>CM043113.1:7592157-7771564 GCA_023701765.1 Hylyphantes graminicola
ACAAGTAGACATAAAAAAGTAATCAAATAAGTTTTAAGCATTTATTGGTTATCATTAATTAAAATTATTTAATAAAAAGAATATATATGCAAGTTATATGAATCAAATATAATAATCAGATTACTTTATTTCGCATTTCATATGCAACTTAAATAAAAGATCTGTTATATATTCGTTAAACAATCTGTTCGATCAAGAATAATAACTTTTAATGATAAACAGCAGATTTTTAAAATTTAATAAAAGATTTTTAAAAAATATCCAAGTTATAATTAAATAATTTTAAGATTTCCAGAGGAACCAATATTAATATCGCTTAGTTTTGAGTGTTTATTTGTTATTGTATTTTAAATAATACATATATATCTACTGAACATATTAGAAATATACATATGTGCATTCGTTTTTCATAATATGATCACATTTTTTTCATTTAAAACTAAAAATCGTAAATTCTCCCATAGAACCCCATGTTAACTAGGGGTAGATAAAGGTAGCTGCCTCCCCCGTTTCCCCTCCTAATCTCGCTTCACTCAGTTCCCGTGCGTTTGAATCCGCGTGACTGCTCCTGTTCTTTCTATCCTCCTAGACTGCCACACTAACTTTCAGCGTTTCTGACGTTTCTGATTGGCTGAAGCCGCGTAAGTCACGTGGCTTTCAAGTGTCCGACAATTGCTATTTTAGGGTAGACTGACCAGTGAGTGAACAGGCCCCAGTGAATGAACATTTGGTAAATATAATTAAAAATATTAGGTTTGAAAATCATTCCACAGATAGATTAACAACACTGACTTCCTCCCATGTAGTAGGAAGCTATCTGACAATTGTTGGTTGTCCTGGTCATTATATCCTGGTGTTCATTCACTGGCGAATGTGACGTCTTAAGCGTTCATTCACTGGTTAGTCTACCCTATATTTTATTTAATAAAATATTTTTATCAACATAATAATTTTGTGTTATAAAATTTAAATAGTGAAAACGACTTTATTTTAGAAGTTTTCTCTAAGAAGGTATTTTAAATATTATGTAAACGTATATTTTTAGCGTTATAACCAATGTTTTAATTAGAAATTGTCGTTAAAAAGCAAGATAGTATAACATTTATAGTCTTATGTGCATTTCAAGGAAACGAACGATTATTGCGTTTTTGTTAAAGGCGACTGTACAACCGAGTTTCATTATATTAACTTTACCTTTCTTTGAGGCATGTATTTTACAATTGAAGAGCTTAGTGGAAGAACGTGCTAACTGACATTTTTGAAACAAATTTGATTTTCTTATTAATGAACATGTTATTCCCTCTTTTAAAGATAAAAATGCTCCCTCTTTTCATAAACTTAAATTTATCAAAACTTTTTATCTTTTGCAAGTCCTTTTTAACGTAT
Organism: Hylyphantes graminicola; assembly: GCA_023701765.1. Taxonomy (NCBI): domain Eukaryota; kingdom Metazoa; phylum Arthropoda; class Arachnida; order Araneae; family Linyphiidae; genus Hylyphantes; species Hylyphantes graminicola. Next base: position 7,593,544 of record CM043113.1, read on the forward strand.
CTAAATGCAAACGAAAAACTTAAAAGCTAATTTTCTTATTTTCACCTTTTTATTACTTAACACGTTCTTCCGCTAAACTCTTTAATTCTCTTTAATGTAATTTTCTTTTAAATTACCGCAGTTCAGAATGAACATTTAAATCACGAAAAATATTTTTGTTGTTCTTGCTTTGAAAGAGCAATTCTTCACAAACAATTTTCTTTTAAAAACATCCCAGGCTTTTTATATATAAAAAAAGGTTAGTATGACGTCCCACTTAAAGATATTTGCCTTATGAGAACTCGAACATATCTTTCAAGATTATCGAACATTCTAGTTCATATCTATCACAATGCGTTTAACAAGTTCATCAAATCTATTTATTAATATTTACTATAAAGTTTCTCGAAGATAAAGATCTTCTCATATAAGAGGTCCTAATCTTTTTCCCTATCGTGATAAGAATTTTTTAAAACTTTATTTAAGCCTCCGATAAATATTTTATCACAAATCAAAATTATCTCTTTGAAGATATGCTTAGCTATAGTTTAATAATCCTCGACTGTGTATCCTTAATTACGATGACTTGTATCATTATCTAATCTTTGATTTTAATCAAATTGATTTCCCTTCCTCACTGGTTACGAACCATCAGGATATTTATAATTCTTCCATATTGATGTCGGCATTTTTAAAAAAAGTTTTATGTCCAACTGGATCCCAGCCCTTCTGTTTATAAAGTATCAACTTTACATTTGTACATAAATATTCCTCAATATTTAAATTTTTTAGACTTGTTAAAAGAAAAATGAAATAACGACCTCTAGAAGTAATTTCGGAAAGTTACTAAAATTGAGCAGAGTTAATTGTACAGACTTTAAAATAAAAATTATTACATAATATTACAAATTCAATTTAGGTGTCTCTAATGTCTCTGTAAATGAGTAATTCAATAATTAAATTACGGCAAAGGTCTGTAATTTTTTTCTTTTAAAGTTGCATGGAATGTATTTCATATATTCCCCAGATTTTTCCCCACAATCCCTATAAGAAGTACAGAAATTGGCTTTCGTCAAGGTTTGAAAAGTTCAAGTAAAATTGCTCAAGAAGTTTTGAAATTTTCCGATAATTTCCTTGCGAAATAAGTATCCCCTTTCTAAGTAGTAATGCAACAATGTTACTTTTAAACACGATGTTAATTGATATTTTCATATTGCAATCACTCTCTGGACTTGCTTCTCGCAATATTTTAAACTTCAACTGACTAGTTTAAAACACACATTTTTCTCACAGTATTTGGAAATGAATAAAAAAAATTTAAAACAGAAATTTCAAGTAACTTATCAGTTGAAAGTCAATGTAACACAAATCATCTATAACTTTTTCGTTCGATTTCAAAAATTTCTCTTTTTTTGTTAGAAATGCAGGACATTAGAGAATAATCTTTTACTTTTTTTGTCCACCCATTTAAATTACATTAAAAGTCTTATTTTATTCATTTAAAATAACTGTGGCCACAAAACCAATGTCATGAAAGACTTTATTTAAACTGAATATTTGAATGAAAATGTACCTTTATTGTATGAAAAGTTTGAAATGACGTCTAATATATTGCACAGTGTGATTCTTCGAGGGTTCATTAAGTGTTAATTAAAAAAAAACGGCATATAGACTATAGAGTTCTATTTTAAGTACAGAGCCACGCTTCTAACTTAAAAAGCAGAAGGTATTATAGTCAAGTAGTCCGTCCGTCTTTCAGTCAGTCCGTATGTCACCCACTTTCATAAACCAAACTACAAATGCTACAAGCAAGTGTGATACGTCAAAAAGCTTAGCACATAGAAATTAGAAGCTTTTAAAAATCTCAGAAAAAAAATAAAATTTCGAAGTGCTTCAATTGTTAAAAAATAATGGATACTTTAAATTTCTCCTACTTATACTTGCTCATTTAAAAAGCATAGGTAGTCATTTTTATTCGAATTAAATCCCCATTGCCGTCCAAAAATATAGCACGAGAAACTTTATTTGAAAAAATAAAAATAAAATAATCATATTTTTTAAGCATAAATCAGTTTGAAATGACGTCAAATGTATAAAGAAATTCTTTGATTGCATGTTAATAGAATTTTTTTTGTTTCGAATTGGAAAGCGAGGAATATTATATATTTGTTATTTGAAACAAATTAGTTTAGAAAACGATAAGAAATAAATATTCAATTTTCGAAATAAAATAAATAAAACTAGCTAAAACTACACTTTTGGAAGAAATTATATAAATTAAAAAGGTGTTATGTTTCCACTAGAACCGGTATAGTCAAATCTTAATAATCATTCCGGTGACATTAGAAAATGTCTCTATTGCCTAAATAACACGAGCTAAAACTAATTTGCTAAACCAGGGGTTCCCAACCTTTTCTAGACCATCGCCTTGTTCTTTAGTTTGATTAACATCCACCGTCCCCTTTTAATTTTCATGTTCTGTCTAATCATAATTTGAGTATAAGTGTTACTATAAAACAGTTTTATAACACTTACTACCATTTATAAAACAACAAAACAACTAAAGAAGCTTTATCTGCTCACTTTTAAATAAAATAGGAAAAACATAAAACATTTTTAAAGAACAAAAGTGAAATAATTAACTAAGATATTTTTACTGGTTTCTAGAAAATTTAAGAGAATCGAAAGTACAAATTGGCCGGGTCGGTTATGGTTGGAGAATGGTTTTTATTGTACAAAGGTACAACATTTTCCTTGATTTTTCCCCTCTGAATACTCATCGCCCCTCAGTATTTTTTGCCCCCTTGATAACACAAATCGCTTACTTGGGAGTGATCGCCCCCAGTTTGGAAACCCCTGTACTAAACGATGGAACCAACATGGCAACAACTTTGAGTAAGATATCTTTTGATCACGTTTATCAAACAAATATTTTCCTCTTTCGATTTACGTGAGAAAGTGATAAACAGTATATATAAGTATACTACTTTCAAGTTTAATCATTCTTTATCGGATTTATCGTTTGCTCTCAAAGCAGCGCAGACATTCAGGGCGATTTTCTTATCACATAAATGATAGGGATAAATCAGACATTCTTGATTTCGATAAATGTTTATGGGAATGACAGCAAATTCTTTAAGAATTTCCGTATCATGACGTCAAAACCAGAACCAGGCGGATGGAACCATGTTTTTACTGATCCATTTTACATTGTTTAGGAACTTATTTTTGGGGTCAGACATGCCTTCAGTTATAACGATGATTTCATAGTCGAAAAGTTAATAACTGAAAATATCTTATCAGGCTAAATGAAATGCAACAAAAATAAGGATTTTTGAAGTATGCACTATAAAGCACGGAGACCACCGAAGTGTCCTTTTCCTTGGATGAAGTCTAAACTGGGTCCGGTTACGTGATTCGAACCCTCCCATTTTTATATGAATCGAAAAACGATAGATTTATATTTGGTGCAAATCCGTACAAAAAATATAAAGATCATACAACTGGGTAGAAGTTTTCCTATAAATGCAAAAGTTATTTACGTTCTTACGACAATAATTAACTATAATAATAAAGAAAAAAAACTTACTTTTCCCAACTATGATTTCCATTTCTCGATGAAACATAGCCGAACACTCCCCTCGTTTATTCAAAACATTCTAACATCTATGTAAACATTCAATTAGTTCATTTCATTTCTTGATTTAAAAGTCAGAAGGATGATCTTGTACTAGAGCCGACCATAAATCAGGAACACAACACCTATTTATCTCATAACAAAAGGTCAGATGGCAAAAACAACACCTAAATTAGTACATGTAGCGTTTGGTTAGGTTAGGTTTGAATTATACACTAATGAATACACAATTTAAATGCTACACGAAGGCTAATGGCGACTGGCGTCGTATTTTAGAACCACAGTCAAGTGACGAGCTGACACCTGAATAAGCACCCAACGCAACCGTTAAGGGCGACAGCGTACGCATCGTAGTGTGTAGCGTTTGGTAAAACCCACTTGTTTAGAACAGAGGGAAAAAAACGATCTGGGCATAGTAAAAGAGTAGAAGATTTACCCGATTGATTGTTATAAACACAAATTTTTCTGCGAAATAAAAATTAGGTATGCACTGCGGGCTTTGTGTGTGCAGCCCGGTTAGCAGAACAAAGGAATCGAATACAGATAGTCTCGTTTACAAAACCAAACAACATCCTAGGCGCGTTTACATGAGTCATCGAATACATGGATTAGAGAGCAAACTCAGCAATTTTCCCCTCTTGGATATTTTCTCCAAGACAGAACCAGAATTGCAAGGTTCATTGGGAGGTTTCGAACCCCCTCCAGTGAAGGAGGGTTTTTGATGTTACATACCATGGATTCCGCCACAGACTATCATTTGGGTTAGAAATCCTGATCGACCTCTTTTTTCCCTAATAGGCATTTTAGCATTCCATGGATTCGATGGCTCATGTAAACACGCTTATTGAGGGGTTTCACAAACCCTCCAATCAAGGAGGGTTCGATGTTTAATTCCATGGATTCGGTCACAGACTATCACTTGGTTAGAAATCCTGCTCGACCACGTTTTCCCCTAATGGGGATTTTGACATTCCATGGATTCGATGGCTCATGTAAACGCGTCAATAGACGACTGATATCACGAATGTGCCCGAGTACACTGGGACAAACGTGCTTGTCAAAACTGTGGAGGCCAAAGTCCCGACAGCGTTAGTGTACGGTGTCGCTTGAAGTTCCGTTGGGTGCCCGCTCAGGTATTGACCTCGTCACTTGACCAGGGATCTAAATTACGAGGGGTTATTGGATGCGTTAAAGCTAATAAAGGAGGCTATTAATAGGCAGTCTGAAACGAGTACATTACATTACGACAGTGACCGGGGGCTGTGGGGAGCCCTCCTGTGGTCAGAGTCTCGAGGTCCAGATCGGATGGGTCTGCGATCGAGTCCTGGTCACTGAAGGATCCACCGAGTATATGCGGAGTACGTGCTCGTTAAATCTGCTGGTGCCTAAAGTCCTGTGGGTGGGCATTGCGCAGTTTCCCACGGGTACTGGAGACTATTTTCCTCTCTTTCAGGGACGTGTCTAAATTGTGGAGGTGGCCCGCGATAGATGGCAGCATGGCAGCATCTGTCACGTATGTGTGTGTGCAAGTGTGTGTGTTGTGTCTGGCTTACTTGACGAAGGTTTATAAGTGGGTCTCTGACCAAGCACACAAGCCTGACAATATAAGTCTACCAACCAACCTGTCAACCAACCAAGACTGGGACCGATGTGCTCGTTATATCTGAGGTGATTATTTAAGTTAGTTAAGAAGAGAAAAGCTAAAAAGTTTCGACATTTTATGACACATATAATATCTTGAACTTTAAATTATTTTTCTGGCGAAATTGTAAAGGTAAGAGTTACAAAAGGGCCAACACCTTGTCTCAGACACACCCTCCGCCTTCCATTCCCTTATAGGGGTTCAGAGGTTAAAACTTCGGGGGGGGGGGGGGGGAAGGGGTAAAGATTGATTTTATTATAATTGTAAAGATTACTTAAGTGTAAACTAGACCAGCATATTTTAAGGCTGCTCATCACCCCCGTACCCGGCCCTCCTTCGATCGGGCTGTCTAATGGTAAGTCAATGGGGAAAAAATGGTTTTTGTTCCAAAAAAAAAAAAAGCATTGAAATTATAGGAATATTTGTATGCGTTTTTTTTTTTAATTCATAAAACTCCAATAAAGTTGTGCTTTTAGAGGTTATTTAAAAAAAAACATTATTTACCTTTTTTTAAAGAAAAAAATTGATTAAAAAAAAAGTAAATAACGTTTTTTAAAAAATAACCTCTATACGCACAGCTTTATTGGAGTCTTATGAATTAAAAAAAACGCATCAAAATATTCCTATAATTTCATTGCTTTTTTTTTTTTTTTTGGAACAAAAACCATTTTTTCCCCATAGAATTACCATTAGCCAGCCCGATCGAAGGAGGACCGGGTATGGGGGTGATGAGCAGCCTTAAGCTTACCAATAGCCGCTAATAAACATAACCAGAAATTACATCATAGCTGTACTAAAAACAAATCACATTTAATAAGGGTACACTCGTGCAACGCCATGTTACACCGAAAAGGGTATAACTAACTTTAAATGATAGTTCTATGGTGTGGCAATTTAAAGTCCTGTAGTGTCACACACCCCTAGTTTTAATATAGAAAAATCTGTTTGATGTTCATGCTGCCACCTATCCTTTTCAATTTGCACCAGCGCACTGTTTGACGTTGGTGCTGCCATCTATCTTCTTCAAATTGCACCAGCGCACCGTTTGATGCTGATGCTGTCATTTATATATTTCCAGTTGCACATATTTACCATTTGATGCTGGTTTTGTCATCTGTTTCCTACCACCTTTTAATTTCGTCCTACCGTTTTTAATAATTTCTACTACTACACATTTTCTAAAAAATATTTTATATAAATTATACTGTATATTGTGTTACGGGTGGTCAATAAGTGCAAGCCATATTATCTAGCAAAAGTTTTTTTTTTTTTAGAAATCAGTTACATATACATAGAATACAAATACTTGAACAGTAAAGAGAATACACATTTTCAAAATGCAATGGATGAATGTCTCCGTACAATTCCCATTCCTAGGTTATATTTAAACATTTCCTCCTCTGTGAAACAATATAAAGTTAGTAGATGGATAATGTACACCTGAAATGACTACAAGAAACAGCAAAAAGTAATGTTAGGTTAGGTTTGAATTATCGTCGCACTAGAGCGACACGAGGGCTATTGGCAACGGGCGTCGTATTTTGGAACCACAGTCAAGTGACGAGCCGACACCATTAATAAATGGTTCTTCGAAGCATCTGCTGTAGTTAGTCTGTTAAACATTGATTCCTAAAATTATGTATAAATGAAATAATTGGCTTAGATTTTATTACCAACTTTTGAAAAATCATCAGAGTATATTTTTGAAGTTGAAAAATGCCTTAATTTCTTCTCAGTTAATAACACAAAAACCACTTGACCAATAAAATTACCTGGAGATCAAACTAAGCTTTTCAAAGTTCTTTTTCACATTTCTTTTTGCGTATACATTAACCATTTAATGCATAATGTTGCCATATGGCAACACGTAACATAACTCATTTTATTCTATTAAAATAGAGCTCCCTCTCGGCAAATTTGTGCTTTTTCATCTATTACATTCCATTTTGAAGTTTTAGTTACTAATAGTCCTCGTAGATGACTGTAGTAAAATTGTATTCAAAATTAAAGAGTGAAGTTATTAACTGTGGTGAAATTACTCCTTACGGCAGTATTTAAAGTAAAATAATATTAGTACTAGCCACAAATAAATTGTTCGAAAAAAATAATTATGGTTCAAGAGGGTTATTTTAAAATATATACGTATATTTCGTAGTTTTCTAAACATTCTTATCAAAATTGGAATTTTGTTTTGCCATATGGCAAAAATTTTAAAAATTGAAATTATTTAAATTCCAATGCAGTTAATTTTTTTTCAGTATTTTTCCCATAATGTATGAGTATTAAAAGATACAAATATATTTTATCGGGACGAAAAATAAAATTCATGAATTACACTTTTAAACTCTTTGCCATAAAACTTTCTCCCAGAACATAAACTCCACGTCTTTTTCAAAAATCTTACCCTCCAACAAATATCTCACAAACTAATTTTAGGTACTTTTTACCAATCTCCAACAATTACTTGAGCTGCCGACCTATAAACGGCCTGTGCAGCCAAAAATGTCCGACGAATAATACCCCGTGTAAGGGAGTGCACGTTAAATATCCTTCAAAGTCCTAACGCTGCGTACGATGTCGCCCTTAACGGTTGCGTGGGGTGCCTATTCAGGTGTTGGCTCGTCACCTGACTGTGGTTCTAAAATACGACGCCCGTCGCCAATAGCCCTCGTGTAGCTCTAGTGCGACGATAATTCAAACCAAACCAAACCAAACCAAGAACATAAATTCTACGTCTTTTCAAAAATCTTACCCTCCCACATATATCTCACAAACTAATTTTAGGTACTTTTTACCAATCTCCAACAATTACTTGTCAAAATTGTTGTTGACGAGAGTTCCCTGCCCTTGCTATGAGAACAGCGCCTTGGGGTGTTTTTTCAACAGACCATAACGCTAATTGGCGAACACCAAAAAACGGCTTTGTTGGAAGCAGGAGCACCTCGCTCTGTGAAGGTAAGAATAAGATTGGCAAGAAATAGAGATGAAGCCTTTTGGAAGTCGCCAAACAGATGCGATATATCGAATTAGAAGAGTCACTAAATAATCACTGTACCAATGCAGATAGAGTCTTGCCTACCTAAGCGTAATGAAAACCGGTGGTATTGTTTATTAAACTTGGGTCAACAACGTACGATCGCTATTGGTAAGACGCAATTAGATGTCGTGTCGAAAACGTAGCCTCGGTCCATGAGAAGAAGCGTTCGCTAGCTCGCCGTAACCAAATTGTTAGTACTAGTCGATTTCTAGTACAGCTCAAACAAATAGTACTTCGATGAATAATATTGTGCCCGAAAAATTTCTCTTAATTCTATAGGACTCTGTCATTAAAATTCTAAAACTGGCAATTTGTTCGTTTGCAAAGTTTAGTACCGTCAAAGCGGGTATCTTTGGGCACGGAGGGTAACTTTGGCCACGCGTCGGAAAAAGATTTGTTTCTTAATTTCTCTTCATAAAATTATCTCATCTTAAATTGTTTTGCATTTTTGGAAAGGTGGAAATATCGCCTTTCATTTCATGTAAAAAAAATCTCATTCTAAATCTGGCAATACTACAAATGCTGTTTTCATTCTTACGAGCATAAAATGACAAAAATCTATCTCTTCCAACTTTTGTCTGGAACACTTAAAAAAATATTGAAAATATTTAAATAAAACACTCTATTCGATTCTTTTATTAATGAGGCAGAATATTACACCATTTGTTTTATTCTAAGTTGACTACTTTTAATGCTGTATTTAAATATTTGTAATTGGGAAGCTTTTGCAGATGAATGCGGGTAACTTTGGCCATAGATGTAAATATTTCATTATGGAACTTTTCACTTTAAAAAATTTATGTAAAAGTGTATTAGGTTTAACTTTTTTTGAAAAAATTCTTACTTTTATGATTACTCATTTTTTAGATATTTTTCTTTTAATCTCATGATTTTAAACATTAAAAAGATAAAGATAGAATGCAAGATACGTATTCCACTCAAAATCGCAAATGTCGAAAGGTAAGCATTTTCAAATTCCTAATTATAAATGTATTATTTTTCACCTTTTATAATAAAATCGTTTGCTTTTTACAAATATATTTGTTATTAAATCTTGCTTCAAAAAAGTTCTTTTTTCCTTATTAAAATAGAAGTTTATTTTTCTTTCTTTTAAGCGACAAACAATACTAGTATTTAACGTGTAATGCCATTCCACGATGCACTGCAATGTAAATGTTAAGTTATATGCAATTTTTAATAACTATAATGTCTTATAACTTTGTTATTTTTTGGTTTAAACGTTTTAATATTGCTATTTAAATCGGCAACACAGGCTTTAATGATGTTAAAAAGTATGTTTCTTATGTATTTCTTGGGTGGCCAAAGTTACCCGCCCGGCTCTTAACAGTGTCCTAATTTTTTAAAGCAATGCCAATTTTTTATTAATTTATAAAATTCAACAAAAATGTTCGAAAATTATTCCTAAAAGTACAATACTTAGAATGTATAATGATTTTTATGTGTTTAAATCGTTTTTGTAGTTAAATTTTTCCTCTTTTGTAAAAAAAACTATGATTTTGGCCAAAGTTACCCGCACTGACGGTACATCAACTGAGAGCTCATATTCATTGTAATCTGATTGTAAAAATTGGTAGCGAGAGTCGCCTAGATAGTGCCACAAAAAATGGCTCTCAGTTCTGGGGAATATGCCGAGTCTGCAAATACTTGATGGCCAATATTGCAGCCTCATTAGAAAAGTAAAAATTTAGAAAAGTAAGGAAATTACCATTAGTGATCTATTCTAGTGATATTTCTAACTTTGTTAAAAAGATTTAAACACAGCAGTGGAAAGGCGATATTTGATCTTTTGATCACTAAAATTTCCGTCCGTCGAAAGTTCTTGAAAAATTATTCGCTTTTACCAGATAATTATCAATGACTCGAAAAATATGCGATTTTTATAATAAGTTCTTTCGGCGAGACAGAGGATGTATAAATTTCTAGCTATGACCTTAAGAACAAGTCATGCTTTACCACTGTTAACTAATTATAATAACCATGGTTTATTAATTTAATTGTAATTAACGTAAAGCTAGATTTTAGCCAATTTGGGTGTATCACTTAAGCATCATGTCTTCAGATGGCGAACCTATTTTTACACCGATTTCGTCCCATCAGCCACTCCATTACACTCTAACCACCGATCCTCTCCCCGAACATTACCCAACAGGCAGTAAAAATGCCTAAAACTGAAGTCACTACCTTATTTAGCACATACATATTCGTGACCACAACCATACATAACATATTCGTCGCGCTTGACTTAGCCGCAGATACCGATCGGCAAACAGAAACTACAATAGAGGTAAGCAGATGATGGAGATGTCGTTGAGCGAGAACTAATGTAAAAACCAGTTTAGAAAGTGAAGCTATCGATTGCCTTCTAGTAAGCCCAAGCAAATGATCTCGGCGAAGTATTTGGCGCTATTTTACAGTGGAGTTGTACAGTGCATAGGCTTACTGCATCGACTTGGCAATTTCTGAATCTAATGAAAACTGTAATTACAACGCATTTTTCTTACCTCTTAATGAAATTACCGTCGAAGCGGGGTATCTTTGGCCATGGAGGGTAACTTTGGTCCACGCGTCGGAAAAACATTTGTTTCTTAATTTCTCTTCTTAAAATGATCCCATCGTAAATTGTTTATTTTTGGAAACATTGGCTTATATTTCATGTAAAAAGAAGTTTCATTCCAACTTTGGCAATAATACAAATGGCGTTTATACCTTACGAACATTTAATGACAAAAATCAATTTTTTGAAGGGGAAATGATGCTTTTTAGTATGAATTATTGAAATTGGTGCTATTCTACTGCGCACTTCCTATAGGCTTTACATAGACTTAGCTTCTTCTGATTCTCTATTGAAAACTATAATCGTTGTTAGCTGTGAAGGATTTGTATCATCTTGTATAAATTCAGATATCGTGCTACAGCCTACGACTTTAAAAACATTCAGTTTTTGATTTTTTTAATTAACGCTTTTTATTAAAATGATGCGTTTAAGCATAAACTAACATTGAAGAAGCGATATGTTTGGGCTTACAAGGGTTGCTTGGCGATTTTCTCACGGTTTTGCGTGTTTTCTCGCGAACCATCTCCATCTTAACTCCTTAGGAAATACAATGACCGCAGCTTAGCTTAAGCAGAAACCATCTCGGCCACTTTCAAGATAATTGTTTTTTCGGGCACCGGCGATAACACAAAAACCATTAAAGAAAATATTGACCGAATGAAGACAAAGAAGAAAGGAACTATACCAGGCCGGATATTGTGTGGCAAAGATGTTCCATCGATATAGCTCCTCTGGAAACACAACAGAAGCTTTTTATTTATCCGGTTTTGTGCGCTTGTGAACATCCTTTTAGGATGAGTTTATCTCTGGCTTAGTTTTGATCGCAGACCATACGGATTTTGTGCTTCAACTTCGTTTAGTAGGAATTAAGGAAAGGAATTTACACGTAATTCTGGAGTTTAAAGTGTAATAACAACTGTGGACGACAGTCGGTTTATCCTGGTATATCCTAATTAGTCTAGTTCTGTGCAGTTGTGAAGATTTTTTTTTTTGCAGCTTTTTAGATTGAGTTAATCAATTGTATACCATAAGGATTTCGTGCTTCAACACCGTTTAGTAAGCAAAAGCATGTATGAAATGTAACATAGAAGAGCAATTTATAAGTGATCCTGGAGGTTATACTGTAATCTTTTTTATCGTGGCGAATAGAGATTTTAATAACAGGTCATAAGGATTTTGTGCTTCAACATTGTTTAGTAAGAAGAAACATGGCAATGGAACATAGAAGAGGAATTTACATGTGTTCCTGGAGTTTATGCTGTAATATTTGCTTAAGTTTTAAGAAGTAAGAGCATCGTAAATACAGCTCTATTGTAAAAATTAACAGTGATTCAAAGTTAGTATTGTCTGAAAAATAGTACTATAAGAAGAAAAGAGAATATAGAGTAGAACTTTCATGGACTTTTTGGGTGTATTTTGCTTGTATATTGTAAAGCTTGAAACTGTACCATTATTTCAGTAAAATAACTTTTTCTTTAATTTCTTCATAAATTAATATTGCATGTTCGACTAACAGAATGGAGTGGAATGCCACATCAAAAAGTAGTTTAGATAATTGCGAAAGAAATGAACTAAAACATTGGAAGCCAAATATTTATTGAAATCGTTTGTCTATTTGTCAACCATCTCTTTCGGTAAATTGTAGAAATTAACATTTTGTTCAAGTTACTGAACTAGATTTTGAAATGTACAGAACTCAAAAACAAACTCTCAAACGTCAACATTACTTCTCCAACGTTGCCACTTGATTGTCATCCAACACTTATCATTCGACCTCAATAAATAACTCTCATTTCAAATGGAAGAAGAAGTACTAAACGTCGTCGAAGGATTGTTCAACCCAACCAACACAAGTGACCCTTCACATGTCCAACCAAACAGACCCTCCACACTAACTTGCATAGTCGCCGTGTTCTGTTGCATAGTGTTTATCATTGTCGGTTGCGTCGGGAACTTATTTACCATCATAGCTTTGACCAGGTGCCACAAACTTCGCAATGCCACTACAGCTTTTGTTGTCAGCTTAGCTGTTGCGGATTTCTTGTTCTGTGCTTTCTGTTTACCACTGACTGCGACGAGGTATGTGTATAAAGAATGGATTTTAGGGGATGAACTGTGTACTCTGTTTCCGTTCTTCTTCTACGGAAATGTGGCTGCGTCTTTGATGTCGATGACAGCTATTACTTTCAACAGGTAAATATAATTTTACACTTTAAAAAATATGTATAAAGCTATTTTTTATCCTAACTAAAAACGCTTGCCGTTCAGGGGACGCGGTACCCAAAAATTGGTCAAACTATCTATTTTTCAGTTTTTACTTCTTATTAATTACAATATCTTTCTGAACATTTACTGAAAGTTTCATAATGATATCTTCCTTAGAAGAAAAGATATTACATATATTCTGGAGTCATTCCTTTTTAAGTTTGAATACGTATTTTGTCTGCTTTCAACCTTTTTTCTCCGTTTCGCGTTTTTTAATTCTTGTGTTTCATAGATCCCTAAGGCTTTTTTGCTAAGTTAGAATTTTGAATTTCTTAACCTGTGTTCTTATATATGTGGTGCAAAAAATTGTACATGGAATATGGTCTACTGTGTATATATATTTTTTAATTTTTATTTCAAAAATTTGTAATTTTTTAAGATTTCAGTATAAATGCATGCAATCTTGCTACTTTTTAATGCAATTTAACATTTTAAAATCCATGCCCAGTTCTTTGATCAAGATGAAATAAACACAAACTATAAAAGTTTGGCAGAGTCATTCTCACACTTGAAATGCTAAAACTCTCACCTTCAACATAGGTTCGTCCTCATCAACTGCTACCAAGTCTACAACCGAGTCTACAGCCGCGCCAACGTAGTCCTGATGCTGGCGCTTTGCTGGGGCTTCAGCTACCTCATCCTGGTGCCGACGCTGGCCGGACGCTGGGGCCGATTCGGATACAACCCAGCGTCTTTCTCCTGCACCATCCTAAGAACGGCGGAGTTTGGATCGCCCAGGAAGTTCTTGTTCCTGTTCGGATTCCTCCTGCCGACGGCCACTATTGTGGTGTGCTACTCCTGCATATTTTACAAGGTATGAGTTATTGTGATGGCTTGAGTTTAGAAAAATCTGTCCTGAATTTAGTGTCTTTATGTTACTTTGCCGTTAGTTTGAAATATTAATCCTGCGGCAATTTTAATACAAGAACTGAGTACTAAATGTCGTGTCGTGGAAGGCTTATTTTGAACGAATAACTTTTTTTTTCCATTTTGCTTAAGGGGGTCTGGCACCTCAAAATCATTGAAAAAATTAAAAAAAAAAATTAGTGGCTTAAAATACTATATCAACCTTTATTAATAATGTCACAAAGTTTTAAGATGATTGGAAAAATATTTTTGACATTAAAGGCAATTTTATTTTACCCTTTCTTTAGTGAAACTGCCCAGATCGGCCGAACGACTAAGGATCCGATAATGTTATTCCAATCAAATATTACGAGGAAGCAAAAATCCTTCGTAAGGAAATGAGTTAACAATAAAAACTTTAAATTGGTTTTTCTCGGTTTTACAATTTTTGAATCATGTGAATGTTTGGGGGCACATAACTAAAAATATTATTCATTTAAATACTTGAATTTTTTTATGTGTAATTCACAAGTATATTTAAACATTTTAACGCAGGGAATAGTCTGTAAAGTTTTTACTTTTTTTTAAAAAAAATCTTTTAGGTTAAAAATATTGACATTCTTCAACGATATTTTAAAAAAAATCATATTTAATCTAGTTTTTAGTTTTTCAAGATAATCTTGTGTTAAAATACTTAAAAATGTTTATAGATGAAACTGTGAAAATTTGAAATGGATATATTAATTAGTTAATTCTTGAGATGCCCCCAAAGTTGGACAATTTAACATGGGCTTCTATGGAGGTGCCAGACCCCCTTAACAAAGTGTAACTATATAACAAATGTAGAAGTAGATTACAGCACAAGCAACCTCAAATAACATTAACGACAAATAGACCTGATTTATTACAGCGTCACTATAATAAATATGGTAGTTTATAAGCCGAAGCAACTTAAGATTTTGGTGGACATTGGTTGTAATAGCTTCGACATCACTACCCTATGATTTTTATTCCGTTAGGTATCATAATGCATTAGCACAAAAAATACGTAATAAAGATTTCCAGATGGATTTGCCTGGCCTTCAGTTTGTATTGAAACCAAAAGTGTCTTTAAAAACGTGTCCTTCTCTTCTTAACTATTTCTAATTTTCCGTTAATTCAACAATGACTTTACAAGTGGAATATTCTGTCAAGGCACATACGTTCACAAATCTAAAAATGGTAATGCTTGATTCTAATTTTCCGTTTAACATCTCTGCCATTTCTGAGTCCGTATAAGTGCCCTTAATCTGCTGTCTTACAGTAGCAACAACAGTAGCACAGATCTTAACACTTTCCAAGTTTCCGCTCATTTAACAATGAAAACAATAACTTTACAAGTGGTACTACTTATAATACTATTGGTGCACATAAAATACAAAGGGAAACTTTCCAATTTTCCCCTATTTCAACAAAGAACACAACGAATTTACAAGTGGAATACCGTCAGAACACATAATATCAATCTAAAAATGGCTATCGCTTGATTCTAACTTTCCATTTAATCAATTGCAATACCTCTGTCATTACAAAGTCCTCACAAATGCCTTCAATCTGCTGTCTTATAAGTAGCAGCATATATCCAAACCATTTTCGATTTTCAGCTAATTCAACAACTAAAAGGACGATTTTACAAGTTGGACTTATAATACCATCGCGACTGATATCTTCAATCTAAAACAAGGGAGTTCTATTAATTCTAACTCCACCGGACACTATTATCTGCCGGCCCATCTCCACCGCATTGGTGTGACCAACACGGACATTTGCCCGCTTTGCACGTCTGAAAGGATGGTTGCGGACCACCTGTTGTCGTGCATTGGACTTCAACACCTCTCTCCTGACTTGACTTCTCGCTACTGGGAGGCTCGCCGTCTAATGGCTCAACCGCCATCAACGGGCATTGGCTAAACTAATTCTAACTTCCATTTTAACAACTGCCATATATCTGTCGCTTCCAGGTCCGCGCCAGTTCCCTCAATCTCATGTCCCACAGTAACAGCAGCAGCAATGGCAGCAAGCGCACTTCTCGCCTGTGGCCCAAGAGGAGAGAGGAGATGCGAGTGACACTCACCATGCTAGCCTGTTTCTGCACCTTCCAGGTGTGCTTCCTGCCCCTCATGGTCATGAACGTCTTCGAAGACAGCATCAGGTATTGTAGAGTAGATATGCACTCTTAAACATACGAGCGATTTTAACTCAGTCTAAATTTCACTCCTTTCCAGTGTCGAAAATGCACGTCCCCTATAGGAATGGATTTCACTCCTTTGTTTTGTTAAACCTCCGACAGGATCACTCCAAACGAGTGATTTTAACTCAGTCTGAGTTAATTTTCACTCCCTTCTAGTGTCGAAATTGCACTTCTCCTATTGGAGTGGATTTCACTCTTGTTTTAAGAGTGTACCTTCCACTGAATTGATAAGAGTTAAGGGGGAAAGGACCACTGTCTGTAAACCAAAGTGACTCTGTATAAATCCAATGGAAAATATGAAGAAAAAAAATCTATTCCACATTTCTCCTGCTGTATGAATAATTTTATGAACTGTTTTTATATGATAAACGTAGATGACTTATAATCCCACTTTTTGAAATGGGTTCGAATATTTTGTGTAAAATTATATTGAAAATTTTAAATATATTTGAACCCATTTCAAAATCGGGAATTATAGAGACCTGTAAGTCATATTTATCATATAAAAAACCGTTTGTAAAATTATTTATACAGCCGGAGAATTGTTTCTTAGAAAAGTATTGTTTACAATTGAATTAACACATAGGCATTTTGGTTTGGAGATCTGCGGTCAATCGGGCCCATTAGACACCAACGGCGTTGTCGGTCTGTAATATCCAACTCGCACTCCGTAAAGGTTAAGTTAGCCTGATCAAGTCCAAACTGGATAGAGTAGCAGGCCTTGATATTCCAAAAATTAGCACTGTATTTACTCTAACATTATAGAAAATTACTTTGACATTAGCTTTTAACCAATACCTCCGTTATTTCAACATCAGCATCGAAGCTTTATCAGCTTTGTTTATGAATAAAACTTCCATCTCTTCTCTCTATAGTAATACTTACAAAGATGTAGTCCCGTCCATAAGCCCGTTATCCTTGGCCTGATCTGGTGAACATCAAAAGCATATTAGACTATTTTAGCATAAACACCATTTCTATAAACGCTTAATTCACGATCAAAGAATTTTGAAATCGTTACCTATTAATCTCAATCTGCATTCTGCATATAATTACTATCTTTTCCATTATTTTCAGCCCAGTAACCTCTACTCTTGCTTACAGATACCCAGTTCTGCACACTCTTGCCTCCATCCTCGCCTGGATGTCTTCGTGCACCAACTCCTTCATCTACGTGCTCCTGAACAAGCACTACCGCGACGCCTACGGACAACTCCTCTGTCTACTGAAACACACAGGGTTGACTCCCCGCAGCACTTCCTGCGAGGGAGCTTCGGGTGCTTCGCGAACTACGCATCTGAGGGGGGAAGACAAGTCCAACCAGTCGCAACTATCTGTGTCAAGAGATCTTGCGGTGTAAAAAATACTTTTGTTGGATTTGCTATAAGGATAGATTCGTTGTGGAAAAAGCGAATCGCAATGAACAAGTTGAAATTAAATTCCACCAATTCCTGCATCTACGTGCTACTGAACAAGCACTACCGTGACGCCTATGGACAACTCCTCTGTCTACTGAAAAACAAAGGGTTGACTGCCCGCAGCATTTCCTGCGAGGAAGCTTCACGAACTACGCACCTGAGAGGGGAAGACAAGTCCAACCAGTCGCAGCTTTCTGTGTCTAGAGATCTTGCGGTCTAAGAGAGACTTTTGCTGGCTAATTGCTATAATAGGGGGTAAAAAGAGAATCGAAATATCAAAACAATGAAAAAGGTGGAATGAAATTCTACCAACTACTTCATCTACGTGTTCATGGACAAGCACTATGGTGTTAATTGATGCACACTGGGTCAACTTCCAACAGCAATTCCTGCGAGGAAGCTTCACGAACTACGCATCTAAGAGGGGAAGACAAGTCCATCCAGTCGCAACTTTCTGTATCTAGAGACATTGCGGTGTAAGAGAGACTTTTTTTTAAAAACAATTTCCATAAAAGGATGGATTTGTTTCGAAAAAGATAATCAAATCAATGAACAAGTTGAAATGAAACTCCATCAACTCCTTCAGCTTCATGCTCTCCTGAACAAACACTACCTACGACGCCTATGGACAACTCTTGTGTCTACTGAAGCACACTGGGTCGATCCTCCGCAGCACTTTTTTGCGAAAGAACTTAGAGTGCTTCGTGAACTATGCATCCGAGAGGAGAAAATAAGTCTAACCAGTCACAACTTTCTGCTTCCAGAGACCTTGCGGTGTAAGGGAGACTTATGTTGGGTGTGCTGTAAGGATTGATTGATTGCTGAATAGACGAATCAAATCAATGAACAAGTTGAAATGAAATTATACCAATTCCTTCATCTACTTATGCTCTTGAAGAATCTCCGTTACGCCTATGGGCCATTCCTGTGTCTACTGAAGCACACTGTGTCGACTCCCCGCAGCACTTGGCATCTCAGAGGGCAAGCCAAGTCCAACCAGTCGCAGCTCTCTGTGTCTAGAGAAATTTCGCTGTAAAAGAGACTTCTGTTAGATTGTGCTTCCACTTAAGGTTCGGTGACAACCTTAGTAAAATGGCCACATGTATTTACCAAATAAATAGCCCAAAGCCCCCAAATAAACTGCTAAAAGCGTTCGTAAACTGGTTTAATTCACGAAAGCTGTTTTGAAAAGCGTTTGAAAAGCGCAATTAAATTTT
This sequence comes from Hylyphantes graminicola, assembly GCA_023701765.1. Lineage (NCBI taxonomy): Eukaryota > Metazoa > Arthropoda > Arachnida > Araneae > Linyphiidae > Hylyphantes > Hylyphantes graminicola. The sequence goes on from CM043113.1 coordinate 7,612,390, forward strand.
AGTAAATTTTAAGAAGTATTATATCGTACTACTTTAGACGAACAAATTAAAAATTTGTTTCACTTACCTGGATAGGAGTTATGCTGAATTTTTTGGGGGGTTTTGGGGGGTTTAGTGGGTGGAGAAGGAAAAGGAAAGCTCAATTGAAAAAAAAAACCTCGAGAAAGTAGTGAAAAATTTATTTCTTACCTCTCGATCATCTGTACAAAATATTCAACTCATCGAAAATAAGTTCCGACATCGAATCTTTATTGGCCATCGTTCACAGGTACTGACAGTTCGTCAGTCCCATAGCTAATAAATTATTTTTGGAATCACAATTTCCGCAGAAGTAATGCTTTGCCATGCAAGCCCATTTCTCCCAGTCCCAGGTATGGGAATTAACATATCATCGAAGTGAAACAAATTTGAAACTAAAATGTTATCTAGTTATTTAATTATATATATTTGAAGTGTGTTATTTCCTTTTAAATTTTGTTTTAAATTAATGTTATGTGACTTTCAAACCTGGTGAAAATTTGATGACATGGCAAATCAATTCGCAAAAGTTGTGATTTCAAAACTAATACAATAGCTCTCTGAGACTGATAGTCCCATTGCTAAATTGAGTGATTTTTGCTTTAATATGAAATGTTGAAATAATCAAGTATCACTTATGGCAGTGTTATGTAGCATTCAATTTGGGACATTTTAAATATTACTGCTCTGCGTATTTCATTTGAATTGTCTTTTCAAAAACTGTTTTTTTATTGTTTGAATTGAAAATATTGTAAATATTTTGTATTAAAGTCCAACGGGCAAACAGCATTGCAATAACGAATTCAACAAGTATTTTATAATAAATTAAAATTGTGCACTCAATAAAATAAGATATTTCAGAATCTAAATGAAGTTTATTTCATGTATTTATTGTATAAACCTTAAATATCTGTAATTGTTTAATATTTTAATTAATTTATTAAAATTTATACAATATGCCGTCTATCATACAATTTTTTCAATAATATAAAGCCTGTCTGAAATTATTCAAAATCTTTCAACAAGTTCAATCATTTTAAACATTGGGGGTAGTTTCTAGTATTTTCTGTAGCTGACAGATGGCCAGCACCAAATTATACAAGTTCATTAAAAATACTTTTTGTGGTGCTGCTATCTATTTATATAAAGAAAAAATAGAAACTCAGTTGATGGAAGAAAATTTGTAAACTGAATTTTAACGCAATATTTGCATGTTAAACTTAGGAATTGCAGGAGGAAATTGAATATTTTATGTTAAAATAATAAGCATGAATATGCGTATCCTGCTTCATAAGATTGGTTTTCTCTTTAGATAGATTTTGAATTCGTAAAATACAAATTGTTTTCGTAATTATATCCATATATTTTTCTTTGTGATGTCTGGCAACTATCCCCACTCAGATATTAAGTAGAAAAAAATATCAATAAACCATTTCTGCTCGTACTAGTGTAAAATGTTTGCCTATTTCTAGCCTACGACGATATCTTTAACATCCAAACGGACATTTTGTAACTCTAAACCAGTGGTTCTCAACCTTTTCTGGACCATCGAATCGTTCTTTAGGTTGATTAACACCCATCCGTCCACCCCTCTTAATTTTCATGCTATGTCTAATCATTATTTGAGTTAAAGTGTAATTATAAAACAGTTTTAGAGAACACTTATTACCGTTTAGAAAAACAACCGAGGAAGCTGTATCCGGTCACTTTTAAATAAAATAGAAAAAAAAAAGCACATATTTAAAAAAAAGTGAAATAATTAACTAAGATATTTTACTAAGTACTTTTTATCCTCTTTATAGCACAAATATACCACTTGGGGGTGATAGCCCCCAGGTTGGGAACCGGTGCTCTAAACCGTGGTCAAGTGATGAGGTGGGCACAAAACCTAATATCCGACTTAATAGCTTTATTCATCGTGTTCTAACTCTATTGGGACTTGAGACTCAACAGATTGAATGATCACTTGTGTCCCAGTGTACTAGGGATCACCTGCATTCAAGGTTTTTTTAAGCTTTCACAATACCTTTATAAAGTAAAAAGTGGAAGGTATTAAAATCGTTCAGTCAGTCTGTCTGTGTACCGTCCATCTGTCACCCACTTTCATAGCCCAAGCTACAAATACTACGGACAAGTGTGAAGCGTCAAAAAATTAAGCTCAACGAAATTAAAATACATTAAAAATTTCAGTAAAGAATTCGAAGGACTATAATTATTTAAACAAACTGCAAAATGTAATGCTCATTTAAAAAGCATTGGAAGCCCTTTTTATTAGAATTAAATCGCCATTGCAATTCGCAACACAATCGCTCAAAAACATTAATTATTTTAGACAATAAATTAAAATAAATTTATTTTTGCGACATTGATCAGTTTAAAATGACGTCAAATATATTTCACTACGAGATTCTTTGCATGTTGATATGAAATGTTTACATTCTATTTAAAAGTGAGGAATATCAAATATTTATTCTTTGAAATATAAATTAATTTTTGCAAACGATAAAATAATAAATATTAAATTTTCGAAATAAATAAATGAAACTAGCCAAATGTATCGTGTAAATGTTTAATATAGAAATAATGCTGTGTTAGGCACCATTATATCTGTTAAACACAACTGTTGTGTGGAAATGGGTAAGTGACAGATTCTGTTACAAACCTGCTTGTTTTTGTCAAGCACATATCTATCCTTTTATATGATGGGCGATATTAGGAATTGGACCAATGTAACTGAACTTATTAATGTAATGTTAATTAATGTAACTTAATTTATCTTTAATAAATTTTTCTGTAATATGCTGAAGTGTTGCCAAAGATATCATAACAACCCACTTCCAAAAGATGTACATCAAGTGCAGAAGTTACTTTGACTTTTAGAAAACAATATTTGAATCGTTAAGTGCAGAAACCACTTCAGCCAAAAAAAATCCAAAAACTCGTTTTCAATGAAAATAAGCGTAGAAAGGCAAGATGCGTGTTGGGTGCAAAAACTACGCTAGTCTGTTGAGTAGTTCCGTAAATACAGGACGTTTGTTTCGAGTGTTGAGTGTAGAAATAGATTAGGAGTTATTACGTTTTTTCTCCCTCCTGAAAAATTTGAAATTTGTGACTGACGTTGTTTCTGCACTCACCGATTCATTTATTTATATACAATATTATATAATATTTATTTATTTTATGACTGGCAGTAACCATAGGTTGCGTATGCAGCTGACTACCTCAAAAGTCTTCTTACGTCTCTTATTTGCGCAAGGCAAATTATCTTGCTAATGTTCCTTAACTAGTTGAGGGTGTTCAACTTCTTAATAACCTTTAATCGGTCTTTAATTTGATGGTCTCTTATGTCCTAAAGCCAAATTAGTGACATCAGCCCATCCTCTCACTCGCATCCAGAAACCTTCATCCTCAGAAATCAAAAGATGTCCTCGCATTATTAATTTTTTGTTGTTAAGGGCGTCGGGATGCGTGGGCAAATCCCGCCCAACCTATTGCAGAGAGAGTGAAGTGTGGAGGTAAGAGTACCATAAGATGGTGTCTGGTCAAAAAATAACGCAAAACAGGATAGTCAGGTGCAACCATTGATTGTTTCTGTAATGCTCCCAGACATGCTTTTGGCGAGTTTCTTTTTACATGTCTCCACGCTGTGGTAATCCAGTATAGGATGGACTAGTAGAGTTGAACCTCTTTAATTTGAATGTCGATCGAAGTACAGAGAATTAGTTCGTAGTAAGCAGAGATGTAATTTTCCAAACCGGCATTTTGTAAATATGACCAAACGGAGAATGCAATTCAGTTGCATTAACAAATATCGAGCATTAACAATGGATTAACAAAGACTCACATTTGATGCAAGGAAAATGTCGGAGCCTGCATTAATTCGAATGTCGGACTACTTACTTCTGTTTATAAATGCAAAAAATTTTATTATTTTCTTTTATTTTATTGTGGCTTGCTTTAGTATGTTAATATGGTACTTTGGGACTATTCCGTTGAACTGCCAACACTCGCCAAATCCTTGGGCAATAGTTTTTCAAATTAAGCATTGAAATTATAAAAAAAAGAAAAACATTGTAAATACAGTTCAATAAATTTATCAAATCAAAATTAGTAATAAGCAATGATAAATAGCAATAGCCATATGTATCATTGCAATGTACTATGGGTATGCCATGAATCATGCATCATGTATGTTGGTTTTAGAAAATGATTGTCAGAGGTAATCCCAAAGTACAGTCAAAATTAGAGATTTCCAGAAAAATATAACTTGTATTCAAATAACAATGAGAACATACACAAACATTTGTTTAGTATAAAAATAACATAGAGGCTAATTTAAGCTTTGTTTGCTCGAGCAATGTCTTTTACAGAGATTATTAGGGTTGTCTTAGCCTCACCACATCTTCACTCTCAGAAATAGCACTTTCATTATTGACGATTCATGAATCCTCAAGCCTCATTTCGTTAATTTTGAGGATTGTTTCGTCAAACTACCACGCGACTTTTGAGTAAACGCGAATCCTCACATTTACGATCTTGATTTGACGATTCTGTATCTTGGTTTTTTGAGGAAACAGAATCTCATTGTTGTACTCACATGCTCAAAAATGACGAAATATTTCTTTATATTAGACGACATTCAAATCCTCATAAAAATGACGATTATGTATCTTGATTTTGAGGAAACAGAATCTCATTGCTGTTCTCACATGCTCAAAAATGACGAAATATTTCTTTAGATTAGACGACATTCAAATCCTCATAAAAATGACGATTCAAATTTCCTCACTTTGAGGAAACGAAAACTCGGAGCATTTGCCAGTAACGGAGTCGCCAAAATTGAGGAAAATTTCGTCGTTTTTGAGCATTCATTTTTTAGAGTGTATTTAGTTATATCGGCATCACTATTTTTCATCGCCAAGCAGCAGTAAAACTTATCCAACCTCCATAAAGTGTAAGTACCTCCGAATATCTTCTGATGCCTTGTTAAAAAATAACTAAAAGTCAGCAAGGAGTAAGCGACCTTGCGTGGGCCATGGGAAGACAAGGCCTTCGGTGACTTGAAGATGCAATTAGGTATTCAAATGAGGCGTTCTTTGCATTTTGGAGTGGTTGCTTGAAATGTCGGGAAATGATAATAATGATGGTTTAATCATGGAAGAAGGGATGGTCTGGGTTGTTGGTATTTTGATTTGATCTTTTGGTGTTAATAAACTTTCTTTTCAGTTCTTTTTGTGCTTTGTGTACAGGTTGAATTAGTGTCCCTCCAAAGCTCACGAGGACAATTGGCGACGGGCTTCCTAATTTCGCAACTCAGTCAAGTGATGAGTAAGAACCCAATGCAACTCATTAAGGGGGGCATCGTACGCGGCTTCGGGACTTCGAAACATATTCGTTAACTAACTATTTAAGGAGTATTGTGTGTCGAACTTTTTAAGCTGCATAGGCCGTTTACAGGTCGGCAGTTATTTTGGCAATGTCCGGTCTCCACCCTAGAACCGTTCGCATACAAGGCAAGCGTCTTAACTTCTGGGTTTACTAGCCCCTGTAAAATTACAGGGATAAATCGTTAATCATTCGCTATTCATTGTGGAGTTTTAATTTTTGGTATTTAAGTAATCAATAACATTTTGGATTTCTTGTCACAAATTTGAAGGGGTTATCGCCGTCATATTAAAATTGATATCAACGTTAAAATTTCCATGTAAACACTCACTTTGAGTTCACATTAAAATGTATAAAAAATTTAATACGAAATACCAAGTTTCATTAAGTTTTATGCGTTGTGGACATGTAAAGTTTAGCTCCGTATTGTTAGATGAGATGTTCACTTAAAACTATTATACCCGTAATAAATATTTGAACAAAGACAAAGTAAAACCGAGGCGCTCTCTACGAAATAAAAAGTTTTGGTCGGTTATTGATTCATTTAACTACGTTAAAAATCTATCTAATTATGCTTCTTGAAAAAGTAAACACTTTTCTAAGGATTTTAGTAAGTGATATACGGTACCCAAATCTATAAAAAGATACAAGCATAGTGCGTATGATACATTGTTCTATCTGTAATTTAAAATCCAAAGTACACAATTTACGACTAATTGTAAAAAAACTAAAGCTCAAAAACCCTGGTAGATGGCGTCACTATAAAGTGCTTCGGTATTCAATAAATTTAACGTAAATGCTCAATTTTAGAAAGTACTTTTCAAGTAAATTTAATAAATTGTGTTTTTGTATGGAGAAATGAAAAAGCGTTATTTCAGAAAATATAATTAAGCGAAAAAGGTATACAATCGTGGGGTACTATACATATTTCTTAATGTAGTTTCAAATTGTCATTTATTAATTATTGAATTTATTTGGACAATCACAGTTTTAATATTTTGCAGAGAAAATAGTTTTAAAAAGTATTGTAATTGTGTTTTAAAACCACTACTGCACCACTTTCTGAGAACCACTTTACGAGCATATTGCCCCCCCCCCCAATGATAACATAATTATTTCCTTACTTAAATTTTAATTAATCAAGCTTTTGAGAGAGAAAAAACTTTTTGCTTATTCCATGGTATTTAAAAATACTTATGGCCCAGTAAGTTATAAAAGATAAAACTTAACCAATTTTCACACAATTTGTCTCATGAACAATAAAATAGCTTATGGGAGCTTTAAAAGGTTTTTAAACAGTTGTAACACACAATTATTAAACATTTTGCAAGAATAAGCTTTTTCTGAACATGAAGTATTTTTATATTGAAACAAATAAAATATTTCCCTGTCGCAAAGTTTCTAACGCAGCTCTCTGAAAGTATTTCTAAAGTAATGCAAATCATTATTGATACAGATTATCCTGAACTATTAACCTCTTGCGACCCAGCGTACCCAATTCGGTAAAATTTTTAAATCCGCCCCACAAACAATTAACACGTTAATAGGTTCCGAAAATGACCTGGTCCGATAGAAGAAGATCCAAATATCAGTTTTCAGCTTTTTATTAAAGGTATCAATCATTTATTTCTATAAAAAGTGAAGTTGAATGAGGATCAATACGATATTGGATCTCTTAAAAATATTATTTAATATTTTTATCGAACTTTTCAAAAAGTTGTTTTAGAAGTTAATTTTAAAGACATTTTGCATTAAAAACAACGATAAAATAATCTGTTAATTACAAATAAGTGATACGGCCTTTTTTGTTGCACTTATAGCACAAAAAATGCGTATTTTTAGAGTTTAAGGCGTGTCCCTAAGTAACTAATAAACATAATTTTAAAAAAATTGAAAAACATACTTTTAGCATATATTTGTATGAAAAGTATGTTTAGATTATATATAAGAATATACTTGTAGAATTTTGCTCGGGTCTTAAGAGGTTAAAGAATTCTAGAAAGTTCACAAAGTTTAAAAGTCGTTGCACACATAACGCTATTTGTTTTCAGCAGTTTAAAAGAAACCAATTTACGGGAATTAGAGGGTTATCTTACAATAAATTGTAATAAAAGTCATTAAAATTATTACAGCAGACAAACGCAATAAACTTTTCATGAACATGGAGGAACTTGCTTAAAAAACAAACACATATGTTCACATTGTTTTTTTTTCTTGTTTGCAAAACGAAATTGAAGAGCTTAGTGGAAGAACGTGCTGAGTAATAAAAAGGTGAAAGTAAGAAAATTAGTTTAAAAGTTATTAGTTTACACTTAACCCTTTCAGTCCCAGTGATGAAATTTGGAATCATCATGTTTCTGATCATAATTTTAAAAATATAATAGGGCTGACATCTATTGGGATTGATAATTTTTTTTTCTAATAGAAAAAAGTGTGAAGTATCAAAGGATATGCTTTTTAATACCATAAATAGCTATAGACGATCAGAAAAAAATTCTAAAATGATGCCAAATTGTCAGTGGGACTAAAAGGGTTAATTGTGTAAAAAACCGCACTTTCAAGCGACAAAAATTTTATTTTCATTTAGAGTTCATGAAAAAGGGGTAACTTGTTAACTTTAAAGCATAGAAAAATATGCCCATTGACGCAAAATCACAATTTTTTTCAGAAATGTCACTTAGCACGTTCTTCCACTAAGCTCTTCAATTGCTGACTGCATTTCGAAGAGTCTTTTTTTTCTAGCAATTCCAATAACTATTGGGATTAACCCTAACAGACTAATGCCAATACATCGCTACAAAGTTTCAAATTCTCTACACAGCTGTAATGATATTTGTCTTCAATAATTCCAAGACAATTTACACCGGACTTTCCCAGAATGTCAACAAACGAAAAAAGTCCAACTAGTATTTTATTACAAAGACTTTACAACGTCCTTGGCATTCAATTTTGAAAAAAAAAAGTTTGTAATTGCGGAAAAGCACGCTAATGCTATTACCTCACGATCTTTATGTGGTATTACAACAAGAGTTTACTTAAGGAGCTTAGAATAAAAAAAAGAGGCTTGGCGAGAAGAAGCAAGGTTTGATCGCCAAATCGATGTTTCTTAAATTCTTAAGACCCGAGCAAAATCCTAAGCGTATATTCTTATAATCTAAACGTACTTTTCATACAAATATATGCTAAAAAGTATGTTTTTCAAAGAATTTTTTTAAAAAAAATTATGCTGAATAATTACTTAGGGACACTCCTTAAACTCTAAAAATACACAGTTTCTGTGCTATAAAAGCAACAAAAAAGGCCGTATCACTTATTTGCAGTTAACAGATTATTTTAACATTGTTTTATGCAAAATGCCTTTAAAATTAACTACTAAAAGTACTTTTTGAAAATTTTGAAAACAAATTAAAATAATTTTTTGAGAACTCTACTATCGTATTGACCTTCGTTCAATTTAATTTTTGTACAGAAATAAATGACTTATGTATAACTGTAATTAAAGACTGAAAACTGATATTTGGATCTTCTTCTATCGGACCACCTCTTTTCACCAACCCTCCAAATCAATTCAATGGTGAGATTTCTAATACAAAAAGGGGCTCCTAGTCGGTTAGGCATTTGCCTAGTATGCGAAAGGTCCCAGGTTCGGGTCCGGGCATCGCCAAAATAACTGCCGACTATAAACGTCAGCCCAAAATGTCCGACGAAAAATACCCCGTGTAGAAGGAGTGCACGTTAAATATCCTGACGCTGTGTACAATGTCGCCTTAAAACCCCGATACCGCCCCCTCACTTGACTATGGTTCTAAAACACGACGCCCGGCGCCAATCGCCCTCGTGTGTAGCTTTAGTGCGACGATAATTTAAACCTACCTATCTAATACAAAAAAATCATATTTTGTTATGAAAGAATGCTTTTTAACACTTGAAATCAAGAATCTTGTGACATTCTGCAAATTTCTAAATGGCAGCAGTGGGATATATGAAGAGTACACGGGAAAAACCGATTGATTTTTCAGAGAAGTTTCCTTAGCAGGCTACTTTGGCGATAATATCGAGTGATAGCCTAAACTTGTGTAAGGAAACCAGTTCCTACCATAGATAATCATAGTTAAAGTAATATAGTGGCAGATCACGTGACCCCCAATGCTAACGACGGGACGCGCAAGGAGCTCCCAATGAAGTCAGTGTTGTAGGTCGCGTGATAAGCCACTGTAGTACTTTAACTACGATCTTTGTGGTTCCTAGCTACCAAGTTCAGGCGATTGGCGAACCCGATGCTTGGACCAAGCGAAGAAGAAAGAGAGAAACCGGTTTTATGTCGCCAAGCAGACAATTGCGGGTGTCCGCCTAATAAATCAAACGCTTCTTCCCGTGTACTCTTCATATCTCAAGAACTTGGAAAAATAAAAATAAGAAATTTTCATTAATGTTAGAAGAATAAATTGCTTTTAAAGTATGATTTGAAGCTGAAAGGAGAGGGAAAAAAGCGTTACAATCTGCAGAAGGCACGGAGTATAACTTTGGCCATTAAATCAATAAAGGGTTCGACAAACATTCAATTTTAGTCCTGAAATTTGGCTTCGTATTACTAATAGTCGACGATGAGTGACAAGCTAGGTCTATATATAAAAGCAACACAAATAAACGAAGTTAAACGAAAAACACACAATACCCTTCAGTACAATAAAAACTAAAACTCCTCGGTGCAACAGCCCATCACTGGGCCAAGGCCTGCCGTGCCCATTTGAGCTTTTATAACTTGGGGCTCTGGGGTGCTAAGCATATGTCCCGGTAAGGTGGACAGTCTCACGCGGAACCCCCAGTGTTTAGTTTTCAAGTGTGCTTGGTACTCATTTTATCGACCCACTTAAGGGATGAAAGGATGGGTTAACCATACTCAATCCGGGATTCAATCCCCGGACCTGTGGCGTGGCAATGCGAAGCACAACCACTAAACCACTGTGCCCCCTTCATTACAATAGTACCAAATAATTAGCCAAGATTTCGCTTGGGCCTACAACGAAGGAGATTACAGCCTCACTTGTTAAACCTGTTTTCCATTGGGTCAGCGCCATCAGCATCTTCTTTACATTCCAACCGTTATGAGTTTGCCTATGGTAATTGCTGACTAATTTCAATGATACGTAAGGTCCATACTGCGAGATGTTTTACGGGAAAACCAGTTGCATTGGTAGTATAAATAACCCTGGGGTTAAATAAATATAAACAATTATATATTTTTTTCTGCTGAAATAGTTTGTAGTTATATTGAAATTTCAAAGTTCATATGCTAGGTTTTTTTTATTGCTCATGTTCATTGTTCTTTTGAAACATATAAAGTTATGGATGAGCAATTATGTTTATGTTGGTACATTTTCCGAGAATTGAATGTAAGGAAATATTTTATGTTCAAGTATTTATTTCTTAATACCTGTGTTTCCCCAGATTTTATGGTGGTTTTGTTTAGCCCTTAGATTAGTTAGGGTATGGTTCATAAAGAAATGTTTAAGTTGTAAAATTAGTAATTAAATAGTTTCAGAAATATTTGTCGTCTATGAATATGAAACTCAAATTTTTAATTTTAATTAAACTGAAGAACTTGTTCTTTAAAAAAAAACTGATACGACAGACAATTTATGTTTTTGTTTACCTGATGAAATAGAGGTAATAGAAGTATTGTGATATTGTCGAAAATCTGTGGTTATCTATACACTGTGAAAAAAAATCTGTAACCATTACAAGAAAAAGTTTTGTAAAAAACTTTTCCTAGAAAATTTCTAGTAAATAATTACTAAAAATAGTAAAATCGAACTACTATACTCAGAGGAATAGCAGTCTGCCGAAACCCGGGATCGAACCAGGAACCTTTAGAAGTTCAGTCTAACGCTCTCCCAACTGTGCTATTTCGGCACACAGATCGTCAGGAAATGATAAGTCAAGTTCATTTGAAACAATCAATTGGTCTCGAATCACGATCGAAGACCACGATTGGTTTGAAACAATTGCAAATACTAGAATTTTTTTTGTAACTGCAGAAACGAAGATTTCTGTTCAGAATTACAAAAACTTTTTAAGTAAAATTGGTTATTTCTGTAACATTACTAAAAAAAATTTTGTATGTTTACAGTATTTTTTTCTCAGTGTACATTATACTACGCGTTTTGGAGGGGGCTGATTTTCAAAAAAGTGGTTTTCGAACAGTGGCCTTCTGTCAGAAACCACTTTGCCAGCTCGAAGTAAAAGATCTACCGACTTCAAATTTGGTACCCACGTTCCCAGTAACTTTCAACGTCATAATAAGAAGTTTAAAAAAATCGCTCATGAGTATATAGCAGCTGCCTTAGAACTTTTCAGATTTTAAAGCTATTGAAATTTCCTGAAAGTGTCTATAATTATTGTCTTTTAAATGCGAGTGTATTGATTTAATGAGGGGTAATTAAAAGAAGTAATGTGATAAACACCACTAGTTTTTTTTACAACAAAAATTTTCATTCTCTAAAGAAAAAGAAAATTTTCAATTTTCCTTACTCAAATAAATGAATTGTATTAGGAAAAAAAATTCTTAAAGTCTATACATATATTCTTCGTGCTATATTTAAAGCATTGATAGTATGATATGTTTGTGACATAATTCATATTGTATAGTGACATGTATAGTGATATGTTTTAAAAATAATTCATAATTTGAATGTAAAACAATGAAGAAATAAAAAAAAAGCCAAAAGAATATTTACCTTTAAATATTCATTTCTTCTGCATTATACCGCCAATCTGCCAAACAGTTTAGCGGAGTGTTTCCCTGGAGAGGAAATGAATATAAGCATTGTAAACAAATTTATGTATAACCAATACATCGTTATGAGCAATGGTTATTACCAATGTATATATAATTATATAATAAATAATCACTAAATAAATAACACTAACAAACGAAGAGTACACGGGAAGAACCGATTGATTTCTTTAGAGTCTTTCCGTAATTGTCTCTGCTTGGCGGACATTGGCGACAGGAAACCGGTTTTTCTTATGGTTCTTCGTTTGCGGTACAAACGTGTGACCCGTTCCACTCAACTCTGGTGTGAATTAGGGTTGCCGCGAAAGATAAACAAAACGAGTAACTGACTTCTTTACACCAGTTTAGGGGATTTCTCGCTACATCCCCAAAGAGGTTATTAAGGAAAGCCTTGTACGAAATCAATCGGTTCTTCCCGTGTTCTCTTCAAATAATAATAATCTATTTTGGCGAATCGATTTATTGAAGCTAAATTTTGACGACAATTGTGTTTGGCGATAATATTGGGTTTGATATAAATGGTGGACGTGATATTATCACAGTTTGATATGGTAATCAATCCTTAAGTACCAAATATTCCACTAACAAACAGCAGTTTAAGCTTAATGGATGATAATTGAAATCCGAGTGTCCTATATCAATAAACATGAGACCTTAAAACCTCAGGTAAATCCATTCAAATTAATATTTCCACACACGAAGAATGTCAACCGTTTAATTTATGCCACTTGACGAGAAAGGTTTCTTTACAAAAGTTGGAAATTCATCTCCGTTTTCATTTTTCTCCATTGTAATCAATCACAATAAATCTCAATTTGTATATTTCCGATTGGATACATTGGTGTGATATAGCTGTAAATAGCAATTTCGTAAAAATTAGTTCTGCATTTGTAAGAGTCTTACATTTTTTTACACTGCGAGAAATATTGCATGTAGTTTTTACAGAAAAAAGCTGTTAGCTGATGGGTGTGCCTGAAAAATACCATAAAATTTACAGAGAAATCTGTTTGTTTTGTACGAAGAATTTGAAATTTTAACCATAAAGCTGAGTTTTTAACTGCCAAATTGTAAATAAAACTAAAATTTTACCACTCCCTCGGAAGTTCTGACCATAGTGCTACCGAGGATTTTTTAAACCACCGAACACGGGTTCAATCCACGGACATTTAGATTATTCGTCAAACGCTCTCCCAACTCAACTACACTGCTCAAAACAATTAGGGGAGCACTTTGCGTACTTTTATTAACCCTTTCAGTTTCGGCGCTTTGTTTTTCATTCTAAAAATCTAAAATTTGTGAAATAGATTCATTATGCACCCAGAATGAAATGGTAATAAACAGGCTGGAAAATATTAATATTTTTAACTAAAGTTTAAGGGGGGGGGGATTAGAATCAAAAATTAAAAATAAATTAGAATTTTTTTTTTCAAATTTTTATTTGCAAAACAGAGGTAAAATCAATTTTTAAACATCTGAGAATGCAGGAGTGAAGAATTTAAGGTCAATTTATTTTATGAATTTTTTTTGGAGTGAATTTTATTTTGCCATGTTTTCATATTTTCATTTGATTAAAACAAACATTATTTACATCCTCAAAAGACACGATTCTTCCATCTAACGATAAATTAGTGCAATCTCAACTTAGTGAGAAAAAAACTAAAGCAATCTCATGATTCCAAATGGAAACTTTGGGGTTGAAAGAGTTTAAACCATGCGCTCCCCTAATTGTTGTGAGCAGTGTATTACGGCATACGTAGTTACCACAAACAGTTTGCATGCTTGGTCAGTTGGAGTTTACCAATGTACGCGGTTGAAATTTTTTTTCGCTTAAAACAGTTAATTTCTTTAGGAAAAAAACTTACAATGACACAGGTTTTCTGTAAATATGTGTTTTTCGGTGAAATTAACACATTTTGCTCGAATTCTTGTAACGGTATACATCTTTCGATGATTAATTAACTGGCAAATAATTGGAAAACCCTTTAATTTGTTGTTTAAATTATTAAGCAAAACGATTACTAGTTACAGTTTTATCACATCAACCTATTGAAATGAGTCATGGTTTCAGGTGCAGATGCATATTATTATTGTTCCATTTAGATATGAAGAAGAGCCATTGTGTAAGTGGGACACCCAGAAGGATGAGTCCAGTTTATCTTAAGAGAAATGACTAATTAGCGGGTAAATGATATCATACCTCAAAAAGATAGCCCAAATGACAAATGTGTGGAGGAGATGAGATATTTGGGATTGTTTTGCATAATAGTTAGCCTATGTTATCGTTAGTTTTTAAACTTTAACCCATTCCTTAGTGAAACGGCCTACAACGACCGAACGACTAAGGATTCGATAATGTTATTAATATCAAAGATTACGAGGAAGCAAAAATCCTTTGTAAGGAAAGGGTTAATAAGGCTCAATTTTAAGATATTTTAAAGGGCTTTTTCTCATAACTCCGGTCGCTAGGTGCCTTATGTGTGAGTGAGCATAGAATGTCTACGAATCGAAAGTTAACGGTGTTCAAATCTACACAATAATTTAAAATCATCTGAAGATGTCATTGCTTTAACCCAAATAGATGTTGCAAAGGGTTCTTTAGTTGATTTTCTCAATATAACAGGAACCAATGGTCAACTATTTGTTGTTAGATATTATAAAATCTCTACAGCACCACAAGGGGAAAATGCTCATTGCCTGATATTCCATTCGACCAATTAGACGCCTACATTTCAGTTTCTCTGATGCAAATTGTTGTGGACCTCCCCAATTTTAGTAAATTTTAATTCCTCACTTTTTTTATTCGCTTTTGACTTTGACTTAGACAGTGACCTGCTAGCATGAGTGATCTGATTGGTGTTATAAGGAAGCATATAAAATAGTAGAAAAATATTATACATAGGCCGACTGGCAACATCATTACGTACGGTCATTCCGTAAAGGGGCTCCCAAAATATGTTGTGTTCACAGTCTGTGTTGTCCTAAAGTAGACCCTGATTATGGCAAATTATGCAATTGCACGAGTTTTCTAATCATTCTTATCAAAATTGGAATTTTGTAGTTAGTTTTTGCCATGTGGCAAAAATTTAAAAAATTGAAATTATTTAAATTCCATTGCAGTTAATTATTGTCAGTATTTTTCCTATAATGTATGAGTATTAAAGATACAAATATATTTTTTCAGAATGAAAAAAAAAATCATGCATTGCAGGGTTAAATACAAGTAACAAAGAAAAGTTCGTCATTACACTTTAACATCTTTGGTAACGTAAAAAAGGCAAGAATTATTTCACAAAACCGTGTCCAATCGCCCATTGGGTCGGTGAGTTCTGACGAATTAGAATACCCCTCGAGCAAAGGAGGTGGCGAGTCGGTTTGGTAATGCGTGAAATAGGGGATAAATGCGACGGCTGCCACTCTGCCAACAGCAATGGAAATTTGCTTACGAAAAGCGATGATAAGCTGGTTAATGGTTACGCCAATTTATAGGACTTTACAGGCCTTTGTGGATGAGGATGGAATTCGGAATGTCTAATGCTGTTAAGGCTTGATGTGAAGGACATTTAAGTTCTGGGAAAATTGGTCAAACAGATTTTCTAAAAATTTAACAGATTTTTTTACATTTAAAAATGATGTAAAATTGTAAAAAATTTGAACGTTTTTGCTATTTTCTTTCGCATTAATGTTCTGAATTTCTTGTTTAATTTGCATTTCAAAACATTATGATGCAAAATTTCTTTAGTGAAATTCTAGTATCCTCTCCAGCGACATTTGAATGGTTTTGAAAGTCTAGCATCTTATTTGAAATAAGCGTCATTAATAAATGTTTGCCCGAAAATTGGAAAAAAAAATGATATTTTTAGAAAAATTTAAAAAAAAAAACGAAAAACAAACCATTGCCAGACTAAGAACAAATCACCACAGAGGCATAAAAATAGACAAAGATGGCAGGAACTTTTATCCAAACTGTGACAACTGCCCAGATACGCAGCTTACACCAAACCACATTTTTGAATGCCCGGCAATGAGTGCCAATTTGAGAGACATTAGAGTTCTGCCATCATTAATAGATCATTATGACAGTAATCTCCAAAAAATTGCAGACGCGGTTATCAATTCACATGGTTTCATTTAGCTTACATTAAAATTTTGGCAACGTCATAGACACGACAAAAAAATTAAAAACTCCGAATTGCATTAGCTCATCAACGACGATTGACTGGAAAATCTGCATCTGCGCAAATCAGCTTATTGTTAAGTTTATCTAAATAACAAAGTACCGTCAGTGCGGGTAACTTTGGCCAAAATCATAGGTTTTTTTTACAAAAGAAGAAAAATTTAACTACAAAAACGATTTAAACACAAAAAAATCATTATGCATTCTAAGTATTGTACTTTTAGGAATAATTTTCGAACATTTTTGTTGAATTTTATAAATTAATAAAAAATTGGCATTGCTTTAAAAAATTATAACACTGTTAAGAGCCGGGCGGGTAACTTTGGCCACCCATGAAATACATAAGAAACATACTTTTTAACATCATTAAAGCCTGTATTACCGAATTAAATAGCAATATTAAAACGTTTAAACCAAAAAATAACAAAGTTATAAGACATTATAGTTATTAAAAATTGTATATAACTTAACATTTACATTGCAGTGTATCGTGGAATGGCATTACACGATGAATACTAGTATTCCTTGTCGCTTAAAAGAAAAATAAACTTCTATTTTAATAAGGAAAAAGAACTTTTTTTAAGCAAGATTTAATAACAAATATTTTTATAAAAAGCAAACGATTTTATTATGAAAGGGAACAGAAATAATCTATTCATAATTAGAAATCTGAAAATGTTTACCTTTCGACATTTGCGATTTTGAGTGGTATACGTTTTTTGCATTATATCTTTATCTTTTTAATGTTTAAAAGTGTGAGATTTTTTTTTTAAATATCTAAAAAATGAGTAATCATAGAAGTAAGAATTTTTCAAAAGTAGTTAAACAGAATACACTTTTACATAATTTTTTTAAAGTGCAAAGTTCCATAAAGAAATATTTACATCTATGGCCAAAGTTACCCGCATTCATCGGCAAAAGCTTCCCAATTACAAATATTTTAGTATAGCATAAAAAGTTTTCAACTTAGAATCAAACAAACGGTGTAATATTCTTCCCCATAAATAAAAGAATCGAATAGAGTGTTTTATTTAAACATTTTCAGTGTTCTTTTAAGTGTTCCAGACGAAAGTTGGAAGAGATAGATTTTTGTAATTTTATGCTCGTAAGAATGAAAACAGCATTTGAAGTATTGCCAGATTTAGAATTAGAACTTTTTTTATATGAAATGAAAGGCGATGTTTCCACCTTTCCAAAAATGTAAAACAATTGAAGATTAGATCATTTTATGAAGAGAAATTAAAAAACAAATCTTTTTCCGACGCGTGGCCAAAGTTACCCTCCGTGGCCAAAGTTACCCGCTTTGACGGTAAATATAAGACAAATTAATACCACAGTCTATTGCATTGTTTACTATTGCATTTAACGCTTTTTGCACTTTAATCAAACATAATTATATGATTACTAATGGATTGTAAATTTATATTTTGAAAACCATGTCACGTTTCCCTTAAGAAGCTTGGGAAAAAAACGACCACATTTGTACTTCACCGTTAGAAATAAAGATGTAATACACAAAAAATAGAGTTGTAGATACATATTTTATGGACAATTGACTGCAGTTATGTAATGCTACAAGACAAATTCTCAGGAAGTTAAGAAATATATCCTGTCACATTGGTAAACTTATTTTTAAGTAAGTATTCGAAGTTTGATTAGCTACTGAATTCCAGTTTATGCATCTGTCCTTGACATTCAAACAATTACCATCAAGAAATGATAAATTTCAGGTGATATTATCTCAAAAAGACACTAAATTGAAGCATGAGGATTCTTTCGAATGAATCTTCTTAAAATTTGCATGAGTATATTTATCAAACTTGTGCGTCAGAACTAAAATGGCATAACTTCTCACGTAGCCGATTCAAAAATCATTCTGACAGAGTATTAAATAAACATTACCGTTATAAAGTGTCATGTACACATCGCAAAAACTTGTGTGACTTTCCATACAATTTTTTTTCAGTTGTTACAAGTGGTGTTGGAACTATATCAAAATTATTTTTTGTGTTGGAACTATCTAAAAATTCATTACTTTAAAAAATGAAGGTAATAATTTTGTTTTACATATTTTGAGAAAACAATATAGTTAATGTGCTTAATTATTACTTATGTTGCTTATGTTACATGATTGCTTATGTTAATAATGCTGTTTCACCATGTTTTTTCTAGGTGTAAATAAATTGTGGGTAAATTTTTGAGAGGGCAGATTTTCTGAATTTATATAAATTAGTTGAGCACACGTATATTTATTGTCCTTAGAAGAAGCAGAAATTCTTTTAGAAGAAATAGGCTTCTTATATGAAGCTTTCCCCATCACATGTTTTTTCCCAACACTTCCGTTGCAGCTAATACGAACCATTATTATGGCAAAAGCAAGCACAAAATACTTGTAAGCCTTTCAGTCCCAGGGATGTCATTTGACATCATCATGTTTTTGATCATAATTTAAAAAAAAAATAGTAGGACCGACACCTATTGGGATTTTAAAAAAAATATTTTCTAATAGAAAAAAGTTAGAAGAATCGAATGACTTGCTTTTTGATATCATAAATGGCTATAGACGATCAGAAAAAAAATTCTAATATGATGATGCTAAACTGAAATTCTGACTGAAAGGGTTAACGTTGGGAGTCAGTGTAGATTTGGACCACTATTACAATAACAACTTAACATGTTCATACAGCTATGCGAGAATTTTTTTATCCACGATAAATTGGTCCGACTACACAAACTGACTTGATACGGGCGGACTTCTGAAACTAAGACCTTGAAGGAGACAGAAGGATGTTTTGAACATTTGACTTGTCAAAATTATCCTATGATCGCTGTAGGTCTCACAACCACCCTCACACGAGGCTACATTTATCATGCAATGGTTCATACGGCTTCTGTGCGTTTGCCCTTGGTCAGTTTAAAAACGAATGTCATTTGAAACATGGTTTTTGATGTTTGAATGTCTGAAATTTATTTTGAAATTGTTTGAATGCCAATATGAATATCTTGCACAAGTGAAAGTAAGAGAAAATAGGAAAAAGTGATTTTAGAAATGATGTGAAATATAGCTTGGATGTATAAAATTATTTTGTAATGTTTTAAATGTCAATCTAAATGTCTGGCGCATGTTCAACATTGACATGCAATTTTTTGGAAATCGTTTTAAATGAGTTTTTGAAATTGGACGTAGAAAAATGTTAAATTAAAAAAAAAAAGTGAAAATGGATTTCCTACTGTTAAAAATATTGGGACAACACCTTTATTAAATAGCATGGGTAAAAAAAATCTGCAGCATAATTTTTATGAATTAAAAAATAAGTAAAAATTATATGATAATTAACTCTAAATTATACAAACCGATATACGAATTTTTTGGACGGGATTTTTATAATATTTTTAGACAGAAAAATATAGATTTTCTATGCTTCCCTATTCAGATACTAGATGATAAATAACCTCTTGGTAAATTGTTGTCGTAAAACTCAATTTTTCAACCAATTAAATTTCTAAAAATAGAAAAAAAGTTTTATAGGCTAAGTATTCAAAATTGTTTTAAGTAACTCAAAATTTATTATTTTCACAATTCATAAGGATTTTTAATATTTATTACGTTTCAATAGTAGGTATGTATTATATTTACTATTTATCAACTATATTACTTAAATAAGCTTTAAAAAATCTGATTTTTTAATGTTATATCAAAGTTATGTGTCATTAGTAAAACAATGTCTCAAACATGTATGTCAATGTAAACTTTCGCCACAGAATGAAATCATAAAAAATTAGAAGATCTTGAATGTTTCAGAATTTGCTTGTTTTGAAAAGAGTAACATAAGTTACAAAACAATATTAGCCACTATGAAAAAGGTTTCAAAACGCCACGCATTCATCGCATTAGCTTCAAAGTCAGGCCATAAGTTCACTGTTTGCGATTTAACGGAATACGAAAAGAAATATCCGTATAATTAACTATCTTCAAAATGTTTTGAGGTGTCAAATAAAAAGGTGTTCAAGCATTTTTTTTTTCAGAAAAGTGAACTAACGGTGGCAGTTCGGTCAGCCCTTGAGGTAAAGATGTTAAAGTGAAATAGTATTAATACTTATCGATGGCTCTTAAGCAATTTGAAGTTAAATAGTTAATTGAAATATGTAAGGCAGTACTTTGTCCTTGGGAAAATATATGCATTTCATCTAATTTCTACACTCTTAAAACAAAAGAGTGAATTCCACTCCAGTTGTAGAAGTGCATTTTCGACACTGGAAAGGCATGAATATTATCTCAGACTGAGTTAAAATCACTCGTTTGGAGTGATCCTGTCGGAGGTTTAACACACAAAGGATCCACTCCAAAAGGAGAAGTGCATTTTCCAGACTGGAGGAGTGAAAATCAATCAGACTGAGTTAAAATCGCTCGTTCGTTTTAAGAGTGTATCTATATTGGAAACATAAATTTTTTAAAATGGCTAATTAAGGGGGAATGGACGTGTTGGATTGCAGGTCTCCAGAGCAAAGGCATCAGTGTTAATCCAATGGAAAAATAAAATATTTTCTCTGCCGCATTTCTCCGGCTGTATTGAATATTTAGACAAGTGGATTTTTTAAAGTGATAAATGTAGCAGACTTGCAGGTCCCGACAATCCCACTTTTTGAAATTAGTTCGAATTTATTTTAAATTTTTGAATAAATAATTTTACAAAAAGTATTAGATGCAATTTTTAAAGGTTGGATTATAGAGACCTGTAAGTTCACTACTATAATTATTAAAAAATCAGCTCGTAAAAATATTCAATACCGCTGGAGAAATGTGGCAGAGAAAATAGCTTTTTTCCCATAGAGGCACTTGAGTGTGGAGACCCCCCGGTGCAACGCGCCCATTCTCCCTTCAACTATAAGCAATGATTGGTAAGAAAATTTGGCACGCGAAAATGAGCTTTTCGTTATTTTTTTGCTAAGTTTATTTTAATAAAGTATAAGACAAAGACCTTTTGAACAATTTGTAAGACTAAAATTAAGTTGCAATCAAAAAAATATTAAAATCTTAAATTTGACGATTTTATTCGGAATTGAAAGTTTTAATGTTGTTTAAATGTGTCATTAATAAGTTAATTTAAAGTGAAACGTACGTGTACAATAGCTTTAAAGAATACTCTTTTGCATCTTTAACAACGCAAAAATTATTACAAATTCTTTTTTAAAACTATGCATTATTTCAGAAAACATTGTTAACCCTTAGAAATTTTGCAGTGTATATAAACGGCAATAAATTCTCCAATACACAAACTGTAATAAACTAGTCTTCAAACTCATCAGTACTCAAAATTTACTGGTATTTAACATTTAAATACCAGTACATTTTGAAATGGGACTATATTTTTTATTTATGATTTTATAATTTATACGCTGAATGTATGTTTAATTATAATCAATTTCTATAATTTGAATATTAAAATCTTTCACAAAAAGAAACTATATCTTTTTTTAAGAAGGCATTAAAAACTGTTCTTCGAAAAACACCCTTACAAAAACGATCACTGCTTTTGTAAAGATCACACAAACTGCAAAGACAAATCCCTTTTATTTACAACAATAACCACCAACCCCGCATTCATTCTGTTTGTCAGAAGGGCAGCCTTTTAGGCAAACCGTGTCAAATGCATTAACCTCTCCTGCACAAGAGAAAAAACATTTCAAAACAAAAGTCGGATGCATTTTTGATGCGAACCTTTGGTCAGATTTATCACAGAGGCTAGCATAAGCTGGAAATGCTGTTTGGTCAAAAACGTTGGAAGGTTTTCGTTGCAAGGATTACATTCTCCGAAGTATAACCTCTTAAAACCCGAGCAAAAACCTACGCGTATATTCTTAATCTAAACTTACTTTTCATACAAATATATGCTAAAAAGTATGTTACTATGTTTTTCATAGAAATTTGTTAAAAAATTATGTTTAATAGTTACTTAGGGGCACGGCTAAAACTCTAAAAATTAACACTTTTTGTGTGCTATAAATGCAACAAAAAATGCCGTATCACTTATTTGTAGTTAACAAATTATTTTAACATTGTTTTAATGCAAAATGACTTTAAAACGAACTACCAAAAGAACTTTTTTAAAAGTTTGCATAGTTGGAGATTTGGAGTTGGGAGATTTGCATAGTTGGACCTTTCATTTTTACTATTTAAAGTTTTTAATTGAAGCCTCTTCTATAATACGCCCACTATGGTTGGATTTAAGCTCTGAAAAAACTAAGGAAATTTAGCGCCAATTTAGGGTCCTCTAGAGTATAACATGGTTTCACACTCTTAAAACAAACGAGCGATTTTAACTCATTCTGAGTTAATTTTCACTCCTTTCGGTATCGAAAATGCACTTCCCCTATAGGAGTGGATTTCACTCTTTTGTTTGGTTAAACCTCCAACAATCTTAACAACAAACGAGCGATTTTAAGGCGATTAGGAGATATTTACGGCGATTACGAGTGATTGAGGAGTTAATTTCCCTCCTTTCCAGTGACGAAAATGCACTTCTCCAACTGGAGTGGATTACACTCTTTTGTTTTAAGAGTGCACAGTGACTTTTCGACTACTTCCCTCATTCCTCGCCAAGACATCTTCCCCTTATTCTCACCTCCATAAATTCATCCCGTGAACCATTAACATGCTTCAGTCAACTTCATTTCCGATTCAGGGTAACGTGTTATCTGACCAATCAATCTCCTATCCGTACTAATGGATGGATGTGTTGGTCAGTTAAATTGCTCCACTTAATGCCTTTAAAAACTCTGCTGTTAGCCAGTTGATTTGACCCCTCTGTTAGTATAATAAGGCTGTACTGTAATTTCCACTACTTCTGTATTTAATTTAAAAACCCGAAAAAAAAAATTAAAAGAATGGTACAGGCTGAGAAGCAAACTAAAATATCTCCCAAAGCGTCAACACGCTACTGAATACTTCAATTTTACCCTCTGAGTGCTAAACAAATTCTCTGAAGTCTAAACTAGTTTTCACAGCATGATATTTTTTTTTATTATTTTCAACTGAAAATTTAACCCTTTCAGTCCCAGTGATGCCATTTGGTATCATCACGTTTCTGATAATAATTTTTTTAAAAAAATAATAGGGTTGACATCTATTGGGATTAATTGAATATTTACTAATAGAAAAAAGTTTGAAGAATCGGAGGATGTGATTTTTGATATCATAAATGGCTTTAGACGATCAGAAAAAAAAATCTAAAATGATGATGCCAAATTGTCATTGGGTCTGAAAGGGTTAATCTCCTTAGGTTCCTTGAAATTATATTTGTGTATCTGCTACACAAAATATAATTTCAAGGAACCTAAGGAGATTCATTGCGAATGACTCTTTATTTCAAAATTTATAATTTAGTAAAATAATAGAAATAACAAATTTTTAAAAAAAATATGCATTACTGCAAAATTCGACAATCCCTTAGATGAATCAATGTATCAGAATGATGTATCAGAGAGAAGGTTAAACCAGTCAAATGTCCGTTACCAATATTTCAAACCAAGGAAAAAAACGAGGCGTTTCAGATGCAAATGCGGAGATCATATCACGACAATCATGAAAAAATAAACACCTTGCCTGCCTCGAAATTCATTGTTTTTGCGACATTGTTTTACATTAAAGGCTGATTTTTTTCATTTTGCTTAAACTTAAATAATAGATTGCTATAATTTATAACATTATATGCTGCTACTTTAATGATAGTTTTAGATTTTGAACGTTTTAAAACAAAAAGAAATTAGGCTGAGGAAACATTGTGATTAAGTTATTAAAATGTGTGTACTGTATATTTCTCAGTGTTACATAGTAATTAAGTGTTGCGATATTTCAAACCAAATTATGATTGATAAGGCGACTGTGTTAACTTCTTTTGTTTCAGATTTTTAATCTATTTTATCCTTAAATTATGAACATAAAATATTTTTCTAACGCAGTTATGAAAACGGTATCATGAACTCATTAACAGTGAGATTATTACCATCTTCTTTTCTAAATAATAACGGTAACTTTTTTAATTTCGTTTTTAACCTAAATCGTCCTACATAAATTGTTCATGAATATAACCTTTATTTGTCTTATGTTTTGTTTATTTAGATTAGATAGATAATTTTGTGTAAAATGTTTTCTTAATCATTTGCTGGTTAAAAATGTAAAAATAAATTTACACGTTGGTAATTTTGATATACAGTAAACAACTTTACGCTTCGAGTTATGCACTATA
The DNA here is from genome assembly GCA_023701765.1 of Hylyphantes graminicola. NCBI lineage: Eukaryota > Metazoa > Arthropoda > Arachnida > Araneae > Linyphiidae > Hylyphantes > Hylyphantes graminicola. The sequence goes on from CM043113.1 coordinate 7,637,009, forward strand.
ATGCCGACCCATCAGCACAACGGTTAGGGAGCTAGCCAGTGTCGAAAATGCACTCCTCTATAGGAGTGGATTTCACTCTTGTTTTATGAGTGAATTCTTCAACTTTATGACTTGACTGGGATCGGCATTACAAGTCCCGCAATAAACTAATTACTTATTATGAGGCACACAATAGTAAAATTTTGGTTCGATATACCCTAAGGAATGATCTTTCTCTACCCCCCGATGTTCCATTGTTCTATCAAACCATCCGATCACGAAATCGTGACGCCCAACTTGACTGACCACAGTCATTAAGGGGTGAAGTGGACGAACTGACCTTTAGTCCAGAACCTTCGCACCTCGTTGCTGTTCACGGTATCTTATTCGGTAATGGAGGTTATATAAGATGGGATATGTTAACGGGAGTAAAACAATGAACACATCTGTTGGCCAAATGAGCCATCATCGCTAGCACGATGCACCCAAACAATCGCTTGGCGAAAGATTTGGCACGTTTCTAATGACGAATTGATGGTACCTCATATCCATATATTTTTAATTTCAAATAAAAGTAATGTATAATAATAATAGTATAACCCACAATCTACCAAAAGGATCCTCAAGGTGGAGATGAGTTATCTCGGCTTATATACTAGAATTAATGTTGTAGTCTGGAATAGTGGTAGGAACATGAGCTGTAAATCAGCGCCACCTAGTTGTTGATAGAATATTGAGGTTGCGTGTGTGGTAATCGCCACAATAATAATTCATCTAATGAATAGTATTTCAATAATAATACTTTAAAAAATTTCATTTATAATAATAATTCTTTCGTTTAAGAAAAAACAAGGATATTATTTTTAAAAAAAAAAACAAGTATACAGGGGTACCAGGAAAGTTGCTGACATTAGAGTTTGTACTTACACCATTCGCTACACTCCATGCCAACCAAACTTGGGTAAAAACAAAGAGTAAAAAGGCTGAGGGAAATGCGCGGTTGGTCCGTTCGTTGGAAACTCTTGTAAGGAAATATTTACATACAAAATGATCTGAATACAATTTAACCAAAATAACTTTTCATTCTGATAAAATTGCCAAATTTTCTCAAATAATATTGAAATCTGTATGGCCTTGAACGAAATTAATGTTTTAAACATGTCTTCCAGATAGATTCACAGATAATTTATGGAACTTTTTACATGCGCGGAAGGATCCTTCTCCATAGCATATTTCTATTTACCCAACTTAGGTTGGCAAGAAGTGCAGATAGCATACAGTGTTTCACTCTTGCCTTTATAAAACATTTCACTTCAAAGTAACTACTTTGGGCAACAATACTAAATATATACTATCTCTAAACTCATTTGTGATTAAACAGTCTATTGCAAATTAAAACTTAATGATTTCATTTGTTTGAAATTTGAATGGTCAATAACTTCATGGAAGCTCCATTAAAAATTCTTGGTCAGTTCATGTCACAAGAAAAGCAAGCATTGCTTTACTTGGGTGCATAAAATCAATATGTCGACAGTAAAAAGTCTTCACTGTTTTCCTTGCCATCCACTCTATTTGATTTAACCTCCATACTCTTACTTTACTGACTTGGTGCGGCCTTTTAGGGTTTAATTCAATTTGGTATGGGCACGCTCATCAAGGGTTTAAGGATAGCGGGAATGATTCACATTTCGGCTGTTGTGTTTCTGCACGATTGTTGAAAATTGTCGGCTTTCCAACTGTTTTATATAATAAATAGTGTAACTTCTTACCTCACGAAACATCGGGGTTTTTTTTGTTGAATTTGTTTCCAATACAATTGAACCAGGTCGTTCAAGGAAATGTAGTTTTCTGATTAGTTATCGCCAATGTAATAAAAAAAAGACCCAAGTTTAAACAATCAGTTGTCCATCATAGTTTTTGAATCATAGTTTTAGTTTGACTTTTTCAAATACTTCAACAAAGCGCAAAAATTTAATTCTTTTCTGAACATCCGATGCAATTATGGGGCATTTTCCCAGCTATCTAGTATTTTTGATACTATTTTGAGATGCAGTAGGATTCTAATCATCCGAAGAAATTTGGACCAAATTTAAAAAAAATTACAATTAGTTTATTAGATTTTACTTGTAACAGTTTCCCCCCCCCCTTCAACTTACTTAGGAATCAGGATAATGAACTCTATCAAACAGATATTGTATATGCGGTACTGATATTATATATACTGATTGGAATTCTACTGCAACTTAAATTAATTTTATTATAAATGTCCTGTTACACATGTAGATACTTATAAATATTGTAGTATATAAGTCGGAGAAACTTAGTTCTTCACCTTGGGGTAACTTTTGATGGACTCGGAGTTATTATATCTTCGTCAACATTACACTTTACTTTGTTAAACTAGATAGCCATTTATTGTTTTGTCACCTAGTATGTCACTAAAAGCTTCCTTGATTGTTTTCTTATCTTAAAGAATAGCCGCTAGTGTCTCATTTGCGCTTCCTCAAACATGGATCTTGTCATTTGTTTTGTGAGGAATGTCATTTGCATAGATAAGTGTTCAAAAAATAGAAACTTTATCAATTGATACAACGTAAGATTCCAAGCATGGTTATTTTTTTATTTATGTGGTTTGGTTTCGCTTTTTTAGCGCACTTGCATCGTGAAATTTATTTTTATGTGTTTCGAAATCAACAAATTTCGGATGCGATTTTAGACCTGTTTTGAAAATAGTTCCAAAAGTCAAGATTTGCTTGAGTTTATTTCTTGAAAGTGTGTGTTATAGATTCCAAAAAAGTTTATTGCTATAAAAAATGTCTTAAAAAAATTTTGAAAATAAATTTTGAAGTCCAAAATTAATGTTTTTTTTTATATTTTAAAACGAAGTTAAAATATCCTAAGAATGGAAATTCTCTATATAATAAATTTAACGTAGAGATGAATGAATTTTCCTATTTGAAAAGTTTTCTTATAGATAATACTAAGGGGGACAAAATTGTAAATATGCCTACTGTAGCCCTGTTAAGACCATGTAATTTGACGAAAATAAAGAGGGGGGGGGGGTCGTTTCTTTCTGGGAAACATATGGGTATAGCGCCAACATTACGGACAACCAATTAGTTTGCTACCTTATTAAAGTCCTCTCCAGTGGCCGGGTAAACTTCAGTAACCACTCCCAACTATAAGCTAACCATTTCTCTGAAATAATTTTTATGTTTTAGTATGTTTTCGTTCATTTGGAAAGGAGAAAAGGTCCCTTTATTGTGGAGGGAATCTCAAATTGTAAAAATTCCAAAAAAAGGAAACCTCACGGAATGCAACAACTGGAGAGGAATCAGCCTCCTCTCAGTAGGGTCATATGGGGGAATTATGGATCAAAAAATCACAACATCCTATTTTTTTCTAAAGTATGAAAGATAGAAAGATTTAATTTTGCATGGAGTAAGCTTAAATAATTTAGAATTTATTTAAATAATCACTTTACCTTTAACTTAATTATTATTAGTTTAATTTTAATTATTGAGTGATCAGGAATTACCCCGGGTTTGGGCAATTATGGATCACACATGGGGTAATTATGGATCACCCTTTTTTTTTTATAGTAATGCATATTAAAAGTAAATTAATTTTTGGTTGCAGTTAAAATATAATTCAAAACAAACTTTTAAACGTCTAAATTAACTTTTTATTAATCTTCTTTCTCAGAAAAAAATTAGACTTTATCGTTTGCTAATTTTTTTTTAAACTCGAAGAATAATGATGATCATTTTTAATAAATTATGCCGCAATTTCCCACTTACATTCTTTCGTAAATTCGGTTATTTGTCGTTTGTTAAATTAATTTACAGTTCGAAGTATCTCGAAAGTTTCTAGTGAGTTTAACGAAATGAAAAGAGTCAAAAGATTGAATAAAAATGGAATTTGCATGTTATTTCAATGTAGATTAAAATTTTTGTTATTTAAATTTTAAATAAACTTTTAATTCGAATTTTTTAATGAAATTTGGAATGCAGCCTAATCTGATTTTTTGCTTCAAAATGACGTATACCACTTAGCTAAAAACACATGAAAAATTAAAAAATATCACTGATCCAGAATTACCCCAGTGATCCAGAATTACCCCAGTAAACTGGGGGATAAATCGATATACCTTTAAAATCATTAAAAAAAATAATTATGAAAAAATTTATATCGGAATGAAAAGCCTAGACCTTTTCCTATTGAAAAATAGCACCAACTATATAGTTAGTTCAAATATGTTTCTCCAGTATGGATCTTAAAAAAAAATCATGCTTTTCAAAGACAATCTTTTTTGAAGATGTTTTTATAGTAGTGTAAAAAGTATTTTTTTCTATTATTTGCTGTAGAGTTACATTGTTTTTGAACTTGATATAGGAAAATAGAATGTATAAGGATGACTTGGCATAATTTATTTTTTTTCTAAAAACCATTTTTAATCCTTAAAACTTAGTGATCATTATTTACCCCGGAAAGAGAGTGATCCATAATTCACCCATGTGACCCTACCCGGAAAGATTTTCTCGAGAGTCATCATTAACAGGATTAAGAAGAAAATCGATGACATCCTTAGGGTAGAACAGACTGGATTCAGAAGTGGAAAGAGCACTGTGAACCAAATATTTATTCTTCGAAACATAATTGAGCAGTGTGTCGAACGAAATGAGACAATTTATTTAAACTTTATAGACTTTTCTAGGGCTTTCGATAGCATTGACAGAGAAAGTCTGTGGAAAATATTGGGGTTCTATGGAATTCCAAAAAAAATCATAAACATCATAAAGGATATGTACAATAGAAGTAGTGCCCAGGTACTGGTAAATGGTAATATGACTGAAAAATTTGAAATTAAAACAGGGGTAAGACAAGGCTGCGTGTTATCGGGGTTATTGTTTATCATTGTTTTGGATTGGGTAATGAGAAAAACTGTAGGATCCATACATAGAGGAATAAGATGGGATTTTAACACATTTCTTGAGGACCTAGACTTCGCAGATGATATTGTTCTGATGTCATCCAGATTCCAAGATATGCAGGAAAAAACTAGTCATCTCGAAGAGAATGCAAAAAAGGTTGGTTTAGCAATAAATGAAAATAAAACCAAAGTTATGAAAATTAACAGTAAAAATAGGACAAAAGTTATCATCAACTCAAAAGAAATTGAAGAAACAGATAGTTTTACATACCTCGGTTCCATTGTTGACACACTGGGTGGAACAGATGAAGATCCCAAATGTAGGATTAAAAAAGCGCAAAATGCTTTTAGAATGCTTTTCAAGGTTTGGAAGTCGTCAAACTTAAACATTTCTCTTAAACTAAAAATCTATAACGCAATTATTAAATCTATACTACTTTATGGCAGTGAAACTTGGAAAATTACAAAACAACAGGAAAATAAACTCAACGCATTTCATACTAAATGTTTAAGAAAGATCCTAAAAAATTTATTGGCCAGAAAAAATATCAAATCATAATCTATATATTAAAACAGCTGACAAACCCTTGACAATAGACATAAAGAGAAAGAGATGGCGTTGGGTCGGCCATGTACTAAAAATGAGCCCCGATTCTAATGAACGGATAGCTTTAACTTGGTCGCCAGACGGTAAAAGGAGGAGGGGACGACCAAGACTGACGTGGAGAAGAAGCATCTTAAAGGAGCGAGACCATCTTGGTTGGCCAAGCTGGGCAGTTGCCAGGGAGGCCGCACTGAACCGGAGGAACTGGATTTCATCAATTGCGGCCTCATGCGCCTATAAGGCGTGACGAGTCGTAAGGCAAGGCAAGGCAAGTATGTTTTCGTTTAAGTAAATGAGTATTTGCAATAACTATCCTGTTCATTAGGTTAGTGACTGAAAGAAAGTTTATTGCCATAAAAAGTGTCTTAAAATGTTTTCAAAATAAATGAAGTCCAAAAATAAATATTTTTTTTTTTCATAGAGTTAGGAAGGAGTAGTAGAGGGGTCTATGAGTTCAAATGATTTGAAGCAGGGCTGTTAGGTTTTCGAGCTACTGAACATACTTATTAGGGTGGGCCGAAAAGAACTATTAATTTTATTTCGGATTGCTATAGTGCGGAAAAGTTGCCATTGGTAAAGACATGAAAAATGCACTAATTATTATTTTTTTATTACTACATCTTCCGTTCGCGCAAAGCCATCAAAGTTGGCAAAAATTGGCAAAAATCGTAATTTTTCATAATTTTTTTAAACACGATATATGATTTTAATTGCTTTTCTGTATCATGTTGCATGATTAAAATTTACAAAAAGTTAAAACTTTGAGATTTAGCGAAAAATGCGAATTTTCCTAATTTTATACTACGTTGAGTGGCCAGAAGATCTGACACAAATGTGTAATTACTTATTATTATGTATAATATAGTATTTATTATTAATAAATGCTATAATTTTTGGATTTTACATAGTTTTAGTAGTTAATTCATGATATAGGAACGTAATTAAAAACATCTGCCTTTTTTAAAAAAATTATAAAAAATTACGGTTTTTAACAATTTTTCGCCAACTTTGAAGGCATTGCGCGAACGGAAGATATGGTAATAAAAAAATAATAATTAGTGCATTTTTCATGTCTTTACCAATGGCAACTTTTCCGCACTATAGCGATCCGAAATAAAATAAAAAGTTTTTTTCGGCCCACCCTAATACTTATGTATACCAAGATGCACCACTTTAGCAGGTTTTTGAGCTACTGCGCATAACATAGTAGCCGAAACTATGAAAACTGGCACTGAGGTATCCCAAGATGCCCCGCTTTAGCCTGCTTCTTTTGTGCGTTACTGCGCACATACATGGCCAGCTCTATTCTCTTTCCAAACTATGTTTTTCTTTATATTTTAAAACGAAGTTAAGATAAGTTGTCTCTGTCCTTCTTCGCAATAGCCATGGGGAGTAGCTCTAAAGCGCCGTCAATTCAACCAATACCGAAAATCCCTCATCACTTTTTTACTTCTTCTCATTATATGGGGCCTTGAGGCACCCTGTGGTCAGTGTCCCGATCTACGGATCGGAAAATCCCACGATTGACTCCTGGTCGCTGAAAAATCACCGAGTATTTGCGGAGTACGTGCTGGTTCCTGGAGACTATTTCCCTCCCCTTCAGGGACATGTCTAAATTGTGGAGGTGGCGCGCGATAGATGGCATCATCTGTTACGTATATGTGTGCATGTGAGTGTGTGTGTTGTGACAGTCTTACTTGACGAAAGTTTATAAGCGGCTCTCTGAGCAAGCACGCAAGCCTGAAAATATATGTATACCAACCTACCAACCAACTCGTCACCTTTTTACTTCTTTTCTGCCAATCTTCTCATTACATTTTGTGCAAACAGTTCACGTCGAGTGTTAGCTCAGTTTGCATATCATTACAGAAGATAATCAGATAAGAGGAATGATAACACATTCCAAAGCAAGGGTGGGTCGGCAACTAGAACCCTTTACTGTCCTTCTAGAAACGTACAATAAGTAGGATAGTTAATAAGCTATGTAGTGTTTAGAGAGCTGTTATTTAATTTGTTTGTCAAAACAAAAGACATATTAGCACGGGTCATCGAAGCTTGACCCATAAGTGTTGAAATTAGTGTTAGGTATTGAGTAGGGGTCATGCATACTTAAAAGGTGAAATGCTTTGGAATTTGACTTAATTGTAATGATTTTACCACCTAATAAAGGTATCTCGTGTTTAAACCTTTTATGTGTTTTAAATTGAGGTGTTTTCAAATTCTTTGCTATTACATTTCTTATAGTAACCAGTGAAATAAATTATTAAATGGATAAATAAATTCCAGAGCACAAAAGTTTCCTGTAATCATACTTTATTCTTCATTGTGTCTTAATTACTACTTATTCGGCAGCACGATTTTTCCTTTGGATAATTATTGGATGTTTTAGTTTATCATTGTAAAGGTAATTATATATCTTATGGAATAATTTCAATAATATTAAAACCCAAACATTTATACGATAACTTCCCTTTGCATATGCTTGATTTTCTAAAAAAAAAAAAACTTATTATGATATAAGCAAGAACCTTGAACACGAGAACCAAAATTAAAGTCTGTAGCTGTAGAGTGATTTCATGCAGACCAATGTTCAAAAACCACACTTTTAGAATCAGCACCCTTAAATACGTGTAGAAAATACAAAATCTTCACTTCGGATGTTTGACTCTATAACAGTATTTTATTACCTTACAGTGGTGGCCAAAATTGTGGACATTTTTTTAAAGTTTCATGTTTTTCAACTTAGTGTGATTACAGAATATATTAATTGTATATCAAATTAAGCCATTTTATATCAAATTAAAAGTAATTTAATTTTTATGAGGACCACTGTCTGCAGATTGCTGAAGCCGTCTATGAGACCTTTGGTCCCATATAATCCATATCCATGGATATAACATCATCATCAAAGTAATTTAATGTAGAATTAAAAATAAATACAGTATTACAATATCTGTATTACAAATAAGTTTTGCAACTAATAGTATGATCTGTCTTAGTTTTGCAAGTCATTGAACCACCAACTTGTATTGCAATTTCAGCATAAGAGAATCCATTGATTGTGCTTGTTTGTTCAACTAAAATGAGCATAGCTTTATTTGTAATAAAGATACTTTAATTCTGTTTTTTAATGAAATTCTACTTTAAATTACCTTCAACTTAATATTTAAATGTTTGTATTTAAGCGAAATTTATTAGATGCAAGCACAAAGGTAACAGTTGAAACACATGAAACTTTTTTTTAAAAAAGTCCACACTTTATAGGCCATCACTGTATATTTCATGATTGGTAATTGAAAGTAAATATTCTAATAACTTTAACAATTAACCATTCCATAGTTTTTTTATTTATTACAAAACACAAATCAATAATTTCCACCTTACTCCTATACCTCAAAACTCCAAACGCAACACCCTCGGCTACATATTCAATTTCATACCGGATATGATCCAAAGCTAAGTATTCCCCAATAGAACAAAGGGAATTCTATATCAGCTCATTATATGCTATTCCACCCTTTAAAAAGAGTTATATTGATTAGAATTGGTTGATGTAAAAACGAAGGAGTGGCAGTATATTACGGGGATTAACCCACTCATGTTGGAATAGGTTTTGTACCACGATGGCGCAAATAAAAGTGGCCCGGCGTAAAGTAAACACAATACAGGAAATGCTGCCAAGTAAAAAACAAATGCAAAAACAGGTTTTCCATGTGAAGCCATTGATCACTTTAATATTGAGCCCAAACAGAAGCTTGGTGAATTATTTACCGTTAACGATGCCATCATGCCTGACCTGATCTACGCACACTTACACAGCTTGCACTAGTTCTGAACTCGTCAATAATACATGTGCAGCTGATACAACCAAACTAACCAATGGAAAGACGGGTTTAGCCATTGAAAGCTTAAATAATTTCTTAATTTGACTTAGGGCACGTTTACATGAGCCATCGAATCCATGGATTAAAGAGCAAACTCAGTAATTTTTCCCTCTTGGCGATTTTCTCCCAGACAGAACCGGGATTGCAAGGTTCATTGGAGGGTTTCGCAAAACCCTCCAATGAAGGAGGGTTTGATGTTTCATACCATGGATTCGACCACATATCATTTGGGTTAGAAAGCTTGCTCGACCTCTCTTTTCCCCAAATGGGGATTTTGGCATTCCATGGATTCGATGGCTCATGTAAACGCGCCTTTACACTCTTAAAACAAACACTCCCAATTTACCTCAGTCTGAGTGGATTTCACTCCTCCAGACTGGAAAATGCACTTCTCCTTTTGGAGCGGATCATTTGTGTGTTAAACCTCCGACAGGATCACTCCGAACGAGTGATTTTAACTCAGTCTGAGAAAATATGCATGCCTTTAGGGTGTCGAAAATGCACTTCTCCAATTGGAGTGGATTTCACTCGTTTGTTTTAAGAGTGTAGAGGCTTTTAGGCGGCTTCAACAGTTTTTCTCGCCAAGCATCGTTCTGCATTCGTAACTCTTAGTCGGGGCCACTTTTATTTGAGCCACTCTGTACAATTTCTACCCCGTTGTTTATGGTCTGCCCATAGTGACATTATGATGGGCGTTTTCCCCTGCTCAAATTAATTTACCCACTCTCAATAGTTAAAAGTACATGCTGTTTGATCGATATTAAGTTAGAGACTGCCTTGTTTTTGCTTATCTTTATGATTGATTTAAAAGTTAATTGGCGTAGGTTTAGTGAGACTTTAATTTAAACAAAACAAATTAATTGGAAGGTAATAAATTTATGTTTTATAGTCATCATAAATAAACAATATTTTTTAAATCGTAAATATTATTTTGACACTATATACAGATTTATTAATTTTTTTAAGACTTTCATGCACTTAAGTATGTAAAAAGTTCATTATTTGGTCATCAAAAAGTATTTATAATAAAGTCATTAAACTTTAATAATTTTGTGACTCTGATGCATTTTATATTGCTTACTTATTAAATGATTTAAAAAGCTTCTATGACTTGTTCAATGCTCATTCCATTATTATTAGCAGTAAATTATTACAAACAATAAGTATTTATAGTAAAGTCAATACACTTTAATAATTATGCTGCTCTGATGCATTTTATATTGCTTACTTAATAAATGATTTATAGAGCTTCTATGACTTGTTCAATGCTCATTCCATTATTATTAACGGTAATTTATTAAAAATCTATTACCTAACATGAATGATTTCTTATTTCAACATAATATTTAAAGTTTTTAAGAGAAGATTTCTATCACCAATCAGATTTCTCTCACAGGTCAAGCCATAAATGAATTTAAAAAACGAAAAACACAGAATACATTAAATCTACATTGCGCTATTTAGGATTGTCGTGATCCTAGAACTATAACCATCAGATACGCATCTGAGAAATACCCTTGCTTAAAGACTTGTAAAACACAATTTACAATTAAATGGAACGAATTCCGCCTACTTCATTCTTATTGTGAAAAAATATTTCAAATCTTTATCAAAATCATCTTTGTCTTCCGTTTATCAGAAACCTTGATCCTTTGACATTCGGTTGGATGGACTAACTGAGTTTCGAAACGAAAGTGCAATTCTCCTGGTCTTGGACAATACCTCCACCCATCTTCAGTACTAACCTTTTCAACAAAAGATTTCATCGGCAACTCCCTAACTTTTATGACCCTAAAAATTTTATTCCACCCTTTTCTTAAAATATTTTTTAAAGGGGAATCTTCCTTGGGTTTTTATCAAAGTATAATCGACATAAATAATATGGACTGATAATATCTGAACTACGTATACAAAAAACTATGATAAACAAAGCAACATATATATAAAACTGTAATAAGTCCATCAGTTATATATGGGTCATAGGCCTGGACCTTGAATCAAAAGCAAGAGAAGATGTTAATAACTTGGGAGCGAAAAATTTTAAGAGCCATTATTTGGACCTATCAGAGAAGTTGATGATTTTAGAAGACGTTACAATTTTGAAGTGGCTAGACTATTTGGAGGGAAAGACATTATTAATATCATAAAAGCAAAAATAATTGAAAGGCTGGGACATATAGAAAGAATGGACGATAGCAGAGGCACGAAGAAAATTTTCAATTGACAATGTCAGTCAGAGAACGTGAAAAAGATCTGAAGGCCATGAAAATTAAGATCTGGAAAACGAAGACCAAAGATATTCGACTTAGGATATTCGACGTCGCATTGTTAGAGAGGTCAGTCCAACATGAACTGTAGTTCCAGGGAGTAAGTTAGATAATACCTGATACTCTAAAGGGATGGTCAGGGCCGGATCTGAACTTCAGAAGAAGGGAAATCAGCCTTTTATCCACAGCCCCTTCACGTGGTCAATTAAAAAAACTTATTTCTATATTTTAGTTACATTTATTGACTCAAGGTAAATGAGTATTTTTTGAGCAACATGCTATTTTGGTCTCCATTTAAAAAAAAATATGAACAAATTAATTATATAATCATTTAAAATATACAACCATTTTGCTTTAAATGCAAAATAATTGTTTCGAAATTAATGAAACGAAGAAATAATGAACCAATACCACTTGAATTAATCCAAGCACATGAGACACATGTTGGAAACTTTTTAGGTTTTTTAATTTACATTCTGTTCGTATCGAAAATCAATATCAAAATTTCGAAATTGAATTCAAGACGTTTTGAAGAACAAACATTCTTCCGGACTTACAGTCTACATCAATGACAGATTTCAACCCACGGATAAAAAAAACTTTGTTTTTTACTCTTATAATAATGAAATCGAAATCTTTTTCGAGCGTTGAACTTTTCATTTTTCCCGTTTCAACAGGTCGAAGCAAAGACATTCTGTTTTGGGTGCCACCTGACACTTTCCACCTTCCATTAGTTCTACAAAACTGCAACTAACGCGAGAGTATTTTGAGTAAAATGACTTAGAAATTCAAATGATGGGCCTAGTTGAAAAACTCGTATTCTCCGAAGTATAACAAAGGTATTGGGTTTGGCCTGTTGACTGGCAACTTTTGATCATCGTAAAATCGATTGGATAGAGTTTCCAATAAACTTGATGGCCAACGATCATAGCTATACTAGAAAATGCGAGTTTAGCTACTAGATAATTCAAATTATAGAATTTTAGTATAATAGAGTTTTTTTTAGTCAACATCCCACTAAATACTTTCGGGCAATGCCGTCTTTACCATAAGGGCATACGGGACCCGTGCCCAGGGCCCACATTGTCAGGGGGCCCGATCAAAACAGATGTTCAGATCAAAACAGATTATGAGATAAAAACAGAATGTTGAGTAATTTGTCAATATGTGCATAGAAAGTGATATCCTTCAAAAAAATTGACTTCTGTTGAACAAATGAAAGATTTTGTTCAACAGAAATCCCGAAAGAAACCGTAATCGTAACCAAAAAACCAGCAGCATTCTAACATCACTAATGACATATTATATCATACTGTATTTGATTACCTATAATAAATGGTCATACTCAGTAAATTTTTTTATTATAATTCGCTTTTTTTTACTTTCCAAAAGGGCCTCAAATTATTGTGTGCCCAAGGGCCCCAGCTTTGTTTAAGACGGCCCTGCTTTCGGGTTATTGTCAATGGGCTTCGCATTGTGGTAAAACCACGAGGATAACACGTGATAGGGTAACCTAGTTAATGTCACAGCTATATCATACGCAATGCCAGTATTTTGAACCAATACGGATGACACTGTGCAGTACCTCTACGGTAGAATTGAATGCTGTCATTCCTTATGTTTGAAAAATTTACAATTTATGATTGAAATTTTTTTTAATCAGTAACATTGATGTATAAAATTAATGGTTAATTTGTTAATCCCAAATTTAAAAAACGATTTTAAAGGGATGCATTGGCCCCATCATCCTTTCATGACTTAAAGAATCATACACCAGACAGGCCCCACGACGAAATCCTAACAACGGACTTATTTATTGTCATCCGATTGTAAGTAAAATCTTTGAACACATCTCCGAACTACCATACACCCTAAAAAATGACGTATTATGGGGCCAATTCGACCCCGCGGTGGTTGAAGGCTTTGTAAATGAAATATGGCCCATTTCTGATAAACATTTCAGTGAGAGGGTTAAGTTTTTCCGTAACACTAGAGCTAGACGAGAGCTTTTGGTGACGGGCGTCATGATTTAAAATCACAGTCAGGGGACGAGTCGACACCTGAATAGGCACCGAACGCAAATTTTTTTGGGAGACATCGTACGCGACATCTGTGCTTTGAAGCATAATAAAAGGTGAACTGTCCCCCCCTTATAGTTGTTACGACCCTCGCTTGCCAAGCGAGTGGGTCCGGGTTCGAACCCCGCGTAAGGCATGGATATTTGTGTTGTCCTGATTACATGCGGGGAACGTGCTCGCTAAATCTGTGGGTCCGAAAGTCCTGTGGTCGGTCATTGCGCAGTTTACCATGGGTACAGGTCGCCTGGAGAAAATGTCCCCTCCCCTCCACCGACATGCCTAAATTGAGGAGGGGGCGCCATCTCGGAGTAGAAGTCTGACATCCACCCTCTCATGGGTACTAAAAGCTTTGTGCCAACGGATGCTACTGTTACCCTCTTTGCCTTCCAGGCTACGGCCTGGAGCCACACGAAGACAACAACAAAATAAAGTGAACTCCTTCTACGCGGGGCAGTATTCATCGGACCTTTTAGACCGATTATAGGTCGGTAGTTATTTTGGCAATGACCGGGCCCAACCCTAGGACCTTTCGTATGCAAGGCAAAGCGCCTTCCCATTTCATTTCACTTAAAGGTTTTTCAATCCAAATCTACACAACCCCAAAACGTGCCTCGCTTATTAAAAGCACCAATATCAGATTGAGGGCAGAAGAAGGGATACATCTCCCCTGAAACCAAGGGTCCGTTTGCTTTGAGGAAGTGCTAATGACCACTTCACATCACGATGCGGTGGTAATTGTCAGTAATAACTTCCATTCCCTTCCGAAGATAGACTTGGGATACGTGGACGGTCATCTTTAGATGGGAGAAAGGTCTCCAAGAATGAAAATTTCCCAATTCCTTATTGTTAAACTATTTCCCTTGGGCTGAAGTTTAAAAATATATGCCGCTTCTGTTTACGACTTTACATAACCATAAACTTTCCTGCGTTCTTTGATTGAATTCGTTATATGGAAAACCATCAACTACACTCTCAGAAATAACACTCATTTTTGACGATTCATGAATCCTCAAGCCTCATTTCGTTAATTTTGAGGATTGTTTCGTCAAACTATCACGTGACCTTTGAGTAAACGCGAATCCTCACTTTTACGATCGTGATTTGACGATTCTGTATCCTGATTTTGAGGAAACTGAATCTCATTGTTGTACTCACATGCTCAAAAAGGACGAAATATTTCTTTAGGTCAGACGACATTCAAATCCTCATAAAAATGACAATTCAAATTTACTCACTTTGAGGAAACGAAAATTCGGAGCATTTGTCAGTAACGGAATCGTCCAAATTGAGGAAAATTTCGTCGTTTTTGTGCATTCATTTTTTTAGAGTGTAATTTGTTGCGATTTACAGGTTGTTTAACTGCTTGTTGGCAACCACTGTAATTTTAACGAGAAATGCATGTAATGTATTCCGATTTTATATGGTAATTGTCGGTAATAACTTCCATTCTCTTCCGAAGATAGACTTGGGATACGTGGACGGTCATCTTTAGATGGGAGAAAGGTCTCTTCTAAGAATGAAAATTTCCCAATTCCTTATTGTAAAACTATTTCCCTTGGGCTGAAGTTTAAAAATATATGCCGCTTCTGTTTACGGCTTTACATAACCATAAACTTTCCGGGGTTCTTTGATTGAATTCGTAATATGGAATACAGCTACATAACAGTAAGGCAACCCCACGTATCCGAGGAGGTTAATTTGTTTTAACATAACCTGGAATATGAGATCCTAAAGTCTTACAAACTAAAGTTTTTAACCATAACCCATCATTGATAGATTTGTTCAAAGTGAGAAAATGCCTTATTAGTTGTTTAAAAAACTAAAACAATCGTAACTTTTTTTACCTTATATGAAAAGTTAGATATAATCATACAGATAAAAGTACCTATGCATTAAAATTGTAAAAAACTGTTAGAGTACTCTGGTATATCTTAGGTTACTGGTTAAACAAACACTACGTGTTCTAACTTGTTGCGATTTACATGGTGTTTAATTGATTGTTGGCAACCACTGTAATTTTAACGAGAAATGTATGTAAAGCAATGTATTCTGATTTTATATGGTGATTGTCAGTAATAACTTCCATTCTCTTCCGAAGATAGAATTGAGATACGTGGATGGTCATCTTTAGATGGGAGAAAGATCTCCTCCCAGAATGAGAAATTTCCCTATTCCTTATTGTTAAATTGTTTCCCTTGGGCTGAAGTTAAAAAATATATGCATCTTGTGTTTACGACTTTACATAACCATAAACTTTCCTGGGTTCTTTGATGGAATTCGTTATATGGAAAACCATCAACTACACTCTCAGAAATAACACTCATTTTTGACGATTCATGAATCCTCAAGCCTCATTTCGTTAATTTTGAGGATTGTTTCGTCAAACTATCACGTGACCTTTGAGTAAACGCGAATCCTCACTTTTACGATCGTGATTTGACGATTCTGTATCCTGATTTTGAGGAAACTGAATCTCATTGTTGTACTCACATGCTCAAAAAGGACGAAATATTTCTTTAGGTCAGACGACATTCAAATCCTCATAAAAATGACAATTCAAATTTACTCACTTTGAGGAAACGAAAATTCGGAGCATTTGTCAGTAACGGAAACGTCAAAATTGAGGAAAATTTCGTCGTTTTTGTGCATTCATTTTTTTAGAGTGTAATTTGTTGCGATTTACAGGTTGTTTAACTGCTTGTTGGCAACCACTGTAATTTTAACGAGAAATGCATGTAATGTATTCCGATTTTATATGGTAATTGTCGGTAATAACTTCCATTCTCTTCCGAAGATAGACTTGGGATACGTGGACGGTCATCTTTAGATGGGGGAAAGGTCTCCAAGAATTTCCCAATTCCTCATTGTTAAACTATTTCCCTTGGGGTAAAGTTTAAAAATATATGCCGCTTCTGTTTACGACTTTACATAACCATAAACTTTCCTGCGTTCTTTGATTGAATTCGTTATATGGAATACATTCTTAAAACAAAAGAGTGAAATCCCCTCATATGAGAGAAGTGCATTTTCGACACTGGAAAAGAGTGAAAAATTAACTCAGACTGAGTTAAAATCACTCGTTTGGATTGATCCTGTTGGAGTTTCAACTAAACAAAAAAGTGAAATCCACTCCAATAGGATAAGTGCATTTTCGACACTGAAAAGAGTAAAAATTAACTCAGACTGAGTCAAATTCACTCTTTTTTGTTTAAGAGTGTACCATCAGCTAATTTGTTGCTATTTACAGGTTGTTTTCCACTGTAATTTTAACGAGAAATGTATGTCATGTATTCTGATTTTATATGGTAATTGTCAGTAATAACTTCCATTCTCTTCCGAAGATAGACTTTAGGATACGTGAACGGTCATCTTTAGATGGGAGAAAGGTCTCCAAGAATTTCCCAATTCCTTATTGTTAAACTATCTCCCTTGGGGTGAAGTTTAAAAATATATGCCGCTTCTGTTTACGACTTTACATAACCATAAACTTTCCTTCTTTTCTTTCTTTCGTTTCCTATACCCAAAGTCCAGTGAAGCTAGTCAAGGTCCACGAGTCCAAAAACCTCAAGGAAGTCCAGGACCATCAACGGACTTCCCAGGAAATTTTGATGGCTGAGCCCCAGGTACTCCAAGATGTGAGATGGTGAAGAATGCTCAGAAGAGCACTTGGTGCAGTATAAAAAATTTTTTTGGATTTTTTTATTGAATTCGTGAGGTTAAGTTTGAATTATCTTTGCACTAGAGCTACACGAGGGCTATTGGCGACGGGCGTCGCATTTTAGAACCACAGTCAAGTGCTGAGCCGACACCTGAATAGGCACCCAACGCAACCGTTAAGGGCGACATCGTACGCAGCGTTAGGACTTAGAAGGATACTTAGAGTTCACGCCCTTACACGGGGTATTATTCGTCGGACATTTTTGACTCCACGGGACGTTTATAGGTAGGCGGTTATTTTGACGATGCCCGGACCCGAACCTGGGATCCTTCGCATGCTAGGCAAGTGCCTAACCGACTGGGCTCTCCAGCCTTAATTGAATTCGTTGTATGGATTACCATCAGCCAATTTGATGCGATGTACAGGTTGTTCAATTGATTGTTGGCAACCACTGTAATTTTAACGAGAAAATGTATTCTGATTTTCTCATATTTTAAGTATATGGAATAAAAAAAAAATATTTTATTCAATTCGTAGCATATTGAAAAGAATTGATTAAACCCTTTCAGTCCCAGTGATGCCATTAGCAATTATCAAGTTTCTGATCATAATTTAAAAAAATATGGGGCTGACATAATGTAAGTTGACCGTTATCATGTAATGTAAATCCTTGTGATTTATCAAAAGTTAAGACAAAAGGAATGTAGCTCCGTAAAAACAGATTTCAATTTATGGTTGTGACAAATTTAGTAATAACAAGATTCGTGCGTATAGACATATATACGTACAGTTTGAAAAATAGTCCACCTCTTCAGCAAGAATACATTTAAGAAGGCTAACTATAAGAATACAAAAACACGAAGCAGACGTAGTAGTTAAATAAATACAACAGCATAAGAATCTGTGTTAGCAAAAATCACAATTGCAATATTAAACAGTCATTTCTTTGTAAAATTTAAATGACTTCCGAATAACTACATCAATAACAAGAATATGTTTTGTTTACTGGGTGTTGTTCTGTCACGTCTACTTCAACCAATGATAATTATATCAGCAGCGGCAATTAAAATCTTTCGAATGACAAAACACTAATGGATCACGTTTTGAAAAAAGAAATGTGTGATTAACTTGTTCGAATGTGCCCCAGAACACGTAGTGTTTGTTTAACCAGTAACCAAAGAGATACCAGAGTACTCTAACAGTTGTTTACAATTTTAATGCATTGTTTACCAGAGTACTCTAATTGTTTTTTACAATTTTAATGCATTGTTACGTTTACCTAGGTAATTCAATCGTTAAGTTTTAATATCAGGTAAAGCAATTTAAGTTTTTTTTTTAGTTTTTTTAACATTTAATAGGGCATTTCCTCACTTAGAATAAATCTATCAATGATTGTTAAGAACTTCAGTTTATGAAACTTTAGGATCTCTTTCCCTTCTTATGTCAAAACAAATTCACCACCTCGGGTACGGGGGGCTGCTTTACTCTAAAGACGCGTTTACATGAGCCATCGAATCCATGGAATGAGGAGCAAACTCCGCAATTTTTCCTTCTTGGGGATTTTCGCCCAGGCAGAACCAGAATTGCATGGTTCATTGGGGGGTTTCGCAAACACTCCAATGAAGGATAGTTTGACTTTTCATTCCATGGATTCGGCCACTGAGTATCATTTGGGTTAGAAATACAGCTCGACCACTTTTTCCCCTAATATAGGGTTTGGCATTCCATGGATTCGATGGCTTATGTAAACGCCCCTTTAGGCAGTAAACTGGTAAAAAGTTAGGTTAAAATCTCATCACACTCGAGCTAAACGAGGGCTATTGGTGACGGGCGTCATAACTTAAATCCTCAATCAAGTGACTAGCCTACAGGACATCCAAGTAGGCACCCAACACAACTTTTTTTAAAGCAATAACATCGTACGCGACGACCGACGGTACTTTGGAGAACAAAAAACGTACATCTCGTGCATAACGTACACGGGATAAAGGTTGGTCAGACTTTTTGTTTTGGTTTGGTTTGAATTATCGTCGCACTAGAGCTACACGCGGGCTATTGGCGACGGGCGTTTTATTTTAGAACCACAGTCAAGTGACGAGCCGACACCTGGATAGGCATCCAAAGCAACCGTTAAAGGTGACATCGTACGCGGCGTTAGGACTTTGAAGGATATTTAACGTGAACTCCCTTACACGGGGTATTAGTAGTCGGAACTTTTTGGCTGCAAGGGCCGTTTATAGCCTGGGAGTTATTTTGGCGATGCACGGACCCGAACCAAGGACCTTTCGCGTGCTAGGCGAGTGCCCTACCGACTGGGCTCCCCAGCCCCCGGCAGACTCTTTGTAAACTGGTAAAAGGAGGATATTATCCATTTCTTGATTTCCTAGATTACAATATAACACTGGCAAGCTTATTAAATGCGTCGTAACGAGGATTTTGGACCGTGCTTTAAAAGTGCAAATCACTCCACCAAAAGGTATAGTTTAGCTTTAACGGGCTGCTAATTAAACAGTATAAATCAAATACATCTTGATATGTTAGCAAAATTCTTCTTAGATATAGAATTGAAACATCTAGTTTGAGCTCGATTCATTTAAATTAACACCGCTCCATTCATTTGATTATTAAATTTAAAATACTTAAATAAGAGTTTAATCTAAACAACCAAACCCTAATTACATTTTATTACTATTTTACTTAACAACACTGTTTCCTTTTCATCAATGACTATAAAGTCTGACATAACTGAAGTGTCAATTAAAATCTTATGAATGACAAAACATAAAAGAATCACATTTAGTCAAACAAATAACTGTTATTAACTCTTTTAAATATGCTCTGAAACACGTAGTGTTTATTTTAATTCCATAACTATAAAAGACTTAAAAACTGTGTCTTATCCGGCTTAAGAAGAGATAGTTATCTACAATTACATCTCTTTCTATTTTGAGTTCTTTTTCTTTTACAAATTACTTAGCACGTTTATCATAAACATCGGATGAAGGAAGTTGTTAGGAACATTTAAGAAGTAGGGTGTCATAATTTGTGTTTTCACACCTTTCTACGTTTGTTTCTAAACGCTTTAGGAGGTGTAAGGTGCAAACAGAATAATAAGGTGAAAACATATTAATATTTTTGATGGGTGCGATGATATTTTTTCTTGTATACTCTATTATTTTGGTGGATCTATTGTTTGCAGTCTTTAGTTTCAATTCAAAATAGATGCTTTAAACTTTTAATTTCGCACTCATTTACTCTGAAAATTATAGATCACAGCAATTACTGCCAATTTGCCATACTGCCTTCAGAATTTGTCTTTATCTGCATCAAAATAAACGCACATCTTCAGTTTCAAAGCAAAAATCGCAACACAAGACTAATGGTGCAATAATCATCTCCATAAATAAAAGAATAGTATAGAGTGGTTTTCAGAGAATATGGTTATAATGGTTAAAAGAATAGTATAGAGTGGTTAGCTATTTTCAATATTATTTTAGATGTTCCAGACAAAAGTAGGAAGAAATAGATTGTGCCATTAAATTCTCGCAAGAATACAAACTTCACTTCCAGTATTGCCAAAATAAAAATATTTTTTGGCATGAAATGAAAGGCAATGTTTCCACCTTTCCTAAAATATAAAACAATTTAATATGGGATCATTTTATGAAGAGAAATTAAGAAACGAATCTTTTTCTGACGCGTGGTCCAAAATTACCCTCCATGGCAAAGATACTGCTTCGACGGTATTTTAAAAAACATCACGGGAGTAAAATATGACAACTGTCCAGCGTGCAAAAAAAGTGACTGATTGAATAATTGCTTTTCCGAAAAGTATCGATGTTGGATTAGCAGAGGGAAATAAATTGACTAATTACTAGAGCACTTGTAACTCATTTATCACCATAGCTACTATGTTATATAATAAATGCGACGTCGAGAATGCAAACCCTTTCAGGTTAAGTAAAAAACAACAATTTCTACTATTTAGAAAAATTGCAAAAAGTATAAAATGACTACTGTCCAACAAGCCATCAAGCAATTGACCGGCTGAGTAATTTGAAAATTTTGTTTTTTAAAAAGGTTTATTGTTTATTGATGGATTAGCAAAGGGAAATACATTTTCAAATTGATATAGCAACTGTAACCATTTTATTATTACTAATTACTCTGTTATACACTTTAAGCGATCATGAGAATGAAAACTAATTAACTAACATAAACTCCAGGTTAAAACCAATCTGGTTTTCTGCCATCTAAAAAAATCACAAGTATAATGGGACTACTGTCCAGCCAGCAATAAAGCAGTTGATCGGCTGAATAATGGCTTTTCCAAAGGACCGTTGCTATGTAACTATTTTATTAGTTTAACTACTCTGTTATACATTTTAAGAGATCTTGAGAATGCAAAAATATTAACTAACATAAATTTCACTTTAAAACTAATCTGGTTTTCTGATATAAACAAAAATCACAAGTATAATGGAACTACTGTCCAGCTAGCAATAACTGAATAATTGCTTTTCCAAAAGGGTTCGATGTTGGATTAGCAAACGAATTACTATAACAACTGTAGCTATTTTATTATTCTAACTACTGTTATACATTTTAAGCGATCTGGAGAATGCAAACAAATTAACTAACATAAACTTCACGTTAAAACTAATCTGGTTTCCTACCATTTAAAAGAAATCACAAGTATAATGGGACTACTGTCCAGCAAACAATAAAGCAGTGACCGGCTAAATAATTGCTTTTGCAAAGGGGTTCGATGTTGGATTAGCAAATGAATAACTACAGCAACTGCAACAATTGTTTTTAATTCTAACTACTCTGTTATACATTTTAAGTGACCTGGAGAATGCAAACTAATTAACTAACATAAACTTCACGTTAAAACCAATCTGGTTTTCTGCCATTTAAAAAAAATCAGAAGTATAATGGGACTACTGTCCAGCAAGCAATAAAGCAGTGACCGGCTGAATAATTGCTTTTCCGAAGAGGTCCGATGTTGGATTAGCATAAATAGGAGTAGTGTGCAATAAACACGTCAGCTTGTCACTTCCTGCCGCATTCCGGTCAAGCCTTCACAAAAGAAGGGCCTAATTGTTCGCCAAGGCAAATAAGAACACCAAATGTGTTTACTGCTTCATTCACCACGGACGTGATTTGCATGAACTTTTAGAACCATTTTAACAGGTTTTCTCCCAAGCAGGGGGTGCTGATCTTTTATTTTCGGATTTTTTTTTATTTGGACCGAGTGTTCGATGAAAGAGAGTAATATTCGGGTTTGGGTCGGGATAGCCTGGTAGGTAAGATCTTGGACTGGCATCCCTAAGGTTGCGAGTTCGAGCACCGCTGCCCTCCGAAGATCCCCCCCCCCCCTCGTGTACTCTAATGGTGACTGGTGCAGGTTAAATTCCGTATATAAAAGTATATTTAATTTTTTAAAAAAAATAATCCTCATTGAAATAAATAGGAGAATCCACTTTTATTCAGCATATCTATACTGTTGCCACTTCATCAAAATCTTTTGTTAGATTGCAAATATATGCAATCTATATTTTATACTTGCAAAAGGGGAAAATATCTGCTAAGCAACTGTTGGGGTATTAATTTTTGATGAGTATTCCTTGGAAAAATAAATGCCAACCAGAAATGTTAATTTTGTTGGTGTTAAGAATTCAAACCCTGCAACCTCGCCTAATACATTGTGGTATGTTTACGAAATAAAGTTCGTCTTCGGAGATTCTCTTATAACCACTTCTCAGAAAATGTAGCAACGGAAATTATAATTGTTCAACCTTAACTTTGGACGAATTAAAAAAAAAGGCACAGATTTTGTTTCGATTCTTATCGTTCCTATTTCGGAAACCTTGTCTCTTTCGCAACAGTTCATTCGGTGCTTGAAGAGTGCGGAATGCCACCGACTGTCACTCAGAACCGTTGCGTCAAAGAAGCCCAAAAGGAAAAAGAAGAGTGGTATTTTGGTGGTCACGGCAACACCTTTTTCGCTCGCCATCCACTCTTGGCACTGATGGATGAGTCGCCAGGGTGGAGGTTAATTTGGCGTCTTTTTCGGGAGAAGGTCGCACAGCTCGGTCTCTGGAGGGTCGTGCTCCTCGTGTGAGGCATACGAAGACTTTTGATAAGGCTAGACTTATTATTGAAACACAGAGGCAAGCATCCCCAAGTCACGTGACATTGGTTCGGCTCTGTTATACCCTACCGATCTACATGGAATCATAGCTTTTGCAACGAGTGATTGGTTAGTTTGGGTCAGGCTGAATTATAGACGCACTACACTCTTAAAACGAATGAAATCCACTCCTATAAGAGAAGTGCATTTCTTCGACACTGGAATTGAGTTAACATTAACTCGGACTGAGTGAAAATCGCGCGTTTGCTCTAAGAGTGTAGAGTAACATAAGAGCTATTGGCGCGGCGGGAGTCATAATTAAGAACTACATGCAATTACCAGTCCCCAAATGGGAACGCCAGGTCGCAAGAGGATAAGTAATGGAGTAGAAGTGAAAAAGTATACCTCAAAATGAAAAGCCCAAGTAACATTCATATTAATTTACCTACCAAGACTTATATACAGGGTGGTTATAAAATAGCGCTCCCTATTCGGAGTGGTCTGTAGCTTTAATGAATAATCCGAATGCATCAAACATTGAGACACTTGCTATTCAAGAAGGGGGAAAAAGAATGAAATCATAAAAAAGACAGAATCCTAAAGAATAATCATAAAAAACAAACTCGTCTTTTGACCAGAATCTAAATTACGTGGCGTCGTCAATTATGGCCAATTACTGCCAACACAGCTAATTACGCCTCGTAATTTAGAACCCTGGTCAAGAGACGAGTTTCTTTATTTCGAAAAAGAATGGAATTATAACACAGAAATTCGTCTCTTGACCAAGGTTATAATTGCGAGGAGTAGCCAATTATGGCTAACTACGGCCAACACATCCAATTACGCCTCGTAATTTAGAACCCTGGTCAGGAGACGAGTTTGTTTTTTATGATTCCATTCTTTCCCCCCCCCCCCCTTCTTGATTAGTAAGTGTCTCAAAGTTTTTTTCATTTGGATTATTCATTCAAGCTACAGACCACTCCGAATAGGGAGCGTTATTTTATAACCACCCTGTACTACAATATTTGTTATAATTATTCGAGGAGTGTAAGCGTAAGGTGTACCGTCAACATTTTTGCTTTATTTATATTTATTTTGATATTTGTTACCGGTAACTAAAAGCCAATGTAAATCATTCAAACAACTGAAAAAAATATTACATTTTATATATTACAATATTGTTTACGCTAGTTGGGATAAGTTCGGCCAAACATGGACGGACGTCTTCCTCATCAAAGCGGTGACTTGTTTTTGATCCACGCAATCGTTTCAACCATAAGCTCAGTTTATGTCATTCAGGTCTTTGCCTATCGCTCTTGGAGGGTCAAACAGCACTCGCGTTGCATAAGAAGATGTTACAAATAAGAAGCCGCAAATTGGGATTAGGACAGGACTAGAAATAGCAGAAGCAGAAATTAGCTTCTGTCTCGAGGATTCTATTTTTAGATGACAATTTGAAGTGAAAGTTTGTAATTAATCACAACTTGTGTGGTATAAAGTGAAAAAAAGTGAAGAAAGAAACTATTTAAGTATAAAAAAAAATAATGGTTAAAATTCAAAGGTTATTTGTTGCAGTCATTAATGTAGTAGTATACCTTGATTTGTGATGCAACCATTTTTTTAAAACTAATTTTATGAAATAATTTTATGGTTATGTAAAAAAAAACACCGTTTAAAATATATAAATTATATTTAAATTTTTAAAAAATGCCTAAATAGTATTATTCATTATATTTGAAATCAGTATGCCAAATTTGGAAAAGTTTAAAGCAATAGTAAAAATTTTAGAATTTTGGGTATTCGCCTACCTTAACCTGTACTAATATAACTGTTTATGTATATATAACTGTACACCTAACTAACTGTTAGGCTACTTTTGGTCCATCCTGTATAAACAATTTTATGCACAAAGTTCACTTAATAAAACGAGGAAAAACATGAACGTATTAATGCTAGGTCAACAAGCATATCATGTTTTAACAATATCAACAATATATATCGTACTTTGTGAGTAGAAAACTGACCTATCTCCGCTGAGTTAACACAGGACATCAGTCATTTTTCCCGCACATGGCGTGTATTATAGAAACCTATCCATAATTTTAATTGATCCACTGTTAGAGGAAGAAAATAATGAAAAACGATACCTAATCTCTCTAAAGGGTGAGCATATTGAGAACGGTCGATGAATTTCCGGTTTACACACCTATATCTTCGGCATCTTAATCGGTTGAAGTCAATAAAGTGAACATGAATTTAATGCGATAAGACAGGAATTAGTTTTTTTAAAGCAATATTCTTGAGCAATTAACTTCCTGAAATTTTTGAAGAATAAAATTAGGTGCTACGACGATACCCAGATAAAATCAATTGAAAATTAAGAAACCAGTACTTTTGGAAAAAAATAGTTCCTAATTGTGTTATGCAAATCATAGTATGCAAACGTAGTACCCGCAGATAAAATACAACTTCATTCATTAAGGTATATTGAAATTGTATTACATTCAATGGATAAGTAAAATAACTTACCAAAAACTGTGATTTTTTTCTTAATTTGCTTGAATTCATCATTCAACTGTGAGATATCCTAAAACGTTAAAACCATTTGAAAGCTTTCATAAAAGTATATTTGATGAATCAAACTAACATAAAATTGTTTAATGACGGGACTTTTTAACCCCCAACAACGACCCAATCCATAACAACAACCAATAAGGTAAGGGAATCGTTTCCGGCTGCCTATTTCTAGCCTACGTCAGGAGCTTTAACACAGCCAATACCGACTCGTAATTTAGAACACTGGTCAAGTGACGAGATCGACACCTAGGTGGGCAACCAACGGAACTTCGAGTAACATCGTACGCTATTGCAGTCGGGACTTTGGACTTCACAGATTTAACGAGCACGTCTGCCCCAGTGTACTCGGGCCCATCCGTGATGGGGATTTTTCTATTATTTCCAGTACAGAGATCCGATTTATAGGAGGACTGGCAGTAGGTGGGATTCGAACCCCCGCACTCCTGAGAAGGTTGGATAAGCTGATGCCCTAACCACTCGTCCACGGACGGACGCAACAACTAATAACATACGTTATGGTTAATGACAATACTTCTTTCCAATCTTCAACTTCTGAGTAAACTTTAACACATCTACATTACGCTTCGTAAATAAAAAAAGAC
Source organism: Hylyphantes graminicola (assembly GCA_023701765.1). Classification (NCBI taxonomy): domain Eukaryota; kingdom Metazoa; phylum Arthropoda; class Arachnida; order Araneae; family Linyphiidae; genus Hylyphantes; species Hylyphantes graminicola. The sequence continues at coordinate 7,663,727 of CM043113.1, forward strand.
CTGAATAAAAAAGACCTTGCCGCCTGAGCTAGAAAGTAAAGTAACTTTGTAGAGAAAACGTAAGTCTCTCAGAACGTAAGACCATGGCAGCTTTAACGTATATTAGTACCTTTTGTGCTCAGGTATTCGGTCAATTTTTGACTCCCCCCCCCCCACAATAAGTTTATGTAATGTCAGCACTATAAGCCCCCCCTCCCAACTAAATAATCATCCACTTATCAATAAATTGAGACACTGTATTAAAAACGAAATTATAATATCGTAGTTAAAAAATTTGTGACGTGAAATGGTGAAGTATGTATTATTGCTTGTGTACCCTTGATATTTGATCTGGATTTAAAATTAGCAAAGTATGTTCTTAATTCATATGTATTTTTCACATCAGTTTGTGGCTCCTAGTAACGATAGAAGGCTTGAAATAGACAACCGGAAACGATTAAATTACCAAATTACCTAATAACCAGTTCATGCAGCCTATAATGTTAAGTAACATATAACTGCAGTCATATAATGACACATGATCTAGCACAAAAAGTACAGTCCGTCTCTCTTTTTGTGGCTTATTTTTTTTGCAAAAAAAACCTATATAACTCTAAAATTACTAGATATTGTTGAGTTAAATTTTCGTCACACTAGAGCTACACAAGCGCTATTGTCAACAGGCATCATAATTTAGAACCACAGTCAAGTTGCGAGCTTAAACCCAACGATACCTTTAAGGGCGACAATTCCTTTGATTTAAATTAAATTTTTCTTTGCGTGGGGACTTTGAAGCATGTTTAAAGTGCACCTACTCTACAGGTTGTGTTTTTCGTTTTTTGGCAGGACAGACCGTTTATAGCAGTTATTTCGACACTACTCAAACTTTCTCGTGTATGGAATACGAATTACCGACTAGACTTCTTAGCCTTTCACACTAAATAAGATAAATATGCTTTATATCCTTAAAAAAAAACTTTTAAAATTCATGATGAAAGCTTGAGATTGAAATGATTTGAAATGATGATAATGCTTTTTTTTAAATGGTTTTACTACAAAAAAACTTGTTTACCAAAAAAACCACCATTAAAGAGACTACCAATAGTACCAAAATCGATCTCTTTGTACCTAAGTTTTTCTGAGAAACAACTTCGCACCTTCATAATCACCAAGCGGTCAAACGGGTGTTAAATGCACCTGCTGGCCTAAACACTCACCCAAACACGGAAGCACTGCTGCTAACAAATTCAAAATCAATGCATCAATTAATCATAAAGTGTGCAGTCAGTGATAATCAATAAGCGAATCTGCAATCGCATTGTCAATGGGAGTGATATTTATAAATTGGTAGCCATTTGTCAATAGCCTTAATCCTCTCTGTGTGAGGAAGTGGGTTCGGAAAACTCATTTCTCGCAACACCAAAGAGGATTCTGGAGCGTTTAAAGATTGTATGTTCGTTGGAGAGATATTTATTGGTTGTAGAAACCTGTATGGGGTTATTGAATATTGGAGTTTGGTGATATAGCAATCGATTGCTAGAGTGTCATAGAGTGTTTTCCGCAACTATGTCATAATGACACGATGACAGTTTGACCGAGGTTTAACTATAAGGTATGTGGCTTAATTACAAATCAATTCTCTGAGGAATACAGATGTATTAACTCAACACCTGACTGACAACACCTGACCCTCTGGTTTTCCAACAACAAACACAATTTAAAATATATAGATAATTTCATTACATTTCAGTATGGATTCGACATATAAAATTTATTTATTTGACTGCTATGCAGAAAAAGGTTTCCAATATCATAATAGAAGCAAGACACTACAATCAAATATATTGCAGGCAACAAACATTGAATTTGAATAAAATAAAGCATTAAATTTGAATAAAACACTCAGCAACAATGAATTTATACTGAAGAACAAGAAAAAAAAATGAATTATAAGGTCACTGATAAAATATACCTTTTTAATTTCATGAAATTGCCAAATAATAAATCATGGTTTATTGGGAGTTTGTTAACCAGTTTAATGATATGGCTTATTTCTAAGATAGTTTTTAGAGAAAATATTACTTAAGAATATATTTCTTGTAGTATAGCTAGGAATAAAGAAATTAAATTCTTGTAGTATATGAGGACAATCTCAATTTTATAGTTTAAGATATTGTAAAAAAATTAAATACAGATATTGATCTTCGACATTCTGAAATAGTAAAACTGGAAGGTCCGATAAGCTCATTGGATTTACGTGCTATAAAATTGAATTTTTTTTTTGGATTTTTTCAATATTCATCTGCTAGAGAAATATAATTATAAATTTTTCAGTTAAAATTTTAATTTTAATATCATGCGAGTAAAAAAAGGTTACACTTCAGTCAATTTTCTTATCCCTCAGAAGATTAAAATATCAAAAGCGATCTATCAAATAAAAAAAAGAGAATATAATTAAAATCGAAATTATATAATCGAATACTTTGATTTTTTTTGTGGAGACCTATATATTCTATCACTTCATTCAAAATCTATCAAAAACATTTGTCCCAAATCCCTTTACAGCTTTAAATTTAAAATGATCATAAATTATCACGAATCTTATGATCCTTTTTAAAAAAAAGTTTTAGGAATGCGTCAACTTATCTATGTTAAACACATTCGTAAGATAGTAAATTACACAATTTTCGATTAGTAATGGAACTTGAAATGATGCTACAAAAGCGATGATTAATCTACCGAAAAATAAAACAAGACATTTTCGTTTAATCTGTCAACACAAAACAAGACAGGTCCGTTCGACAGTCAAAACAAACTCATCAAGAAACGAACCATAATGAAGTCCGCCATGACAATAAGAACTGAAGATATTAGTTGAAGAACGTGTTAAGTGACATTTTTGAAAAAATTGAGATTTCTGTGTCACTGAACATATTACTAACTTCTTTAACGACAACCAATTTCCTCTTTTTCATAAACTTTAGGCTTAGTATATTTTTTACGCTTTACAAGTACCGCTTTCAACAGATCTGAGTGCAAACGAAAAACTTCAAAGCCCATTTTCTCGCTTTCACCTTTTTGTCCTTTAGCACATTCTTAAACTAAAGTTCTCCAACTCATTTTTAAATGAGAAGTCTCACCCACTGTGACCCCTTCGGTATGGAAACGACGCTAAACGATAACTCTTAGGCATAATTGCATGTCAATATCTCGCGAAAAAGCTTGGTGTAAATTATGGTACTGTGTCCACTTGAAACATTCATCAACGGTCTGGAGGGATCATTGGTCAAACTGCCCACTCCCTTTGCCATGAGTTTGGAGTGTCCTATTTATCACCAGTTTTTCACCACCTTAATAGCTTAACCTTTTTTTTATTTTCATGTAACAGATGTATTGCAGAAGGTGGTCAGTTGATTGGCGACTTTTGGCGATTTAAAAAAAAATTAACGTAAGGTTAACCTATTAACGACGATTTGCAAGTAAATTTGCCAATGGGGTTGTTTCACGGAGGATCTGGCAATAGCTATACGGTCTTGTTTTTCTTACTCTCTAACAACTCTCTAAATGTCTCTATTCTATATTTACTTTTGTTTTGGTTAGTTGGTCGGTAGAAAAAATCAGGTTTACCAACCAACTTAACCAAAACAAAAGTAATTAGAGAGTAAGGAAAACAACATAAAAAAAACCCATTTCAATTTTTTTAAATAAAGGTTTTTTAAATTTAATTTAAAAAAAGGCTTTATACCTAATACATGCAAATATGGTGCACCTTGGTATTATTTTTAGCACACATTTTCATGCATTGTTATATCTATCAAAAATTTATTTAAGATATTTTCATCCCTTATGCCTTAACACTTTTGTCAAACTAGGGAAAAGTATTTGGATGGAGCATATTGTATTTACTTGATGGAGGGCAGTGGCTAAGATAAATTGAATGTTAAGACAACACTTCCTGCTTGTGATGCAATTTTTTTTGTAGCGAGAAGACATTGTTTAATATGGTAAACAAGTTGGTTAAGTTATGTGTACAGTTCTTCGTTTCTGAATAAATTGGTAAGGGCACTAATTTACATTGAAGTTTATCTCATCATTTTGGCTTTAACTCATGAGAGTTAATGCAAAAAATTAGTTTATTATTAACATTAATATATTATTTAAGTTTTTAATGTCATTTTTTGGATTTTCTTTTCTCCAATAGATAAATTTTTCAGGGTATTTAAACAGTCTGTTAGTCTTTGAAACAATTAAATAATAAAAAACGTACTACCTATGATTTTATAGGTGAATACATAATAGATTTTGCTATAAGTTAATCATCCATAATGAATAAAATGCAATATTTTTTTAGCATGTTGAAGCAAAAAATAAATCTATCGATAAACGACGTAGAAAATAAATTTCCAATGTCCTAGTTTAAAGAGTCCAAATAGGCTTATAAATTTTCTTTGAAAATGCGCTGTTGCTGGAATAAGCAATCTCTATTACTATTTCAAGACGTACGTTTTCAAAATTTTTAAGTAAACAAGAAATTTCAATATCGTCAATTTAACAGTTGAAAAGTACAAGGCGTACGTAGCTGATGTAAATATAATAAATTTTAAATATATATATACAAGAAATAAGGCATGGATGTGTGTGTTTGTCGAGAATATGCGGAGTACGTGCTCGTTAATTCTGTTGGGTCCGAAAATAATGTAAAGTGTCATTGCGCAGTTTCCCACGGATACTGGTCCCTGGAGACTATTTCTCCCCCCTTCAGGGACATGTCTAAATTGTGGAGGTGGCGCGTGATAGATGGCAGCATCAAGCTCGTGTGTGTGTGCTGTGTCTGTCTCACTTGACGAAGGTTCACAAGCGGGTCTCTGACCAAGCACACAAGCCTGAAAATATGTCTACAAACCAACATAAGAAATAGGCAGTCAGTAGCAAAGTAGCCGTGATAAAATCATTAGAAAAATGTGTCTATGTCATTTCAAAGGTTACATACATCAGCGATCATCACATTACCAAAGCAGTTGGAAATTATGATCACGACCCTTCGGAGAATGGCTACTGTTAAATGCGTTTCAAATATGCAAGGCGTTTTTCTTATGAATATTAAATCAATTCCAGGTGAAATATAATTCACTAATCAGCGAATATCCACACATAATTATACGGTGGTTGGTAAAAAAATAAAATTGCGCACGTCACTAACATTACCCTCATTTTTGATCGAACAAACATCGGTAAATGGGGGAATAAGTTACGCATGGTTCGAAGTATTTTCTTCATTTGTGTGTTTGGCATCGAACATTTTGGTTTTTTAATGATAAATAAGTTATAGCCGGAAGGTAATGTATGGAAATCATGTGGCATTTTAACAAAGTTGCATTCGACAATTAGCTCAATACAAATTAATCTTAACTTCATTAATGATGGCTTTGGCAAGAAAATTTACCATGTGAAAATGAGTTTTCTGATGAAGTTTAGCCAAATAGAAATAGTATAAGACATGAAGACCGTAGTTCAGTAGAATATCTGTAAAATAAATTAAGTTAGACAAAAAAAAACCACCTTAAACTTAAAGTAGTTATTCGAAAATGAAGGTGTTACTCGTATTCCCAAAGTAGCGTTAACGGGTTAAATACAGGTAGAAGTATGACTTGTATACAGAGTTTTTAGAGAAATTAGGCATTTACGATGTTTAATTTATTTTATAAATAATCAAATAGCAGAGATTGAAATTTTTTTGACTGGTATATGTACTAATGTTAGTCATTACTAAGTTATTTCCTTTATTTTTATATATTATTGGCATACATAAGAACATAAATAAGAACATGCATAGGTTGCATTTTAGGTTTTTTGAACATCGCAAATGACTAACATCTTGAAAAACTCTGTACTTTCATGCTTCCATCTTTCTTAAGGTTAATTTTTTGATCGAATATTAAATATATAAATAATGTAATTTTGTAATATTATATCAGCGAAAAAAAATAATAAAATATTTGAAAATTATTGGAGCTACAAACCAAAAGAATTGTTCCATTAGTTTAAACTATTGAATTATTTTAACTACTACTATTGAATACATATTTAAAAAAAACTTGATATAAATGTGATCGAATTTTAAACTTTTACTCATTAAATTTCTTTGTACTCTATAACAAGCCTTATGGATAGTAAGTAATATTTTGAAAAGTAATATCTCAAAAGTAATATTTTGAAAAAAGGTTATATTTACTTTTCATTGGTTATTTCATTTCAAAATTTTCCTAAACACTGGCTTCAATATTTGAAAATTATCACCTTTTTGAAAATTATCATTATCAGGTTCTTATTATTAGAAAAGAGATTAGCCTTCTCCTAACCATCAAATCAATCACTTTCATTCCGATTTAATCCAAAACTAGTTACATTTCAATTACATTTGTTTCAAACCAACGATCGAGACGAATATTAACAATTCTATTAGTCAGGTCGCCAAACCCCGATTTTTGGCCGAACCCTGCACTGAGAGGTTAAGTTTTTTTTATTGATGATTCTTATAGATTCGAGGGTGTAGATTAAGAATCTGGAAGGTACTTTTTTGGTACCCTTGAGCATTTTTAGTTATTCAAGATGGCGTCTCCGCCATCTTGAATTTTGTAATCTTAATATTTGACGATCTATTCGACAAAAGTGAATAATTTTTGTCGTTATAGATGCATTTAGTTATAAAGATTCACAATTATCAAGAAAATTTCAAAAATAAAAAATTCAAAATGGCGGAATCCGCCATATTGGATTTTTTCACTTTTAATATTTTTGTTTTATATTTAACCCAACAAAATATTTATATTTTAACTATATTTTTTATACCTAGTTACTATAGAACATTACTTTGAAGAAAATATAAAAAATCAAGATGGCGGCATCCGCCATATTGGATTTTTTCACCGTTCATATAAAGCGATCCATAGGTCCTAAATTAAAAATTCTTTTTATTTTAGTTATATCTTAATTTAAGTTTCTATTTCAGTTTTAATGTGTAGACTATGAGTCTAGAAGATATTTTTTCGCTAGATTTGAGTATTTTTTTATATTTAAAATGGCGTCTTCCGCCATATTGGATTTTTCTTCTTAGTTCAATCTTTCGGGTTCTTTCAGGCCAAAATTAATAATTTTTTCTTTTATAGGTGCATTTTGTAGTAAATAATTACTTAAAAACTCAAAAAATCCAAAATCAAGATGGCGGCTTCCGCCATCTTGGATTTTTCACCTTCTAATATTTCGTGATCCACTGGCTCGAAGTTAAAAATTCTTTCAGTTTTACTTGTATATTTTATTATAAAATGCATTAAAATCATCATAAAGTTTTATTTAAATACTTAAAAAACCAAATTCAAGATGGCGGAAGCCGCCATCTTGGATTTTTTTACCTTCTAATATTACGTGATCCATTGGTGCGAAATCAAAAATTCTTTCAATTATTTTTTGTATATTGTGTTTAAAATACTTTAAAACTATGAATGTTGAAGGAAAAATATTAAAGAGGTTTTCCATCATATTAAAGTAAGTATTTTAAATATTTTGTTATTCATCAGGCAAAATTACTACTACTAATTTTTTTTAAGGGCCCTACTCGTATAAAATGCTTCCTCTTTTCAAACAAGATTACTCTTAAGTAATGGCAGGAGGAGTTCATGAATCGAAGTAATGGCTTTGGGCTTGCTGAGATCTCGTGGAGCGGTATAAGAATATGGGATCATGAGTTAATAAAAATTCAGAAGAATCTGCAAGAAATACTGTATTCAACCAGAAGAAGTGGTGGTAATCTATTTATTAGAAAACTAGAGGGATACAATTTCAAGAATAAAAAAAGAATGTCAAAAGCCCTACCTTTCAACCTAAAGATCGTTCATGTAATCTTGAAAATAAACCGCCTGACTCTTGAAGTTCTTTAATATAACAGAGTTACCGCTTAGACTATTATGTGATGGAAAAGTTTATCTTTACAATGCTATGGAGATAAAGATTTCAAATTCTTCAAAGACATTCTCAGAATGTTATTCAGAGTTAAATAAATACTTAAATTGGCCGAAAATATGAATTTCAGATTCAACCAGGAACTACTGTAAAGTATCAACCACTGTTAGACACGATACCTGATTCTTATCCAGAATACAGACACAACCATGACAATATGACATCTTTAGCAGAAGCCCAGGGACTCACTAAATGAGCTGGTCAAGAGTTTGCCATTTACTTGGGATCATCAGTTTTGTAGGGTGGCTTGTAAATAATCATGTTGATAAGTTTTATCAGTTGTGTTTGATAAATATTGGGTACTGGTCTATCCAAAGTAATGCCTAATGTGTTTGTAGGAGTCCCACAGATGCAGAAAGGGAAGAAGTTTCCAAAACTTCAGGACTTCAAGAATGCTTGCAAAATAAGTCATGCGGGATTTATATGAGGAATCTCAGCCAAACTGCAGCGGAGATCTTCGGTCAGTTTTAAAAATTAAGGGTGCGAATTGCAACACTAGTAGAGTATCGGTGAACTGTTTATTGAAACCAATTTTCTTCAAGATGTGGGAGCCGGAAGGGCAGGATATTGGTCCCTTCATATTGAAGTTGCTCGCCAATTCTACCCTATTTATTTGCATGTGGTCATCAAAACTATGAACGATATGCATTATTTTATTTAAGAGAAATGCAAAAAAATACCCGAAAATGTGTAAGAACTTTTTAAAACTCGGATCACGTTATGCGACACATACCGGAGTTTGGAATGAATTAATAGTGGATTGAAACTACATAAAAGCATAGGCCATTGTCCAAAAAGGATTGTCAGAATAACTTTAAAGCCACTAACTCTAAGGGACTTGGCAACTCTAAGCAACTTGGTCCTTGAGTTTACATATTTGTACTCAGTTAGAAGCATGACGATAATTCTGTAGTAAAAATATACCTAACATAGAAAGAATTTTTAATTTTGAGCTAATAGATCGCCTCTAATACTAACAACTAATAATGAGAAAGATTCCATATTGAATGGCCATAAACTGAGATATTTTGCAGTTGTGTTCCCCATTTATGTAGTTTAAATAATTTGTTACCAAAAAATAGAACTAAAGAAGAAAGAATTTTTAACTTCGAGCCAGTGGATTACGAAATATTAGAAGATGGAAAATCCAAGATGGCGGAAGCCGCCATCTTGAATTTGGTTTTTTAAGTGTTTAACTAAAACTTTATGATGATTTTCATGCATTTTATAATAAAATATACAAGTAAAAATGAAAGAATTTTTAATTTCGAGCCAGTGGATCACGAAATATTAGAAGGTGAAAAATCCAAGATGGCGGAAGCCGCCATCTTGATTCTGGATTTTTTGAGTTTTTAAGTAATTATTTACGACACAATGCACCTATAAAAGAAAAAATTATTAATTTTGGCCTGAAAGAACCCGAAAAATTGAATTAAGAAGAAAAATCCAATATGGCGGAAGACGCCATTTTAAATATAAAAAAATACTCAAATCTAGCGAAAAAATATCTTCTAGATTCATAATCTACACATTAAAACTGAAATAGAAACTAAAATTAAGATTTAACTAAAATAAAAAGAATTTTTAATTTAGGACCTATAGATCGCTTTATATAAACGGTGAAAAAATCCAATATGGCGGATACCGCCATTTTGAATTTTTTATTTTTGAAATTTTCTTGATAATTGTGAATCTTTATAACTAAATGCATCTATAAAGACAAAAACTATTCACTTTTGTCGAATAGATCGTCAAATATTAAGATTACAAAATTCAAGATGGCGGAGACGCCATCTTGAATAACTAAAAATGCTCAAGGGTACCAAAAAAGTACCTTCCAGATTCGTAATCTACACCCTCGAATCTATAAGAATCATCAATAAAAAAAACTTAACGTCTCAGTGCAGGGTTCCCCCCCTTGGCGACCTGACTATATTCAATATTTACTTTTGAACAATCACGTGAATGAAAAGATCCAATTTCTTCGTTTTCTTTTGCATTTCTTTATTCTCAATTAGAATTTGTAATTACAACAGTGGGCACAGCATGTTATTACCCTATTTAGATGTTCTGAAATTTTATTCTTAAATCCGTATTTACAATGGTGTATTATTGTTATTGAAATAATATATGCGTCGAATAGTTTTGCTAATATCGAGCGTGAAAAAGGTTCTATGTCGAGGTTATGGACATGGGCACACCTTAATTTTATGATATTTCTTTCAATTCCAGATTCATTCGAACTATTAGAGTTTGAATATAATGATTGTGCAATTGCATACATTTAATTCCAATAGAAATAGAAAACAAATATACATGATTTATATGATTCGGAAATCTTATGAATTATACATTTAACTTACAATATGCTGTCTTGAGCGTTTTTTGAAAAGCAAATCGTGTGTTATAAGCTTCCATGCTCCAAAAGGAGAGCAAATATCAAAAACATTGAAACGAAATGCTTTTAACACGTTAAATTTTAGTCTGTGCAATACTAATTATTAATATATTAACATATTAAAGAATACCTTTGCCATATGGCCACAGAACAAAATAATTTGCTATGATAATAGAAGTATATTTTTTGTTCCACAGTTATCTTTAAACAAGTTTTGCTTTTTAATTGTATACTTGGTAATAGTTTAAACTATTCATAATATATTTCACTCTTAGTCTTAATTTTTAATATTTTTTTTATTGTTTAAAACTTTATAGTGAAAACATTATTTAAGATTTTATAGAATTAATTCACAAATTAACAAAAATAATGTAAACAAGGGTTCAATATGGAAAAGATTTTTTTTTCCTTTGTTTTAACAAACTATATGAAGTATTTTTCTTTGAATATTAAATTAAAAAATAATGGTTAAAACATTTTTGTTATAAAATTTTAAGTCATGTTTATACCTTTTAAAATAATGCAAGCAACCTAATCCTTTTCCGAATGTTCAAAATTATTTCAAAATAAGAAACGTCAAACAAAACTTTTTTTTAATGTAAAACGATTGAAGTTTGACACCTTTTGAATGTAACAGATTTCTTGATTTGAATCGAAATAAACATGTATCTTTAGTTAAGGGGTCTAAGGAGTCTTAAAAATGTGCAAAGAAGGAACTACAAAGTATAGTTTGATCTGCCATGTAATTTTTTAACTACTCAATATACAAGTATAATTTTTTATATGTAATTCTACAAGATTTATTTATTATAAAACAAATTTTAAAATTTATGAAACTTTAGCCAAAACTAAAATAAATGATATTAAACATAAAGTTATTTTACACATTGTGATTAGGCTTGCGCGGCAAATTTTGAGGTCAAAATTGAAAAAATGACCAAGAAAATGACTTTATATTGTACAAATAAGTACAAACTAGGACTTATACCTAAATTCTCAGCTCAATTTTAATTAGAAATTATTTAAAAATAAATTTAAAATCAAAATTTAAAAAAAATTTATTAATTTTTTTAGAAAAAAGTTCTTAAAATAATTTCTAATTAAAATTGAGCTGAGAATTTAGGTATAAGTCCTAGTGTGTACATATTTGTACAATATAAAGTCATTTTCTTGGTCATTTTTTCAATTTTGACCTCAAAATTTGCCGCGCAAGCCTAATCACAATGTGTTAAAATAGCTTTATGTTTAATATCATTTATTTTAGTTTTGGCTAAAGTTTCATAAATTTTAAAATTTGTTTTATAGTAAATGAATCTTGTAGAATTACACATAAAAAAATTATACTTGTATATTGAGTAGTTAAAAAATTACATGACAGATCAAACTATACTTTGTAGTTCCTTCTTTGCACATTTTTAAGACTCCTTAGACCCCTTAACCTTTTGGTTAACCCTTAACAAGACTTGTAACTTCAAATGTGCGGGATTCATTTTAAAAAAGTGAAACACAGCATGCTGTCCACAGTAGCGCCAGAACCACTAAAAATAGACATTTCAACTTCAATAAACTACATCATCAATAATATTCAAGTCATTCTTTTACAAGAATCATCAATTCCAATCGCCATTCGATGCAAAAAAAAATACAACATGCATTATGTTACCTTTTGAAAAAAAAAACCTTTCACAATTCGAAACAACTAAATAGAACACTGTTAGAGGAAAAGTATTGAATGTAACAAAAAAAATCGAGTTAAAATTGCATAAATATGGCGCATCTAACAAAAAAAATCGAGTTAAAATTATATAAATATTGCGTTTATAACAAAAAAAATAGAGTTGAAATTCCATAAATATTTTAATTTAATAGATCTCTCTATGGACAGAGTTTTTAAATAGATAGCAACAATAGTTGTTCGTCAATTAAGAAATCAGCAGTTCTTATCAATTAAATAGATCAATAAATCAATAATTAAATAGTCAATTCAAATAATTATTCTGGAAAAATGTTTTTCTGACACATTACTGAATTTTTTACTAAAAATTATAATTTTTTTAATTTCTTAAAGATATTTAGTTTTTTAGTGGACAAAAGTAAAAGACTTCCATAATTAAAATTTCAAAACTTAGTAAATTATAAGATTATAAAATATTGAAATTATGTGTTTTGCTTTAAAATCTGACAATCAGTCGACGGATTTATACATCTGTATCTCTCAGAGGATTAAAACTACTAAAATTAATAATTAAATAACCGGATAATTTTTTTTAATTTGTTTTATTTTGATGTTATTACAATTTTTCCATGCTTTGTGGAAAAAATCTGATTCCAACTTAGCAGTGCTTACATTTGTTACATAACAAGTTAATACTTTAATATAAAATTTATACAAAACCTAAGTTTTTACATAAGTTACATAAGACGATAAGTACATAAAATAGCACAATAATAATAATAGTTACATACTTTTACATAAATTATGGTTTTATAAACTATTGCATTACATCATTGCCGCCCCTATAAAATCCAAAGAAAATTTACAATTCAGACTATTTTCTAGAAAAAATTACTTTTTTTTTCACTTTCAAGCCACTTTTCTTGCGCACGGTGCTACATAATAAACAACGAAAGGGAAATCGGAAAAAAGAAATCTGAAAAAGGAAAATCTTGTCGTCAATTCATTCCACTTAGTGTTCTAAAATAAAACCAGAGAGATTGCGCGGTTTTTGGAAATGATAGCATTGATATTTGACCTACGGAACCTAAAAAAGACAAAATCGCCTAAATGCTTGGCCCTCGTCACCCCTTGAACTTTGTATATCTCGATCTATTAGAACTAGGAAAAAAAGATAAAAGTTGCCATAACCCTTTTTTTTTTTTAAGATCGAAACTGAAGTTGATAATAAAAAAACTAGAAGGAAACAAGCATAGTGGGTAAATGTCGATATATCTTGAAAATATATTGTTCTTGCAGGAAAGACAAATTAGTTCTATTGGAAAAAATGGCGGAATTCAAATCACTTGTTTATTTGTGAATGTATATGGTGTCATTAATAACGTCTTTTTAATATTAGATCCATGGAAATGATTACATCGGAGCACGTTTATTTTGAAATGTATGGAGTGGGCTAGAAATCAGTTTATAGTTTATAAATGAAGACGTATTGGTCCTTTGTTTTATACATTTCGATTTCATACGGTATTTATTTTGTTCTTGTTTTGTACATTTATAGGTCATGCATTGTGATTCGAAAAATAGAATTTATATGCATCAAATAACCTAATTAAATTGATAGATAGAATAGCTAACAAAAGTCTGAAGTACGCATACCAAAGGTTTATTTTTGAAGAAGACTATTATTTATATTATTTTAAGATTATGAAAATAGATATAATCGAAATACGGACTAACTATGTCTGATTTTCCCCCCCGAAGTCATAGCCTTTTCCCATTTTTATGTTTGTTAAGTTAGTTAAAAGGTATAATATAATTCCTTATAATCTTTTTATCTAAGCCTATATAAATATCGATTCTTTTGTATTAAGAATTATTAAGCATAAATATTTTTAAATGATATATTAAAGTTTCAATTTTTTCGCCCTCAAGATTGATTCCAAATTCCATTGCTCAAAAGTACAGCCTTATGTACATAAAAGCTTCAGTACAACAAGGGATGAGCTTTGGTACAAAAAAAACCCAGCTTCGATGCAAAAAGATAACAGCTTCATCCAACGAATAGCTATGTAAAGCTTAAGCATCAGTACAGCTTTACAAAAAATTAAACTTCAAACTAAAATAGTTATGTACCTATAAAATTCAAAGCAAAAGAATTTACATTTACTTCAAATATCAAACTCGAAATGTATTCGGTTTGTGTAGTTTTACAGTAAAAGAGCATTTTTCAACAATCCTAAATTTAAACTATCATAGCACGTATTTCTAACTTGAATTCATTAGAGAACTTTTCGATGCATCATGGTACATTTAGTATTCCATGCCATCTTCAGGAATTTCGTAATTTGAAGGAGAATTCTCATAAATAACAATAAAAAGTCACTACTTGTAGTTTATAGCTTCTCGAAATTAGTTAAAGATATAAATATATCCTCGTTTTTCCTTTTTAAAATTCGCTAAACTAACAGCTGATCAAAACAAAACGACAATAACTGACTCTTTACCACGACACTAATACTGCAGGAAATGAAAGTTAAAATTCCAATGCGTTCGTAAACAAGGAAGAATAAGTTCGATTTTTTATTTCAAATCGCTTAAAGGAAGATGAAGAGTTAAACTTTTATACTTTGAAATTAAACCAATTAAATATAATTAAGGGTTTTGTAATGAGATGCTATAATTTCTGTCAAAATCTATAGTCATATTACGTATATTTCGCCTCATTTATTTAATAAGAAGTTTCTTTATGCCGAAATATGTATCTTGAAACTCAACTAATTAAAAACAAAAATTAAAAGCGTAAAGATTTTAAAACCATTGTCTGAAGTCATATGTAACCCAAGAAAGGTTAACGATTAATATTCCTTTATTTTAATTATTATTAAGAAGAAAACAGTAACTTAACTTTTAAACCATATCTTGAAACTAAACTAATTAAAATAAATAATAATTTAATTATCTACAGATAATGATGTTATAATAATTGCCTGAAATCATAATATGTAAACAAGGAAATATATTACATTTTATTTTGCTTTAATTATCACTATAGAAGCCTTAGGTAAAGTGTTAATGCAAACCCTAAACGTTTAGCCCTTAATTTGAACACACATCAATTAAATGTTTTATTACGATGCTGTAATAATTGTAGGAAGTTATCTGCAACCATGAATATGTATAATTTTCTTATGTTTTAATTATTACTAAGAAAAGGCTAAAATGAAGTGTCCAACTATTATTCTGAATTTAAAACAAGCAAAATATGATTATAGGTTTTGAAGAGTTGTTAAAATTAATGATCATCGGTTGTGGTTCGTAATTATAATTAAGGAGTTTTAAAAAAGTATTATAAGGATTAATGTAAACAATAACTAATTATAATACATTTTAAAATATACCCGAAAATATATCAAAGTTTTGTACAAACTGATATTTATTAATCTAGATTAATAATTCAATAACATCCTTTTATACTTGATTTAAAAGTATGCTCCTGAAATTTGAAATATTAATAGACTTATTGTCCTTATTTTTGACTTGTCCTGTATTTTTGTCCTTAAAAATTAGGGTTAAAACATAATCGTAGACAAATTTATCTAGTGCATACTTTAACAAAATCATCAATTGATAGCAATCGGTATAATATTTCCTAAGAAATGAAAATGCTTAAATACTTCGTTTTTTGTTTTTCACAAAGTATCTAAATATATTGTGAGACCAGGATCTGAACATATTTGTCTCTGAGTATAAGCATTGTAAGGAAATACATGCCATTTATCGGCCTTTATGCCTATCCTTCCCCTAAAATATTTGTCATTAAAAACAATTAAGGACTGTGTAGAAAAGTCGGAAAGGCCCTTATGTTCTTGTTTGTAAAAGACAAGGGCTTTCGCATACAAGGCATCAGGTTCGGGCCCTGGCGATTCCAAATAACTGACGACCTATAAACGGCCCGTGCAAACAAAACGTCCGACAAATAAATATAGTCGTTGCATATAAGGAGTATCAGGGCCTGATTTCTGGCAAAGCAAACGGGACACGTGCCCCCCCCCTCCCCCTTAAAGGGGGAGGGGGCAATATTTCTAATCAAATCACAAAAATAGTTACATTTGGGGGGGGGGGGGGATTAAGCATGCTTTCGAAGGTAATTACTTCGAACATTTTTGGGGAAAAATTGTAAGATGGGGAAATACAAGCGAATATTTTATTGATATATGTTTTTGGGACCCCAAATTTGTTCGTGCCCTGGGCCCCTAAAGATTTGGTCGTACACGTTAAATATGCTCCAAAGTCCCGACGCTGCTTACGATGTCTCTCCTGAAAATTGCGCTGGCGCCTACTTACTTGTCGGCTCGTCGATTGACTGTTCGCTCTCTATTTTTTCCATCTAAACCAAACGTATTTTGTAAGTAAACAACGTTCGTAAAACGGTTAGAATATAATAAAAAGAAAACAGACACACTAAAAAAGAAATAATATCTTCCAAATCCTCAATGATGATGTGCATATTCTATCCCGTTTCATTTCCTCATACAAAACATGGCCACCCTTTTCGAAATAAGATTGACAACGCGAGACCAATGAAATTCGATTTCGCACGGGGCTACGATAATGGGCGACCCCTATAAAATGTAGAAGAAGATGGCGATGATTGGCGAGAAATTAAGTGAAGCTGTGAGAAAGTCGCCAAAAGTAATCCTAGTAGGACCAAACAAACCGCTCATTCAACGTTACTTCTAAGGATGCTAACTCGAAACGTAGACTTTTTCATTACGGCTTTAAAAAACCCGTCATTCCTGATTGAAATTGCCTTAGAAATATATCATCTGTTAAAGATAGACTTCGTAAAGGATATTTTAAAGGCAATGGAAATATCTCCAGATAACACCTCTAGATTCTACCCATTCTGCAGAAATTGCCCAGAAACCCAACGAATGCCCGAACATTTGTTTGACCGCCAAGCAATATTGCGGCCTCTCTTGTTGAATTTGGAGCACCACCACAAGACATACTTTATAGTCTCTAGGCCCATGACTTGGCGGCTCTCATCATCATATATAGAAATAGTCCTATATAGAAATTGCTTTACATGAGACGCGATAACAACAACTTAACGTTGGTTCAATGAAAAAACGCATCATTTTATTCTTTAAAAAAATTTGGACTAAAAATCGAAAAATTGCTGTTTGCACAGTTGAAGCACGAAATTTGAATTTACACAGGATGGTATTTAATTCCCTTCATAGGTAAGAAAAATGCGTTGTATTATAATTTACATTCGAGATTCAGTAATCAACAAGTCGGTGTGTAAGCCTATATTAACTCCATTGCTCCGACCCAAAAGCGCAATGGTTAAGCTATTAGCCTTTGGAGCTTCTGGGTCAGGGTTCGAATCCCGTTGAGGCATGGATGTTTGTGTTTGTCGAGTATATGCGGAGTACGTGCTCGTTAAATCTGTTGGGTCTGAAAGTCCTGTGGGCGATCAACGCGCAGTTTCCCACGGGTACAGGTCCATTGAGATATATTTCCCACCACTTCGGGAACTTGTATAAATTGTGGAGGTGGCGATAGATGGCAACATCTGTCACGCATGTGTGTTGTGTCTGTCTTACTTGACGAAGGTTTATAAGCGGGTCTTTGACCAAGCACACAATCCTGAAAATTTATGTCAACCAACCAACTCCATTGTAGAATAGAGAGAAATACAGGGTGGTTATAAAATAACGCTCCCTATTCTGTAGCTTGAATGAATAATCCATATGCAAAAAACTTTGAGACACTTACTAATCAAGAAGGGGGGGAAAGAATGGAATCATAAAAAACAAACTCGTCTCTTGACCAGGGTTCTAAATTACGAGGCGTAATTGGATGTGTTGGTCGTAATTAGCCATAATCGGCTACTCCTCGTAATTATGACCTTGGTCAAGAGACGAGTTTCTGTGCTATAATTCCATTCTTTTTCGCAATAAAGAAACTCGTCTCCTGACCAGGGTTCTAAATTACGAGGCGTAATTAGCTGTGTTAGCAGTAATTGGCCATAACTGACGACGCCTCGTAATTTAGATTCTGGTCAAAAGACGAGTTAGTTTTTTATGATTATTCTTTTTTATGATTATTCTTTAGGATTGTGTCTTTTTTACGATTCCTTTCTTCACCCCCTTCTTGATTAGAAAGTGTCTCAATGTCTGATGCATTTGGATGATTCATTCAAGCTACAGACCACTCCGAATAGGGAGCGTTATTTTATAACCACCCTGTACTTAGCCGAGATCGTTTGTTTGGGCTCACTACAAAGCGATCGATGACTTATCATGGCAAACCGAATTTTAATTGGTTTTTGTCCTGGCAGCATATCTATCTTCCTCTTACCTCTATGGCGACCCCGGGACGCCGACGAAGTTGAGTTGAGTTGTCTGCATCCTGAACTCGAATTTGAGGAAGGGCCATTTGAAGGAACCTCATGCTGTGAGATATGTCATTTAAGACAAAACAAAAGGCGAGGCCGATCTTTTAAGAGACTTCATTTGTTTGATAGTCCAGGAAGCAAATGGTTCTTTAAACGTATTGAAGTCAACATATAAAAAGAGGTTTAGATACTAAATAGTTTACTAAATTTTATTGCAGCAATTAACTCATTTATGATGTCTTTTAAAACCTTAATCGTTTTTCTTATGACAGGTAGTAAACATGCATAAATTGAAATCGCAATAATTGTACAGTAAAATGCTTAATTTAATGCTTATTTTAAGAAAAACCGTTTCATAATTGGCATTTATTTCTAAACTTATTTCCGAATAAATAAATTGCATTGACCTTACAATGAAGTACACTGCGTAAATCATTTTGTATTTGAATTAGAACATAAGTATAGAAATATTTCTTTATTTAAAACTTTGAGATTTCTTCGATTTTTTGTGTGGCATTCAATGAAAGCTTTGAAAAGTAAAAATAAACAAATTGATGTTGAAAACGAGTAAAGTCAGTTTAAAGAGTCCACATAGAGCTTAAACTTATCAATATTAGTCATTTAAAATAAAATTGCTAATGATAATCTGATAACCAACACTCAAAAAACTAACCCCTCAAAGAAATTTTATAACACGAATATGTTAATCCAAACCAACAAGTTTTACAATGAAACATGAACTTTAAACGCAAGTAAAACCTTTTAGATTGTCCTTTTATAACTTAAAAAAAACTTTCAGATACAAACACAATAAATTATTCAATATCTCTGTAGCTAAACACCTTCTTTTGTTTGCTAATCCTCCGCAACATTTGTCCATTGAAGTTGAACAATGACTTATAATTCAAAAGGGTTTGGAGTTAAAGTTCGGATGTTAACATTACATCACAACAACAGTACTACGGTGACCTAATGACTTCGGAGAGACATTTATTGATTTCAAGGCAACATTTTACGGTTGTTACTAAAATGGATTGGCTGTAGGTCGTTGGAGGAGCATCAAAATGATATTCTTGTGAAAGAGAAGTTGATATTCGTTATTCGTTTGTATAAGGCAAAGGAATGTAAACTGGAGATACAGTGGAACTACGAATTGGCAGTTTAGCGCAACTGTGAGTTAGTTGCTATTTTGCATTTCCACTAAACCGCTAAAAGTATAGGTCTGCGAATTGCGATGGTTTAGTTAGTCAAACTGTGATTAGAAGCTTAGGTGACATTTGAATGGTGAACCAATGACTTCAAGGCAACATTTTACGGTAGTTACTAAAATGGTTTGGCTGTAGGTCGCTGGAGGAGCATCAAAATGATATTCTTGTGAAAGAGAGAGTGATATTTGTTTGCATAAGTTAATGGAATGCAAAGGTACAGTGGAACGGAGAATTGGAAGTTTAGGGAAATGTGAGTTAACTGTTTAGTGGAACTGCAAATTAGCAATTAAGTAGATCTGTGAATTTCGATGGTTTAGTTAGTCACACTGATTGGAAGTTTAGGTTAAATTAGAATGGTGACCCAATGACTTCAAGGCAACATTTTACGGTTGTTACTAAAATGGATTGACGGTAGGCCGCTGGAGGAGCATCAAAATGATATTCTTGTGAAAGAGAGAGTGATATTTGTTTGCATAAGTTAATGGAATGCAAAGGTACAGTGGAACGGAGAATTGGAAGTTTAGGGAAATGTGAGTTAACTGTTTAGTGGAACTGCAAATTAGCAATTAAGTAGATCTGTGAATTTCGATGGTTTAGTTAGTCACACTGATTGGAAGTTTAGGTTAAATTAGAATGGTGACCCAATGACTTCAAGGCAACATTTTACGGTTGTTACTAAAATGGATTGGCGGTAGGCCGCTGGAGGAGCATCAAAATGATATTCTTGTGAAAGAGAGAGTGATATTTGTTTGCATAAGTTAATGGAATGCAAAGGTACAGTGGAACGGAGAATTGGAAGTTTAGGGAAATGTGAGTTAACTGTTTAGTGGAACTGCAAATTAGCAATTAAGTAGATCTGTGAATTTCGATGGTTTAGTTAGTCACACTGATTGGAAGTTTAGGTTAAATTAGAATGGTGACCCAATGACTTCAAGGCAACATTTTACGGTTGTACTAAAATGGATTGGCTGTAGGTCGCTGGAGGAGCATCAAGATGATATTCTTGCGAAAGAGAGAGAGTGACATTAGTTTGCATAAGTTAATGGAATGCAAAGGTACAGTGGAACGGAGAATTGGAAGTTTAGGGAAATGTGATGTTAGCTGTTTAGTAGAACTGCAAATTAGCAATTAAGTAGATCTGAGAATTGCGATGGCTTAGTTAGCCACACTGTGATTGGAAGTTTAGGTTAAAGTTGAATGGTGACCTAATACTTCGCATAGACATTTATTGATTTCAAGGCAACATTTTATGGTTGTTACCGAAATGGATTAGCTGTAGGTCGTTGGAGGAGCATCAAAATGATATTCTTGTGAAAGTGAGTGTTATATTCGTTTGCATAAGTCAAAAGAATGCATACTGGAGTTACAGTTTAACTACGAATTGTGGTAGTTTAGTGATGGTGGAACTAAAAATTAGTGATTTCATAGAAATTTTAGAAAGTGGTTTAGCGGAACTGCGAATTGTTGGTTTATTGGAAAAACTAATTGGCGGTTTCAACAAAAATGACTATGGTTATTTGGTCAATGGTGTTGACTACACTGATGGAATAATAAACTTTGATGAAATATTTCAAAACAGGTGGCTTTCATTGAGTAGTTTTCTAAGGAACATTTTTCCTTGCGATCAAACTTTTTTTTTCATTTGCTTTTTCCTAAACTTCGAATGCTCAAATAAATGAATTGTGGATCGATTTCAAAATACCTGTAATAGTTACTAAACTTCGAACAATAGCTGTTAACTATTTTTTTAATTAATTCTGTAAGGAAAGAATAGCTTTGTGTCTAATATTGTAACATATAAAAACCACGCAACAATTCATTTCATATAGGCGTACCGATTAATTAATCGTGTGGTAGTTGATTTTTCAAGTTTATTAAATATTTATATTTCCATTGATCTCACAAACATATGAAAATACAACAAATGTCGTTTATTTTCGACTATAAATATGTATACGATTCGATTGCAAAAAATGCCTACACCATGAAATCAAATCACTATATAACATTCACTGCAAAATTTATCAAAATGAAGAAAAACTCTCTCAATTTGTACCAAAAAAAGAGTTACAATGTATTATGAAATCACCGTAGATAACTTGTTCGGGAACTCAGCAAAACGTGATATTACAATTTACCGGCAATTGTTTCCTTAGGTAGGTCGATATGAAAAACATATTAATCGAAATTGCTCTGCCCAGCTTTTGCGTAACCGATGGGCGAATGATGAACCTAACGTAAAGTTGTCAGTCAAATTATTCGGTTAGTTGTGCATCAGACAAAGTGGCGCCAGTGTTTCAATGGGGAATAGACGAGGTGGATCGAGGGTCTCCAAAGCAAAGTGCATCAGTGTTAATCCAATGGAGAAAAAATATTTTATGTGCCACAATACTCCGGCTGTATTGAATTTTTTCACAAATGGTATTTTTATGTGATAAATGTAGCGGAATTACTGGTCCCGACAATCCCACTTTATGAAATTAGTTTGATTTTTTTTTAATTTGAAAATTTTACAAAAAGTATTCGAAGCAATTTTAAAAAGTGGGATTGGTTATAGAGACCTGCAAGTTATCTACATTTATTATTTAAAAAAAACAGCTTGCAAAAACATTCCATATAGCCGGAGAAATGTGGCAAAGAAAATAGTTTTTTTTTTCCATTGGATTAACATTGAGGTACTTGAGTTTGGAGACCCCCGGTCCAGCGCGCCCATTCCCCCATAACGTTTATTCTGTAGAGTGTGTATCGACAACTTTCTTTATTCTAAAATTCAATAATTATTACTTATTGTTTGCTAAATTTGTATTTCGAAGAATTACTATGTAATATTGCTGACACCTAAAAAGAAGTGAAACCTTTCATATCAACATACAACATGAAACTATCCATCACCCTCAAAACATTAAATAATTTATTTTTAAATAACATTTGAAAAAATACAATTAAAAAACTCTTTAGATGGAATAATCAGTATTTAAGACGTCATTATTCATTAACAAAGCTTAAATGTAATTGGTCAACAACTGCGTCCGTTTTTTTTTAATAAAAAAATTGAGCAACTGGTGCCTCTTTCTAAACAACTAATATAAACCATTAAATAATGTCTTAGTAAGTCATTGCAAACTAATTCATATCACACAAATCTAGTTTTTTTAATAATAAAACATTTTGTGATATTGCGGTGAGTTGCAATTGGAATTTTATTCTATTAAAAATGGCTTTCTTATACTTTTTAATTGGGAATTATATTTTGCTGGGTTTTTGTAATAATTAAAATAGTCCAATTCAAATTTTTTTCTGTATTTTTAATGTCGTCCAGTTTCGATACGCTGAATTTTTTGACCTATCACACTTGTCTGAGGAGTTTGTAGCAGACCTTAAGACAGACCGACGGACGCATAGCATTTATAAAAGCTTCCCCTTTTTACCTTATAAACGAAGTGTGGAGTCTATGAAATCACCAGCTCTTGTTTCCTAAAACTAATTGTTGGTCAGAAAGAATGGTAAGGACATAACTTTTCACTTTCTCCCGGCAATCAGAAATTCCTCATCCAAGGATTTCTTCTGGAATTGTGAATTAGACAAGTATTTAACCCCAGGTTCACCTACGGCGTTGCCTCAACTCTGAACTTACACAAATAAAAGGTTTTTTTTCCCCTGACGACCTCAATTCTAAATCAGTTTTTCTAGACTAATAATGAGGGGAATGAATGCTTAAACAAACAAATTTCTTTGCCCTTCACTCTCGCCAGGCAAGGATAGACCTATTAAGGGGTCACAGGAGTCTTAAAAATGTGCAAAGAAGATACTGCATAGCATAGTTTGATCTCTCTTGTAATTTTTTAACTATTCAATAAATGAGTATAATTTTTTTATATGTAATTCTACAAGATTTATTTATTATAAAACAAGTTTTAAAATTTATGAAACTTTATCCAAAACTAAAATAAATGATATTAAACATGAAGGTACTTGAACACACTGTGATTAGGCTTGCGCGGCAAATTGTGAGGTCAAAATTGAAAAAATGACCAAGAAAATGACTTTATATTGTACAAATATGTACAGACTAGGACTTATACCTAAATTCTCAGCTCAATTTTAATTAGAAATTATTTTAAGAACTTTTTTCTAAAAAAATTATTAAAAAATTAAAAATTTTGATTTTAAATTTTTAAAAAAATAATTTCTAATTGAAATTGAGCTGAGAATTTAGGTATAAGTCTTTGTTTGTACATATTTGTACAATATAAAGTCATTTTCTTGGTCAGTTTTCCAATTTTGACCTCACAATTTGCCGCGCAAGCCTAATCACAGTGTGTTCAAGTACCTTCATGTTTAATATAATTTATTTTAGTTTTGGCTAAAGTTTCATAAATTTTAAAACTTGTTTTATAATAAATAAATCTTGTAGAATTACATATAAAAAAATTATAGTTATACATTCAGTAGTTCAAAAATGACATGAAAGATCAAACTTTGCTTTGTAGTATCCTCTTTGCACATTTTTAAGACTCCTTAGACCCCTTAAGGAAAGAATCGTCTTGACCATCTCGCCAAATTTGCCCAGCACTTAGAATACTAGGTAAAATGATGCAACGGATGGCATTATTGCAGATTTGGGAAGTTGAAAAAAACTAGGGGAGTATAACACTACACAGTTTTCATTTGCCACATAATAAATAAGTACATTTAAAAGTAATTAGATACATTCTTAAAACAAAAGAGTGAAATCCACTCCAGTAGGGGAAGTGCATTTTCGACACTGGAAAGGAGTGAATATCAACTCAGACCGAGTTAAAATCACTTGTTTGGAGTGATCCTGTCGGAGGTTTAACACACAAAGGATCCACTTCTTTCAGGGAAGTGCATTTTCTAGACTGGAGGAGTGAAAATTAACTCAGACTGAGTTAAAATCGCTCGTTCGTTTTAAGAGTGTACCCCACAAGATATTTTTAATGACATTGAAATCTAAAATGTTTCATTTGAGCATGAGCGATTTTCTCAAAACCCTTATGATGACGTTCGACAGGTACTGGGAAATCATGAACCAAATTTGAAGTCAGTAGCTCTTTTAGTTCGAGCTGTAGAGAGATTTCAGACAGACAGATGGACCAACATGGTTTAAAACCATATTTTTAGAATTAATATTCTCGAAAACACGTGTTGAAAACTCAAAATCTCCACTTCGGATTTTCGTCCTCATCGTAATGATTTTATTACCTTATATTTCATATTATTATAAGTCATAGAAAGTAATAATATGCTTTAAGAATGCATTTCATTGATAGGTAAATCCAAATGACACAAATATTTCATAATGGACAGCTCCTTGTGAAAGACCTGAAGTTTTAATTTAAAAATGGTGGTAAGTATAGGTTTAGAATGATGAGAAAGTTTATGCTAGTAAGAGAATTGTTGAAAAATTGTACCATGTGCAAGTATAACACTCTCTATATCCATGGCATTTTGGTGTAATTACAGTGCTCCATTTCTCAATTGTTCTATAATTTCGAGTAAAAAAATACTCGCACAGCACCTTATAAAATTTTGCTAAATTGAAATCGCAGTTATATTAATAGATATTACAAAACTCGTGCCCAACAAAAGGCATCTTAAGGTTTAAACAAAGTGGCTTCTTTTAATACTACGATTTTAATTGTAATTTAGGTGGCTGGTAGTAAAGCAATAGTAAATCAGCGCCATCTACCGTCGATGTTATTTTGAGGTTACAATCGGCCCAATTCTAATCAATAGTCGAATGTTATTTCTTGACAGTCAATTTTAATCGCAACTTCAATTAGAGCATTCCCGTATATATTTTGTACTTAAGGAGAGAATTCTACCTTTTTATTTTCTGAATTTTACAGGAAACGTATCGAGGTTTGCCTATAATCAGGGCAGATTTTATTCAGGCATAGTGATTCATCATTGAGTTCAATATAAAGGGAGATCTTAAGATGCTGCTGATTTGTAAAGTTTTGCAAAAAAATTAATCAATGTAACTGACATTTTAACATGGCGACGTTTTAATGTACGGACTGTGACGCATTGAAGTTTGTTGACTTTTTATTTAATTATACTTCACCAGTGTTTGTTCCCTTGATGAGTTTCTTATGAGCCATCAAATAAGATTCATCTTTCTATATGAAGGTGTAAACCAAATCTGCCGTGGGCGGGTAAACTGCTGTAAACACATCAGTGAGTTGAACCATTTTTTCTCTGAAATAATCAGTATTTCGGTTTACTTTTTTAAAGGTAGGAGTTAATGAGTGCGTACAGCAATGGCTCAAGTCATTAGTCTAGATACTGCATTTTACCTGCCCACGGTCCTAAGTGCAATCTAATAACCTTCTTCACCAAAAAGTAAAAAAAAAAAGACGTTCTTGAAATCGAAGGTCGAATGATCCTCTTCTAAATACAACCACAAACACCTCATCATATTTACAATAAAAAATAATGTGTCAACTCGACCTTCGGCAATCGGGACCTTGATTCATCGCCAATTACTGATTTCTACCAATTAATTGAAGACAGAGATGTAACTAGAAAATAAGTAATTAACCTTGGAACCAATTCAGACCATATCTAGAGTCGACATCTTCAATTGAAATCAGCTATTGTCGAGAATCGCGTGTACCGTTAGAACCTATGAAGCGGAACTTGTTGTAATTCAATAGGATTTTCTTATGTCTATGGTTTGTAATTGACCTGCGAAGCGTAACGATTGCTATAGTTTTTAATGATGACATTCAATTTGAAGATGATTAAATTAAAATTTGGTCATTAATCAATGATGTTTCTTCTTGTTTTGTAGAGTATACAATACACTAAGATGACGTTTCTTTTTTTTAAAGAAGGCTAATGAATTATAAATCGTTAGGTCACAATTCAACTTTTCAAGGATAGGAAGGAACAGTTATTGTTTCTCAACCATATTATGGATTAAAGACAGCTAGTTTACAATATGCAAATTAATTGGGACATCAATTACAGAAAAAGTTACAATACATGATCAAATGTTTAAAAAAAATGCTATAAGATCTTTGTGTGTGACACATAATTATGGAAAATCTAACTTTCCCTTATGTGTAATTCAATAGGATTTTCCGATGACTTGCGCACCGTAACGGTTGATAGATATGGATAATGATATTATATGTAAGGATGATTAAAACGTCGCTTGGATATTTAGCAAGGATGTTTCTGAGTATAAATACACTCGGCGGACATTGTTGTTCCAATCAATTAGAAATCGTTATTGAATAAAAAAAAATGCAATATAACAAAGAGGTTTTTGCAGCCTTCTAACCATGGCATTATAGAATTAGAAAACGTTGCTTAGTTTACAAAAAGTACGTTTATTATACCATCAATAAATTTAAAAAAATTAAAAACTTTATGAAATGTAGTGACAAATGGATTTAAAGGATAAATATCTTTTGTACTTATAACTCTTTTATATTGTCGACACATCGCGATAATGTTTTCGGAAGCGGAACCTGCTATAATTCAGTAAGGTTTTCCAATGTCTTTATGGATTATATTTGATTTTGGCGAAGAATAACAATCAAAAGGTTTTCCTAATCTAGCAGTTTTAACTGAGACCTATGAGAAAGCCCTCAAACTCCTGAGTTCTGGATACAATCGGACATTCCCTTATTTTTAGTTTAGGCTGATACTATGTATATATCATAATGGGAGAGATACTATCATAAATCATCGTTATAAAGTGTATACACCTGTGCAATGGCGGGTTTATAAAGCTATTATGAAATATATAAGATAATTAAATTATTGTAATGAGGTTGAAAACATTGCGGTAAACACATGTGACTCGGGTCACTGTAGTCATGTTAGTCCGTTTCTTACGTTAACCAAAGCTCAGGCTATTCTATTCTGCAGTCTTTGTTCTGAAACGAGTTACTTGCATCGCTTATCTGAAAGCTTGCATCACACAAGCAAACACCGAAATAAAAGAAAAAATATATATCTTCTTCCAAAAGAAAATTAAACCCGCTAATTCCTTTGTTAAGATGCCCATCGAACAAGTCATTTTGCAACGAATTACAAGCAAAAAGACAACGGGTTCGTAAAAAAAGAAGGTGGCGGCCATCTTGAAAAAGAAGGTATTGTTTAGAACATATTGCACTGTTCGTGCGAAAGTGACATATCTGCCTTTTGAAGCAAAGATTAACCTTGCCATGGTGATTTGGCGGACTTGTGCGTCAAAGACTTACCGAAACGCAGTTATGTTTAGTTTAAATTATCGTCGCACAAAAGCTACACGAGGGCTATTATTTGAGAACCACAGTCAAGTGACGAGCCGACACCTGAGTATTCACCCAACGCAACCGTTAAGGGCGACATCGCACGCAGCGTTGGGACTTAGAAGGATATTTAACGTTGTACTCCCTCCGCAAATTGTTATATTCGTGGGAAATTTTGGGCTGCAAGTGCCGTTTAAAGGTCGGCAGTTATTTTGACGATTCCCGGACCCGAACCTGGGACGTTTCGCATGCAAGGCCGAAAGCTAGATATCCGGCCCCGTAAAGCAGTTAAGAGTAAAATGGGTTTTAACTTCAGAATATGTTCATGTTTCAGGTCTTGGTTGGCAACAAATGCTGACCGAAAATAAATTCTTACCCGAAACATGAATTCATTTCCCTTGCTTTCATGTCAAGTGGTAACAGAGCAGAGATCAAAGGAAAAGCTGGAAGGAACCACGTCAACTAAAACAGTCTAATTCTCCTTTAAAAAAATAATTTTTTCTGATGATACGTCACTTTCACGCATACAGTGCTATATTATGTTCGCCGCTCACGATCGTATGAGTCTATTAGGATCATAGAAGATGGTAAACAAAATAAGATTATTTCATTCAGTTACATAATGAACGGTTTTTTTGAGTGAGAAGTCTACGAAGCGGTGAAATATCCGTTAATTGGAAAAAGGCAACTCCAATGGAATATCGCATAGGCGTTGCCTTCTATTCTTCAGCTAGGTGAGGATTAAAAATGGCGGACCATAATGGAGTTCGAAAATGGCCTTTGTTGAGAGGGTGTTTTACTTTTTAATTGGCTGATTTGATTTTTGCCAAATAGCCTGAACCAATTACGTGATGCTTTCCTTTTCGCAATGTGATTAGTTTTTAAGGCGTGAACCGTGTAAACGTCTGTAAAAAGGACGATGGTTCTGTCTAAACGTCTAATGCTTCTCGAGTTTGAAGAAGTTATAACTGGCAATTAAATCAAACACAGGAAGAAAACGTGTTATAAACATCACAGTTACGATAACCATCCTCTCTGTAATAATGTCTTATGGGGGAGACTGACCCAGTGAGTGAACAGGCCCCAGTGAATGAACATTTGGTAAATATAATTAAAAAAAATAGGGTTGAAAATCATTCCACTAGATGGATTGGCAACACTGACTTCCTCTCATGTAGTAGGAAGCTCTGTGACATATGGTCGGTTGTCCTGGTGATCATTCACTGGCGAACGCAGCGCCTTAACCGTTCATTCACTGGTTAGTCTACCCTACCGTATATAACTTTCTTATATAACTAATAACATTCTCCAAAACACAATTTTGACTGTCCTTGGTATGAGCAAGTTCTTCCATACAGATTTAGCTCGCCTTCATCAATTCTAATGTTCTTCGAAAGGTTGTTGATTGCGCCAACATTATTGGGGAGATTTTCGGTTGTATTTGACTCCCTTATGCTAACTGACTTGACAAGACTTTAATAAATATAATCCTTGAAGGTACACTCTTTAAATGAGAAAATCAAACTACACTGAGTAGCACAAGACATTGAAAGATAGTCACACAACAAAATGTCGGAATTCGGTCAACATTAGTAAAGGTAATAGAAGCTAGTTGAAATGACGTCTTATTTACCTATTAATGGATGTAACTATTTGAATAACATTTAATACTTCAATGTTGTTGTTGTTTAACATCTGAATGTTATTTCAAGCGAGGCGACACTTTTATATATTTCGAAAATATTTAGTCAAAATTCTCCAGTATTCCATTCTACATGTTTGTTAGTGCATATTAGCTTGGTGATGTGAACTAAAAGTTAGGCTTACTAGAAATCGAAACTAGAAACAGCATCCTTGTATCTTAACAGGACAACATTACAAATAATTATTTTTAACTAAACTTTTCTTAAATGACTTAAAATTAGTTAAGTTGCAATTTGTTGACTTGCAATTTTGTCAAGCCAACACAACGATTGGTTATTTGAGTATTATTGAGTAAAATAAAGATCTGGTTTATGAATAGACATAAATCATTGTTGTTTTGTACTTTGAACCAAATTATGGAAGCAGCAGTTGATGTGGGGATCCATTGCTTAAAGTTAATTTGTTATTGTCAGCGAACAACTAAAATGATTTTAAGTAAAAGTTTTCTTTCATTGTGGACATGTAACTGGGACACAAAAATATTGTAAGCTAATTTGCTCTTTCGTGGAGTACAAAAGAGCAGCCACTATAATCATAAAATATATAATGCAATGAAACAAAAATGTTTAAAGCAGTTCAATGAATTTATATCATGAAACTATTAAAAATATGAAGACAGTTTTGAAAAATGTCGTGACAAATTCGTCGATAAAATCTTTTGTCAAATTAACGAAATTTGTTTCCGTCGCCTATTTAATGAAATTAGCTTTGTCAAAAAAAATCCCCAACGTTGTTACTTAATTGGCGGTTAAGTCTTTGCTGACTCGTCATATTCATCAGAACTGATAGCCTATTTTTGTGGCACCATCGAGGCGTCTCGCTACCAATTTTAACGATCAGATTTCAATGAATCTGAGTTATCTGGTGGATGTTAAAGTATTCTTTGATTTTAATTTTGCCAGGATAATCCAAGCTTAATGGGTACCCAAGAGATCCTTTTACAATATTCCCCTCCAGAAAATATGACGTCTCTGCCGGGGCTTGAACCCGAATACTAAGGCTCATGAGGCGGGCACGTAATACCTCTCAGCCACTATAAAAAAATATAATTTATTGAAATAAAAATGTCGAAAGCAGTTCAATATATTAATAATGAAATTTATTTTTAATTCGTCGAAATGTTCGTTATTTTTTACTATATGTATATGACGTGAAAATTCCACGATTCAACCTTTAGACAAATTAATCGAATTTGCTTCGTAAGCTATTTCACGCAAAAATTCGTCAAAATTAACGAAATGTTTCTTATATTTTGACGAAATAAACTTTGTCAGAAAGTAGAAAACTCTTTCATCAAGGTCGTATCGAATCAAATGAATCGGAATATCCCAGTCCAGAACGCGTTAAACTCGAAACTATCAAATCTTTCATCTAATAATATCCTATACTTGGAAATACCCCGTGGTCAATGACACATCTGTAAGCAATATTATTCCATGGCCACTTACTTCTCCCAATAAGCTATAATCTTTTCTCCGATTCTCACCAACCAGAAAAAAAAAAGCATAGCGTGTCCACTGTTACCTTCAGTATCTAATTTCAGCCATCTATTATTAATAACAGTTTATTTACCCCTTATTAAAGGGCACTTAGTATTTTATCATAAAATACGATCGTATCAAATCCCTTTCAACAAAGCGATGAAATGTGCAATTGTGTTTCCGGTAAATAATCTTCGATGTTTAGGGGGCCCTAAAAAGGGATGTAAACAATGTGAAAGGGTAGTTTGGGATGCTATTCATCATTTTTCAAGGGCTTTTCTTTCGACAATGATGCTGGATGCTTGTTGTTTAAGTGCGATAGGTTACCTGTGTAATTACGCCTCTTGATGAAGTGAGTCGGTGATTTAGTATTGCCTTAAGATGCTTTTGATAAACAAGCTTAAGGGCTGTGGGGAGCCCTGTGGTCAGAGTCTCGATCTCCGGATCGGAAGGTTCTGCAATCGAGTCCAGGTCACTGAAGACCCACCGAGTATATGCGGAGTACGTGCTCGTAAAATCTGTTGGGTCCGATAGTCCTACGGGCGGTCATTGCTCGGTTTCCCACGGGTACAGGTTCCTGGAGACTATTTCCCTCCCCTTCAGGGACATGTCTGTAGGGACAAGTGGCGGGCGATGGATGGCAGCATCTGTCACGTATGTGTGTTATGTCTGTCTCACTTGACGAAGGTTTATTGGCGGATCTCTAACCAGTAACCAAGCACACAAGCCTAAAAATATATGTATACTAACCAACTAAACAATCTTAGGCCTTCTTTTTATATTTGGTGTAATTAACGTATCAACAAACAGTTGCATAAGCTATTGGCAACATGTTAGGTTAAACGGCACACTAGAACTACGCGAGGGCTATTGGTGACGGGCATCCTAATTTAAAACCATGTCAAGTGACGAGCCGACACTTGAGCAGGAACCCTAACGGAGACTATGTTTGCACAATTTTTATAGGTAGACAGTTTACTAATAAACTTAACTATACTAAGAAATTCAGTAAGTATATTTTTCTAGTCTGAAATAACTTCTCTTTAGTGTAGAATAAATGCAGTTGAATAAGAAAATACAATCTTAAATTACATAAATTATCTGAAATTTCCTACTATTGTACGTTTATGTGTTTTGGTGAACCCTTGCGCTGTATTTACTTGACTTTGGTATGAGCATGTGGTCATTTTGTCTCATGTTAAATAATTACACCACTCATTCGACTCTTTCCACAGCAGTCTGGTATCATTTCACCACAAGAACAACATTGTGGAGATACTTGTAGAAGGGCTGCTTAATCTCCCGATTAAGACATGTTTGCGTCTTAAATAAGTCACGATTTGCAAAATGCCATGTCTTTTTAAAAGCATTCATTTGCATATCTATGGGATGTTATAAAATAATCAAAGAATCCGCAAGAAGACAACACATTTCAGCACAAAGAACATAATGTGTGGTAAGTTTTTCGATGTACTTCATTTGCATAGATGTATCAGGATGTCCTGAAATGTTTTAAACAACCCACGAAAGAATGGGCATTTCGTCACAATTTTTCTAACATTTAGTAAAGCTACACTTTAGTGAAAGGTCTTTTTTGTAACCAAAATAACATGCAACATGTACAAAAAGTGTAGAAAAATGCCATTTCTTCCTTTAGGATTTTTGAAATCAAGTTATATAGGAACGATATAATTTGCAAATAACACAAATTTGTCCCCAAAATAAATTAATCCACAGTTAATTTTCTGTGAATTTTTTGTTTGTTTGTTAAGCTATCTTTAGATTGTTTTATAAAATTATATTTAAACTTGGCTATTGGCCTTTTTAAGTTTTGTTATTGATGACGTTTTTAATTATTCTTCGCTAAAGTCTAAATTTAAGTAAATTTATAATCGGATTTTGTTAGTATTTACTTTCGATAAATCTATTTAAAACTAATTAAACATGCATTTTGCATATTCAAACAAACCACTTACTATAACATTTAGAAACATATAAAAACTAAATATATGAAAGTCTATTAAAGGAAAATTACATAGACAGAAAAGATACAGTCTCATTGCACATTATTTGCTTTTATAACCGATTTGAATGTGAATGACACTTGGAATACTGGAAAAATGGCCTCAAATCTTATACACTTTGTTTCTAGATTTTTAAACAATAACAGACGAATGCTACATACTTTTTGCAATAAAGATTTGAAAAGAATGCAACAATTTTGTGTTGTGCGACTACGATTGGGCCATTGGACCCATTTTTTTTTAAATCACAATATGTCATTTTAAATAAAGCTTAATCAAACTCTTGTCACTCGAAGCATCTCGACAGCTTTCGAAACAGTCAATCAATATTTTTCCAAGTAAATGAACTTGTTTATTTGGAACGAACTTTCAAAACATAAAGGAGCCATTGTTAATTTGACGCCATCTTGTGCAAGGATTGAGATCTTGAGCAACATTGGGGCTCAAATTCCAACCGCAAAAGAACTAGTTTTTATTTTCTTTTAAGAACTTTTAAACTTACTTTAACCATTATATTCTTTTCACCCCCTTCTAATTGAATGCACCAAATGGCGCCTGACAGGGCCGATTTCGGTTACAGTTATTAATATATTTCACTCACGGAATTACGCTGAACGGGCAAAAAGGTTTTACAAGATGGAAATGCTTGGCGAGAAAATAAAATGGAAATTTTTTTGATGTAGCCAAATTGATGCTTATGCACCCAACAACCAACGTACGCAAATCTTATGATGTAGGCCAATCGCGAATTTGAAATGAAACTAGATCTAAATAATAAATGTAACCACTAAGATTTTTTTTAAAACCACACGTTATTTTAATTTTAACAATCGCTAAGAAACAAAAAATATCGGTATTTTTCCAGTTTGCGCTCGCTAATTTCCCCAAACTAAATATTTGGCAACAAACGGAATTTTCTTGAGACAAAACACAGTATGCACAGTATACCCAGTTAGATATTACCATTAGAAATATTTGTTTGGAGGTGATTATACATTTTTGACAAGTTTACCGCTTGAACCAATACCACCTAGATTAGAAGGCCGGCGAACTAAATGCTTGACGTCATATTAGTGGATTAATTCTGTGGATTTGACCAATGATCATTCGTGACTAGATCTTGTATTTGAATAAATTTTTAAGGTAAGATGAATCAAGATGCGACGTCATCTTAAGATACGACGTTATTGCTCAACAAATCGAAATTGGTCTACTAGTGTGACGTTGTGTTGCTTAGTTCCTCGGCCTTCTAATCTAGGTGGAATTGCTTGAACCCGCTAAATAGAAAAATAATACGATGTTTTTTTCAATGACGCAGCTTTTCTTTCGTGTTTTCAGCATAAAACAAAGAAATTTTCTCACATGACAGTGTTAAGGGGATACCGATTCCTCTTTAGAATACCACCGAATCATTTGCCAAGTCGTTTGTCTGGGTGTACCGTGGAAGCAATTATGGCTTCATGTCGCAACTAAGTTTCGCATTGTTTCTTCTCCTGGCGGCACCTCCATCTTGTTTAACCTCCAAGCCGACTGGAGTGCCGATAAATGTGACAAGCATGAAGCCCTCTTTTGGAGTAATTGGTTGAGTCCGGTGTACATATTTCTAAACGATGGGAAAGGGACACTCCCTTTGTGTTATTTTGTAAGATGTAAAAGAGTTTAAATTTAATATGCAACAGAGAACAAAATGTTTTTTGACACTGGGAAAAACAAACTCTTCTTTGGCGAATTCCATTCAGAGTAACTATGTTCTTTGTGCAAATCACAAATGTTAAAAAAAATATTATCATTACAACATTTGGCATGAAACGGAAAAAGAAATAGCGGAATAGTAGAATCTTCGCTTACTGCACCTAAATTATGAAATCTGTTTAATATGATTTTTCCAAAATTAAAAATCTTTACATTGAATTAGTTCCTTTTCATTTGCTTTACTTATTCTATCCTTTTGTGTTCATAACTAAATATTTATATATAAAAGGCAAAGTCCCGACTGACTGACTCATTCACTGACTGACTCACTTATCAACGACCAACCCAAACTCAAGGTACATTAACCACATTTTAGAAGAATTTTCTTATTATATCGTAAACGTCATTAAAGAAGACATTTTTCGAAATTCGAACCCGAACGGGTGTAGGAGTGCAAAACGTGAACCGATTTCTCCATATGAATAGCATTGTAAGATTACATTTCAAAACTTTTTATTTCAATTTAAAATAAATTTCAGCGCGTCCAGCGTGAACGAAAATTAAGTAAAAGCACGTAAGAGCACGCGAGTTTAATTTGTAGGATTGTCATTTGAATATCATTATTTTTTTTAATTATTAAATTTAAATATTTTTTGTTTTGTTTAATTTAATTGATGTTTACAAATGGTAAGAAGTGAAGATATTTCTACAATGTCTCATGATAGTAAAGACCGATAACTATTCTAGATATGATGAATACTTCTATGAAATGTTAATTATCTCTACGTATAGCGTAAAAACTATATGTTTATGAAAATGTCAATTTGGTACAGCTATGATATAACGGTCAATTGTATTTTGGCGTTGGCAGCTTTTGCCGAAGTAAAAAATTTAACGAAGGGTATCTACTTCCATCCAGTTGTGTGGGTTAGGGTTAGTTTGAATTCTAATTGCACTAGAGCTATACAAGAGGGATATTGGCCACGGGAGTCTTAATTTGGAACCACAGTCATGTGACGAAGAGCCAACACCTAAGTAGGCACCCAATTCAACTTTTACATCTTACGCTGCGTCGGGACTTATGCTTATTTTGTTTTACGCAGAAAAACCTACACTGTGAAAAAAAAAATCTGTAACCATTACAAAACATTTTTTTGTAAAAAACTTTTCCTAGAAAATTTCTAGTAAATATTACTAAAAATAGTGCTGTAAAAACACATAATATATTTTTGTTAGCATTACATGTATATATCATGTAGATTTACAGGACTATTTTATGTATCCCACACAAGTAATGTTTCAGTAATTATACAAGATACCACATCTTCCGTGCAATTGCAAAGAAAAACAAAATGTCTACTTTCCTACTACGTGGGATCGAACCCCGGTCTCCCGCATGACAAACGGGGGTACTGACCACTATAATACCGCGGAATAGCAGACGGCCGAAACCCGGGATCGAACCAGGAACCTTTAGATGATCAGTCTGACGCTTTCCCAACTGTGCTATTTCGGCACATAGATCGCTAGGAAATTAGAAGTTAAATTCATTTGAAACAACCAACTAAAGTATAAATTTAAAAGGGCGATTGGCTAATTGAATCACGATCGATTGGATTAGGTTAGGTTTGAATTATCCTCGCACTAGAGCTACACGAGGGCTATCCAAATCAAGATAGAGGCGAAAATACTAGAAATTATTTTGTAACTTCAGAAATGAAGATTTCTGTTCAGAATCACAAAAACTTTTTTTGTAAAATTGGTTATTTCTGTAACATTACTAAAAAAATTTCTGTATGTTTACAGTATTTTTTTCTCAGTGTAGCCAAATTGTGGGGCAGCAATTAAACGTGATTCGCGAACAGTGAAATGGTTTTGTTCTACAAAAAGAAAAGTTTGTCCACAACTCTCTTTGTAGAATACCATAATAAATGAAATTCCAGTTAAAAATACCTCTGGAGCTACTGCCACTCGAAACATGCCTTCTGTAGTTGCCTATAGTTATAGTATTCACCTCCCTAAACTGCTTCCTTGAAAAGATCAAAATGTCTGCTACCAAGTAGTTCTTCGAACAAAACATGGATAAATTCTTCGAGAAATAAGGGCTGGGCGACGCGTCAATCACAAGCAGAAAGGAAAACACATTCTACTACCGTCCCGCATTTCTGGTCAAGAAAAATCTGGACATTCTATATCGAACATAAGAAAAAAAGATCAAATTAGAATGAGGTGGTGGCGTTCTCTTTTTCTGCCTGTTCCAAGCCCTTCCTGGACGTCTTTAAGTGCCATTTAAATTGCCGAGATTTGATGGGAGCTGTCTCAAATGGAACGTTGTAATTTTCGTTTATTTTGGGCGCCATTGTTTAGTTAGGGTTAAGAGGGCTTCGATGGGAAAACGTTTGGGCTACTTGTTTTGGGAAGAACTGATTAACAGGCTACACCACTCACAATTTCGGTCATTATATCAATTTTATTCATGAATTTTCTGATTAAATTTTAGGGTAATATCTTACGTTGTTAAGTGTTACGAGTAATAATATCCTTAATAAGTAAAAAAAGTTATTCGTGCTCTAAGATTGTACGTATTTTAAATGTTTTTTTTTTTAACGCAAAATATGTTTCTCTAAAGAACGGATCAAAATTCTACATTTAATTCTGAAAAGGCGAAATGTAATGAATATTGAAAACGTATGCTGTCTGAATTTGCATGTAATCAGTGAATCATAATACAGTATTGGTTAGAATTTAGAAATATTAATATTTTGGAGCAATTTTAAAATATAAAACTTACACAAGTAACTGTCCAATAACTTGTTTTTTAAATGGACAGTTAATACAGCGAAGCTGCAAATTCTTTATAGCGATTTTTCACTTTTACTTTTTATTACTTAACATACATACTGGCCTACCGATGCCTACATACTAAGGCTCAGAAATACACAAGTAATGCCAAAAAATTATTAAAAGTTTATATAGGTAAAGGAACCCTCCAGCTTAAAACAATAAAATTACATACTGACAAATATACACTGAAAGTTTTTCACGCTTGCTTATTGTTTTTTCAAACAACTATAGTATAAAATGTAAAATGAAACGACAATATAGTAGAAATAAAGCAAGCGTACTAAAAATAACACTGCCGAATTCCAGACAATATTAAGCATACAATAGTAATCTCTTAAAATTTTTGTTCTTTCATGTGAGAAAAAGCGCACGTTTAAACGGTTTATACAAATTTATATCATAAAACCGAACAACTAAAGGAAAATGTACTAAAAGTCAAGTAATTTCACCAAAAATACCCTTGGCGAATGCCATACAGGATATTACGCATAAAATAAATAAAAATATTTTGTGTGACAAAAGACGCACGTTTTAACACTTTCTACAAAGAATTTATAAAAAAAAAAAAAAACAACACCAGAAATAATTCCTTTGGAAAACCCCAAAAAATTCAATAAAAAGCATTCGTGATCCTGCACTTTACTTTTTTTTTTTTAAAGAATATAAAGCATCTCATCTAATACCGCGACCACGAAATACATCTTTTCTTCACACTCCCAAAAGCAGTATATATTCCCACGAGTGCAATACCGAAATAAAAAAAAATCTCATTTTAAATTCCTACCTCATAAAAAAAAATGTTTTACAGAACAATCGTAACGTTATTACATGAATCCGGTTATTGGTTGTTGCAAAGGGTCTTTTGTTTGCTAAACAAAGTAAGGACCGGGTCCGCCCTATTAGCCCATCCTAGAGTTTGGTCGCCATTCATCTTGTAACGGCCTTGCGCAGGGGCAAGGAGAGGCATTCTTTATGTTACGGTAACGGCACTGGTTGAATTCGAGATGCGGTTGTCTTATAGTGTAAGATCTTTGAACATGAAGGTTCTTTTTAAAGAGCGGTTGAATAAAGGCTTGTACGGAAAGGCTTGTTTGAAAAGCTATTTCAACAGCTTGTGTAACTCTAGCAACTTTGGAATGATTGCAAAAGAAAGAAATTGTTAAAATCTGTAAACGTTGCTGTAAATACATAGATACTTTTTTTCCCACTACTTGGGAAAACTGAAGTGGTCTAAAATTAAATTAACTGACTAAAAGTATTCAGAGAGTATCCGAAAATGGCCGGGATAGCCTGGTCCGTAAGGTCTTGGATTGGTAACCCTAAGGTAGCGATTTCGAGTCCCGCTGCCTTCCGAAGACCCGCGTGTACGCTAATGGTGACTAGTGCACGTTAAATATGTCGTGGTTACAAAGCCCTCCAAGTTCCCATACCAAATCAATACCTCAAAGGGTGACAAATTGATTCCGGGGATCCTCTAGTTAGCCTCTGTCTCTAAAAATCAGATGGATCCACTTATGTGTTGTGTGCCTTACTTGAAGAAGGTTTATAAGCGGGTCTCTGACCAAGCACCAAAACCCAAATACAAATGTCTACCAACCAACCGTATCCGCCACTCTGCATATGGCACATACATGATGATATTTGGCTCAAATAGTTTTATTGTGAAAAAAATGACATGTTCTGTTGACTCTTCTGATAAAGTATAATCTTCGTCCTGCGAAACATGTCAATTTTACACAATAAAACTATATGCGCCAAGAATAAACGCTGTCATCATTTTATTTTCATGTAGCAAAAACTAGTTAAATTTCAATTAACATAAACACAAACTATTTTTTCAAATTTGTGTTTCCATAAAAGTATTACAACTTACCTTTGTAGCTACTGTATCTGTAGCATCTGTAGCTAACCTAAGAAAAAGAAAATGGATTTAGGCAAAACACAATAATGAAAAACTTTGCTTCACT
This sequence comes from Hylyphantes graminicola, assembly GCA_023701765.1. NCBI lineage: Eukaryota > Metazoa > Arthropoda > Arachnida > Araneae > Linyphiidae > Hylyphantes > Hylyphantes graminicola. The sequence goes on from CM043113.1 coordinate 7,703,391, forward strand.
GAACTATAAAAAGCAATAATATGATTATATATACTATGATTATACAATGATATTATTACTATGGTTAATGCTATGATTATATAATTAAATACATATTCATTTAGACTAGTAAGTGCTTATCAAATTAAAAATTAAATTTTACATTTATTTGATTAATGTTTAACTGTAAGTAATAAAAAAGAACCATTTTAATACTTAATTTTAATAATTAAAAAAAAACTCCTCGAGGCAACAGCCCATTACTGGGTCAAGGCCTGCCGTGCCCATTTCAGGTTTCGTGACCAAGGGCTCTGGGGTGCTATGCATCTGTCCCGGTAAGGTGGTCATAATCACGCGGTACCCCCAGTGTTTAGTTCATAAGCATGCTCGGTACCCATTTTATCGACCCACTACTAAAGGGATGAAAAGATGGGCCAACCTCACCCAATCTGGGATTCGATCCCCGGACCTGCGGCGTGGCAATGCGAGGCACTCCCACTAAGCCACTGGGTCTCCAATTTTTAGTAAAACAACTTTTAAAAGATATTATCTTTTTTCCCGAATTGGATAACATATAGAAATGAAGGTTTGTTATTTCTTCAATATCCTAAACGAGCTGTAAGGAAATTGTATCGCATGCTAACGAGGTATACTGTCCATTGGAACAGTCATAAATTGCTTATGCTAATTGGTAACTTTTAAGGCAGTAAAACAGTCGTAAACACGCGTGGGCCTATCAATATCCTATAGAGAGGAAAATTGGATGAACTTATACTGCTTTAGGGGTTTTAAAGACAAAGAAATTTATTTTGTTTTGAAGAAAACTTAGTAGTATGTTTAGGAAAAAGATAGTCTTTCTAAATTTGGAGCTGCAAAAACGTATGTTGGAATTCAGGTTAGGTGTAAGAGTTTTTTAAAATTTATGTTTATTTCATTTGAGAATATAGTTTAGAAAGATACTGGCCGTTAAATACCGAAAACAGCAATTAATTTAGGGCTATTTTCAGTGTTTGCATATTGCTAAATATCTATTTAGTATTACATTAATTAGAAATTAGTATGTTTTAAGAAAGATGGTCTTTTTCTAAAATGGGAGCTGTAAAACGTCTGTTGGAATTGAGGTTAGGAGTAAGTTTTTTTTTCTAATTTATGTTTTTTTTTCATTAAATAAACATCGTTTAGTTATATACTGCAGTTTAATTTCGGAAATAACAATCAATTGCATGCTATTTTAAGTGTTCGTCCAATTTTAAAGGATGTTAAATATATGTTTAGTATGAAATTAATTAGAAATTAGTATCCTATGAAGAAAGATTTCTTTCTAAAATTGAAGCTGTAAAAACGTCATTTGGAATTCAGGTTAGTTGTAAGAATGTTTTTTTTTAATTTATGTCTATTTTCAATAATAAAATATCGTTTCAAGATATTCTGCCGTTTAATTCTGAAAACAACAATTAATTATGCATTACTTTCAGCATTCGCATATGCTAAATATCTATTTACTTAGTCTGAAAAAGTACGTATAAAGACGTTAATTCGAAAACAATGTTACGTGTATTTAAAATGTATTAAATTTAATTCCCTATCTTTAAAAAATCCATATAAAAAAAGAGTTGCACTATAAATGATTATAAACAGTTAGACGTTAGAGGATGAAAATTTTAAATAAAAAAATTTCAATATGTATTTCCAAAATAAAAACCATTCCTTGCATTTAAATATGTTAACAAAAATAGTTATACATTTGTAACTGAGCAAATTTTTTATAGACTTATTTCGTACATTATTTACAAATTTCAATGCTCGATTTTAGTGTATTTTTAACTATACCTCGTAATTATTTTTTTTTTAATTTAAAAATTTTAATATGAATTTTAAAATAGGGCGCCGAATTTATCTATTGGAAATAGATTAACGGTGAATAATTGAAATAGTTAATGGTATTAAAAAAGTTTGCAATTTTATGACATTGGGAACATCCTTAATCTGTATTTTCGTCCGGAAATAAGTCATAAATGCTGCAAAGAATCTTAATCCCATTAAGGTAAAAAAATAAATATTTCAAAAACAAGTCTTAAAACCTATTAAGCCTTAAAAATTTCTCACTAGAAATTAAAAATACCAGCAAAGTAAAAACAACAACAATTACTATACCAACTTCGAACAATCCAAACACCAACACACAATTTCGAAATTTCACAGCAAGAGCATTAATGAATTTTAATCGGTGCATTATGATTCATAGAAGGCAACTAAACGCATCTTGCATTTTAAGTTTTTCGGGGGCCGAATCATTAAAACTAAGAGCATTTTTTTTTTGTTTATGAAACTGAAAAGGAGGTCCTTGAACCCAAAAGCCAAGGTCATTGACGGACCATAACAAGACAGCGTAAGTACAAGGTGTGTCACACCTACGATGTCGCGCCTACCATAGGGTCGATAATTACGATAAACAAGAGCAGAACTTGTTTCTTGGTGGTCTCAAAAAGGATGTAGCTCTTGAGGATGAGAACTTCTGGTAAATAAATTTACCATAATGAAGAAACTTTTATTTTTTCAAAAACAGAATACATTGGTTGCCAAAGGGCTCCCTGACCCTTCCAGACAAAATTATACAATCGAAATCATCAAAAAAAATGAAAAGCAACGTTTCAGATTATACCCTAACAAAAGGGGAACCAAAACAAGAAAAATAATAAAACAAAAACTACACAATATGAAAAATAATCGGACACAAACATATTACAGAACGGTAAAACACACAATGTTACTATTGGTTTTACATAACAAATAGCAATATGTATATAATTTAGTTTAAAACACGTGATATAAGTTATAAACAAGTTATGAAGCTTAAGGTTATTGCATCTAAAGGTTTCTTGTTCAACGAAAAGTTAAGGTTCTAAATACAAATTTCTCACTTTAAAAAAATCCTCCAATGGAGTTGCTTCATTGGCGGCTAAATCTGTGTAGTGCACTGACCCAGCATATTCCCCAGAAGTGAGAGCCATTTTTCTGCATCACCGTCTAGGCGACTCTCGCTACCAATTTTGACCCTCAGATTGCAATGAATCTCAGGGGGTGTTAAAGTATGCCGAGATAAAGTATCATAAGCCGTATGTTTCCTGAGATCTTTTACGTGCCATATAACCATATGACATGAGTGCCAACGATTTTCCTATCCAGAAAATATGACGACTCAACCGGGGCTCGAACCACAAACTTGGGCTTACAATTTGGACGCGTAATATCGCTCTGCCACTAAACCGACTCTTTTTATTTAAATATTACCTTCCAAAACGTGTATAGAAAACACAAAATCTCCGTTTCGAATTTACGACCTTATAACAATACTTTCATTACCTTACATTTTATATTAGGTAATTAAAAGTTAAAAATCAAATTCTCGTGACTCTAATAATAATTTTACAGGTTTATTAACCTTCTTACTTAATCTCCATAGCTTTCATAGTTAGGACTCCAAGCTTATATTACAATATTTAAACGAGCAATAAATAAAGCTTATCTTTCAATAATATTAGTTATAAACTTATTTTTTAGACATTAAGTTATTTTATTTACGTCATAATGTCATTTGCAATCAGCGAGAATTCAAAAACACATGAGGACAGGTTTCAAATGCATTATTTGAGATCAAGATGGTCTTCCCTAAAGCGAAATGCTTGCAAGGGTTATGATCTTTCTCACATTAATAACTAAGGTAAACAACTTAACTGAAGAAGTTTTTTATACTTCCAGCTGTATATTTCTTGCCTATTTACTATGCGTTAAGGGGGAATGAGAGCGCTGGACGGCGGGTCTCCAAAGCGAAGTGCCTCAATGTTAATCCAATAGAGAAGAAAATATTTTCTCTGCCAAATTTCTCCGACTATATTGAACATTTTTACAAACGGATTTTTTAATGTGATAAATGCAGCTGACTTACAGGTCTCACTTTTTGAAATAGATTCAAATATTTTTTTTTTAATTTCTAATAAATAATTTTACAAAAAGTATTCGAAGCAATTTTAAAAAGTGGGATTATAGAGACCTGTAAGTTAACTACATTTATTTTATAAACAAAACCGTTTGTAAAATTATTCACTACAGCCGGAGAAATGTGGCAGAGAAAATAGTTTTTTTCCATTGGATTAACAATGAAGAACTTGAGTTTGGAGACCCGCGGTGCAGCGCGCACATTCCCCCTTAACTTGGAACTGTAATATTTAATTTTGTCCTAGAATATGCAACAAGACATTGGGACATTAACTTATTTAATGTGTATACATTTTCATACACACGCTTGCTAAAATGTATATATTTTTGTAAGGCTTTCGTTCTAGTTTCTTAAATAACAAAAACTGACTATCACGAGGGTCTGGGCTTGGTCCCAAACGTATATTGGGATAACTTTTGCCTGTGTAAGAAAGAATTTGAACCGAAAAGAATTCGGTAATTTCTATTGATAAAATCATCATCCTATTTTGATTTGCTTAAACTTTTTTGGAAAGATTTCAACACATTGTATTCCTTGTCATGTAAAAAGATTTTCATTATACTTTTAATTTTTCTTCTTTTGTAAAAAAAATTCTATGGTTATGGGGAAGAGTTTACCCGATTTACGGTATTGAATTTGGTAAATGTTAAGATATTTTGTATTTGTTTGGATGATAAATACACAAGCTAATTGCTTTATTAGTTTTAGTTTTTTACTTCTTTCAAAATAATCTACAGTACATATTTTAAGGGGTCTAAGGAGTCTTAAAAATGTGCAAAGAAGGAACTACAAAGTATAGTTTGATCTGTCATGTAATTTTTTAACTACTCAATATACAAGTATAATTTTTTTATATGTAATTCTACAAGATTTATTTATTATAAAACAAATTTTAAAATTTATGAAACTTTAGCCAAAACTTAAAAAAATGATATTAAACATAAAGCTATTTTAACACATTGTGATTAGGCTTGCGCGGCAAATTTTGAGGGCAAAATTGAAAAAATGACCCAGAAAATGACTTTATATTGTACAAATATGTACAAACTAGGACTTATACCTAAATTCTCAGCTCAATTTTAATTAGAAATTATTTTAAGAACTTTTTTTCTAAAAAAATTAATAAAATTTTTTAAATTTTGATTTTGAATTCATTTTTAAATAATTTCTAATTAAAATTGAGCTGAGAATTTAGGTATAAGTCCTAGTTTGTACATATTTGTACAATATAAAGTCATTTTCTTGGTCATTTTTTCAATTTTGACCTCAAAATTTGCCGCGCAAGCCTAATCACAATGTGTTAAAATAGCTTTATGTTTAATATCATTTTTTTAAGTTTTGGCTAAAGTTTCATAAATTTTAAAATTTGTTTTATAATAAATAAATCTTGTAGAATTACATATAAAAAAATTATACTTGTATATTGAGTAGTTAAAAAATTACATGACAGATCAAACTATACTTTGTAGTTCCTTCTTTGCACATTTTTAAGACTCCTTAGACCCCTTAAATTGCAAGTAGAGTTAATGAGTGGATTTTTTCAATTAAAAAAAAATGCAATTAAGTTATATATCTATATTTTTAAGCATTTCATACTCTTTGAGTTTGTTAAGTTTACAAGCATTTCCATACAATTCAAGTCGATGAAGAAATATGCCCTAAGGTAGTGAACTAAGTGAATAATTGAAGTTTTATCATTGAAAACTACAAAATATCAAATAATTACTATTGTAACACATCACAGTAACACAAATTTCTTTCATTTCTAATGCAAAATAATTTACAGTTCCGTCCGCTTTTAAATTATTGCACTGACCCCACGAGGCCAAAGTTCAAAAACTCAAATTATTTAAAAGGCCGGTAAACAAAACAAAAAAATCTTTACAATCACAAAAACGTAAATTACTTCTAACACGCATACATTTATTAGTTTCTAAACACAGTAGGCATCGTTTAGCCATAATTGCTCGTCTTCGGAAAAAAAAATAAATTCATTTCCACAAAACAAGCAATCAAACTATCATGTCATTTTGTTGCTTAAATTCACCAATTGTAAAAATGGCTTAAGCCTCTTGGGGAGTTTTCCCTTTAGACTGCTTCTAGTCAACAATTTAGTAAAAGAAGAAGGGTTTGCGGAAACCTTTCTGAAGAATTAATATCTTTTTACAGTTAAAATATTCACTTTTAAAACTGTAATTATACTTCTCTCAATTTTGACAGCCGAGGTAGCTGAGATTATTGGAAAATTTTCTTTCGAAAGCAACTGGTTGCAGATCTGACATCATCCGATGGAAAAAAGTTCTTCTAGTGATAAAGATGTCACGGTCTCCGATGTTTTGAGTCCATTGACTTAAAATTTGCTTCTTTCCAAAAGGGATTAACGTTGTGTTAATATTCAACAGGGTTTTTTTTACTTTATTTAGCAGATTTAAACCAACGTGTTTTTTATTTGGTTGTGCCGATGTCAGATGCCGGTTTGTGTTTTATACAAATACAAAAATTATCTACCAACAACAGACCAGAGGACCAGAAAGGTTGGTCCAAAATATATCCAATTCCGTACCAGTTTCCAATAGCTATCGAGATTCTTCTTAAAATCTTCCACTCTCTTCGAATACACAAGGTATTCTGGTAAAGCATTCTACTCATTGACAACTCTTTTGTAAAAATAATGTTTTCTTAAAACCCTTCTAAAGCATGATTTATTCAATTTCTGACCATGCCATCTTTTAATATTTTCAATTGCACTTCATTTATCTTTTTAATTGCCATAAACCAGGTGGAACGGCATGTAATTTCGAAGTGGATGAAAATATACAAATAATTACAATACATTACAATTAATATACAATAATTTTTTTCAGATACACTTAAAACACAATTTAATCAAAATGTGTTATGTTAATCAATTCATCATATGTAAACACACTCTATAAATCTGTTAATCCAGTATTTGATTTGACATGGGAGGCAACCGAATATAGCATTTCAGGAAGAAACCCTTTGCTGCTAATTTTTTTTTTTTCAATTTCTAAAAAACTATGTTTCATTGACTATGGATATTACCAAACACTGTTCCTGAATTGTTTTTATGTACGAACTTAATTCATTCAAAAAAATTCTATTATATGTCTTATTCTATTTGTTGAATATATTAATTTGCTGTTTCTTCTTTTTTATTAACTCGACAGCCCTTTGTGGGCCAGGGCCTTCTTCAGAATCTTCTTCCATTCTGATCCCGTTTTGGATAACTACCTCCAGTTTTGTACTTTTATCGTTCTAAAATCTTCATCGGCACAGTCAATCCATCGAAGTTCGGGCCTCCCTCTTGCCCTGGTGCCGATTTTTTTTCATAGTGAAAGACTCTTGATGTTAAAGAGTCACGGTTCATACCGCACAGATGTCGCACATTTCATCCTGTTGACTTTTATGTAGTTGATGATATCTGCCTCCCTATATATCTTACACAGTTCACAATTTGCTGTTTACTGTTGAGTAATAAAAATTGTACTTTTCCCATTTCGCTGGAGAAACTATCGCCAAATATTCCGTTTGGCGAGATTTGAGGAGACTATTTTTATAACAGTGGGTATATTAGAACTATTATCATGAAGCAACAAAATACATTAACCCCGCCAAAAAAGATCGCTTCATTATTCTCCGGTTCCTTGTTCTTCTCGAAGGTAAACTCTCGATAATTACTCTTTCTTCCGCCGCTTTAATGAGGAATTCACGTGAACTGAGCTTTGTGTAATATCCTGGGTTCACAGGGAGCACAAAAAGTGTGTATTGAGAAGAATTGAATATGGAGATGATTCGTTGACCTATAGAAAGGTCTTAAGATAATTGTGTGCTAGTAATCAAGGCCTGATTTGATGTGTTTGTTCAATACCTTGTTTTGCCCATTCTTGTAGATCGGTGAAGATAAAGTAATCAAATTTAACTTCACGTGTTCAATGTTGTGGTAATGTGGTAGAAGAATATTTACAGTGGTGGCCAAAATTGTGGACATTTTTTTTTTTAAGTTTCATGTTTTTTTACATTGAGTGCTTGTAGATAATTTTCACTTTTGTCAATTTTTATTACTAAATTTTACATTTAATTACCTTCAATTTAATGTATAAACGTTTGTATACAAGCAAAAATACATATATTTTACAAGCACACAAAGTTACATGAAACTTGAAAAAAATGTTCACACTTTTGGCCACCACTGTAGAGGTTTTTTTTAAGTACATGAAGCAATAAAGTTATGATTTTATGTATTCATTGGTGTTTTGTTTATTTGAAGAGTCCGTTCTCATTGCTATGTTGAGATTGCTGTAAAGTAATCAAGTACAGTTTATTGTATTCACAGTATTTAGTTCCTTAAAGATTACATTTATGTGCTAGAGCCAATAGAGCCGTCAATTCCAATTTCATTAAAACTCATCTTTGTTAAATTTTAAATTCATAAAATGTATTGAGAAGAATTGAATATGGAGAGGCTTCATTGAACTATAGAGAGGTCTCGAGATAATTGTGTGCTAGTAATCAAGGCCTGGTTTGATGTGTTCAATACCGTGTTTTGGTCATTCTTGTAGATCGGTAAAGATAAAGACATCAAATTTAACTTCATGTGTTCAATGCTGATGTATTTTTTTTCGCCAATAGGGCTGCATAATTGGCGGTCAAGCCTTTGCAGACTCGGCATATTCCCCAGAATTGAGAGCCATTTTTTGTGGCACCATTTAGGAGGCTCTCGCTACTAATTTTGACGCACAAATTACAATGAATCTGATCTATGTGTGGATATTTAAGTAAATGGGACATTCTGAGGAATTGTGCTAAAAGAATATATACATAAGACTCGTTCTTTTAAGTATATGAAGCAATAAAGTTATGATTTTATGTATTCATTGCTGTTTTGTTTATTTGAAGAGTCCGTTCTCATTGCTATGTTGAGATTGCTGTAAAGTAATCAAGTACAGTTTATTGTATTCACAGTATTAAGTTCTTTAAAGATTACATTTATGTGCTAGCCAATAGAACCGTCAATTCCAATTTCATTAAAACTCATCTTTGTTAAATTTTAAATTCATAAAATGTATTGAGAAGAATTGAATATGGAGATGATTCGTTGACCTATAGAGAGGTCTCGCGATAATTGCGTGCTAGTAATCAAGGCCTGATTTGATGCGTTCAATACCGTGTTTTGGTCATTCTTGTAGATCGGTGAAGATAAAGTAATCAAATTTAACTTGATGTATTCAATTTTTTTCGCCAAAGGTGCTGCATAATTGGCGGTCAAGCCTTTGCAAACTCGGCATATTCCTCAAAACTGAAAGCCATTCTTTTTTTGTGGCACACCATCTAGGCGGCCCTCGTTATCCAATTTTGACGCACAGATTACAATGACTCTGAGCTCTCTGCGGATGTTAAAGTAAATGGGACATGCTGATATATTGTGTTAAAAGAATATATATAACAGTTCATTTAAGTATATGAAGCAATAAAGTTATGATTTAATGTATTCATTGTTGTTTTGTTTATTTGAAGAGTCCGTTCTCATTGCTATGTTGAGATTGCTGTAAAGTAATCAAGTACAGTTTATTGTATTCACAGTATTTAGTTCTTTAAAGCTTACATTTATGTGCTAGCCAATAGAACCGTCAATTCCAATTTCATTAAAACTCATCTTTGTTAAATTTTAAATTCATAAAATGTATTGAGAAGAATTGAATATGGAGATGATTCACTGACCTATAGAGAGGTCTCGCGATAATTGTGTGCTAGTAATAAAGGCTTGGTTTGATGTGTTCAATACCATGTTTTGGTCATTCTTGTAGATCGGTAAAGATAAAGACATCAAATTTAACTTGATGTATTCAATGCTGAGGTATTGTGTTAAATAATATACAGAATCGGTTTTTTTAAATATATGAAGCAATGAAGTTATGATTGGAAGTATTCATTGCTGTTTTGTGTTTATTGAAAAGTCCGTTCTCATTGCTGTAAAGTAATCAAGTACAGTTTGATGTATTCACAGTATTTAGTTCTTTTCATTTACGTGCTATCCAATAGATCCGTTCAAATTCCATTAAAACTCATCTTTGTAAAATTTTGGATTCTCAAAGTGTATTGAGAATAATTGAATATGGAGAGGTCTCGCGATAATTGTGTGCTAGTAATCAAGGCCTGATTTGATGTGTTCAATACCATGTTTTGGTCATTCTTGTAGATCGGTAAATATAAAGAAATCAAATTTACTTGCTGTATTCAATATTGTGGTAGAAGAATACGTAGAACTGTTTTTTTTAAAGTATATGAAGCGATAATGTTATGATTTTATGTATTCATTGCGGTTTTGTTTATTTGAAGAGTCCATTCTCATTGCTATGTTGAGATTGCTGTAAAGTAATCAAGTATAGTTTGATGTATTCACAGTATTTAGTTCTTTAAAGAATACATTTATGTGCTATCCAATATATCCGTCCATTCCAATTCCATTGAAACTTTGTTAAATTTTGGATTCAAAAGTGGTAGGGTAGGCGAATACCCAAAATTTCCCAAAATTCTAAAATTTTTACTATTGCTTTAATCTTTTCCAAATTTGGCATAGTGATTTCAAATATAATGAATAATACTATTTAGGCTTTTGTTTTTATTTAAATATAATTTATTTATTTTAAACGGTGTTTTTCTACTAAAAAAAGAGGTTTACGCCAACAAGTCTACCACATTGAATTTTCATCCGATGAACATTTATTATGTGTTAAATTCTTCGTTTTGAACTAATACGTGCAATGACCCTCTAGAGTTACATACAAATTACAAGAAAAAAAGTTATTAAGAAAAATGTTATAAATTAACCACACAAAAAAAGATTTTTTTCGATTAACTTACACTTGGTCATTTTTTCTAAAAAAAAGTTGTATACTTACACCAGATGTTAGAGGTTCATGGCACAAATATATATTGAGATAGAATCTGTGAAAATTTCAGGTAAATTAATGTAAAACCTTTTATGCTAGAAGTGTTGGCGTAAACTCTTTTTTTAGTTGAAAAACACCGTTTAAATTAAATCAATTATATTTAAATAAAAAAAATTGCCCCAAAAGCATTGTTCATTATATTTGAAATCACTATGCCAAATTTGGAAAAGATTAAAGTACATAATAGTAAAAATTTTAGAATTTTGGGTATTCGCCTACCTTAAGATTATGGTGTGCCAGTAATCAAGGCCTGATTTGATGTGTTCAATACCATGTTTTGGTCATTCTTGTAGATCGGTAAAGATAAAGAAATCAAATTTACTTGTTGTATTCAATATTGTAGTAATGTGGTAGAAGAATACGTAGAATTGTTTTTTAAAGTATATGAAGCAATAAAGTTATGATTTGATGTATTCAATGCTGTTTTTGTTTATTGAAGAGTTATACGCATTCCTATTTATATTTTAAGATATTGCCATAAAGAAATCAAACTATTTAAACTCAATGGTGGCTGGGGCACGTTTAACATGCCGTGGTCACAAAGTCCTCCATGTCCATGTCCACTCCTCCATGTTTATTTAGTGTAGTGCACATTCTAACTCGTATACGTATACTTATACCGGATGGTTACAAAATAACGCTCGCTTTACAGAGGTCTGTAGCTTGAATGAATTGTCCGAATGCAACAAACTTCGAGACACTTACTAATCAAGAAAGATGGAAATAATATAATAATAAAAAAGAAACTAGTCTCTTGACCAAGGTTCTAAATTCCGAGGTGTAACTGGCTGTTTTAGCGTAATTGGCTACGCCTCGTTATTTAGAACCCTGGTAAAGAAACGAGTTTTTTTTAAGATTCCATTTTTTCCCTTTCTTGATTTAGTATGTGTCTCACAAGGGGGAAAAAGAATGGAATCTTAAGAAGGAACCCCCTCTCTTAACCAAGGTTCTAAATAATGAGGCGTAATTGGCTGTGTTCGCCGTAATTGGCCATAATTGGCTACGCCTCGTAATTTAGAAACCTGGTAAAGAGGAGAGTTTTTTTTTATGATTCCACCCCCCCGCCCCCCTTCTTGAATAGTAATTTCTCAAAGTTTGCTGCATTTGGATTATTCATTAAAGCTACAGACCACTCCGAATAGCGAGCATTATTTTCTAACCACCCTGTATATCATTTTAAAATATCTTGAAAATCAATTAAACTATACGCTGTCACATCCCTTTTTTTAATGCATTTGACACAACTTGAAAAGTAGCTCTTTAGGATTTCTAGTTAGTTTAAGAAAATGCAACAAAGTTTCATTAGTGCACTTAAAGTCATTCTTGTTGGTAGGAAAGTCAAAGATCAACTGTCAAATGAGGTAAGCAGACATTTAGCTTTTAAAAACGCCTATAGAGTTACAATTGCCTGGGAGGTCATCAGAAGATAAGAATATAAGAAATAAATACAACAAAGCAATCAGAGAATTCGTTTCGATCATATTTGAAAAATTCTTCTAAAACATAACTTTTACTGATGCAAAATAAACATGTAAAGCTGCATTTTTCTTTACAAAATTGCAAAATTTCTTATTTTTATCAGAAGTATGTATAATGGTATAATCAATAATATTATGTACAGTAAACCATGAATTAAAGTGGAATTTTTGTGTGTGTGAATAATAACAATGATTTCAGCAAGATATATCATATATAGAGATAGTTAAGTTGCGTTTTGCATTTACAACCCTCATAGGTTTCATTTTTGGCATGCGTAGGTGTCATAATTTGGCATTCCACGTCAGTTGGCAGCAATATAAAATTACTATCGATTAACTCGTCTCTACCACATATCAATAGCAATATTGCGTCGAACGATTCAAATCAGACCAGGATTTCAAAATTGAAACTGAAAGGGTTGCTATGGGTATATAATGGTATATGCTATGGGTATAAAAATTGAACAGGCAAATACGCGTAACGAACAAAGACATACAAATTAAAATTAACTTTTGCTTTGCTTCAAAAAAATAATTTTTTTAAATTACTTTTCTTTTAGGAAGTTGAAACCTGTTTTCTGACCATAAGATGGACAGGCGTCTCCCATCCCTTCCTTAGGATGAGGAAGAGAGAACGCCCAACTGGATAAGGAATCGCAAAACACATTAATTTAGAAGGGGTTCCTTTGACGAAGTTGCATGTGAGATTTTGCCTGAAAAGTGTTAGGTGGTTCATAAAGACTCAAACTTGGCGGTGTTAAGTGAATTTGAGCTTCCACATAACAAGTAACTACAATTTTTCCCCTCTCCAATGGGGCTGCAAGATTGGCGGTCAAACCTTTTGCAGACTCGGCATATTCCCCAGAACTGAGGGAAATTTTTTTGTGGTACCATCTAGGCGTCTCTCGCTACCAATTTTGACTAACCGGTTACAATGGATCTGAGCTCTCTGTGGATTTTGAAGTATGCCGATATTTAATTTTTCCAAGGGAACCCAAATCAAATAGGCCCTCCAGGGATCTTTTACGTGACATGCGTGCCCAAGATTTACCAATCCAGAAAATCCGACGACTCAGCCTGGGCTCGTACTCGCGATCTTAGGCACATTTTTATATATTTTTATATAGGCAATGAAATTGGATGCTTCACATTGACTGTACGAGTCGAATATCGTTGTTACCTTATAAGTAAGATACTTTTCCACTTCGAGTGAGAAAGTTCCAATACTGACTTAGCATTGCAACTGAACATCATGCGGCACTGTTATGGAGTTGGTGCGAACCTGCAGGGGGTAGCCTTTAAAGGCAGGAAGGGTGCAGTGGCTTCCGCTGGAACAAGAAGAGCACCCGTGACGGTAGAAATCAGACTTCTGTTCTAAGAGGGCGCCACCTCCTCAATTTAGCGACGCGGCTTTAGGTGAGGGGCATTTTTCACAAAACAACCTACACACAATAGTAACGACGCTATGACCGACAACAAGACTTCCGGACCCACAAATTTTACATTTCCACAAACGCTCATTCTCCGCATATATTCGGGACAACACAAATAGATATTTTTTTATCCGAGAATCGAACCCGGACCCACTAGCTTGACAAGCAGCGCCTGATCTAGAAAAGCACGGGCCTATAGGCCTAAAAAACTTCGGAGTCCCTCTAAGAACACCTGTGTATTATTGCTCATATAATTGCTAATGTCTGAATAAATATCAAATGTTGCAGCTTAAAACATTGAAAATAAATAGCAAATAAACTAATTTTGCTGAACTTATGCATTTGACTGTGTTCTCTTCTTTCAGCCTTAAAAATAATGCGTAGCCGCAAAATGAACCAACTGCTGAAGTTTTAGGGGCTAACTCAACTTAGCATGAAAATTTCTAAAATTCGGGGGCACTTGGCCCAGGCCTAACTGTCTTATGGAAGGTTAGGTTAGGTTTGAATTTCGTCGCACTAGAGCTACACGAGGGCTAATGGCGACAGGCGTCGTATTTTAGAACGACAGTCAAGTGACGAGCCGACACCTGAGTAGGTACCCAACGCAAGCGTTAAGGGCGACATCGTACGCAGCGTTAGGACTTTGAAGATATTTAATTCCCTTGCACTCCCTTACACGGGGTACGGTTCGTCGGACATTTTTATCTTCACGGGCCGTTTATAGGTCGGCAGTTATTTTGGTGATACCCGGACCCGAACCTGGGACCTTTCGCATGCTAGGCGAGTGCCTAGCTGACTAGGCTCCCCAGCCCCGGTCTTATGGAAGAGCGAAGATTAAAACCACCATATGGGATTGGCGACTGATTAAGTACAACGTCAAAATTTACCGATTAATTACGACTGCGAAACTTGCCTTACAGTTACAACTTTGTTATCCCATCAAAGTAATTTGCTCAGATCAGAGAGAGTAGGCATGGTCGTGAACGATAGTGGGTTTCTCCCACTATAATATGGTGCATCGGCCGGGCATCTCCCACTACATAGAGATATGTGAAACGATATCGTCGTTTACCACGATTATCGTCGGCGTTGCTACAAGATAAATGTTTCGTAGAAGAGTTAAATGTGATAAATCTGGCTGGGTGTTTGTTAGCGTTAGCCAGGGCCTTAACTATTCATCTTTATGGGAACTTTATCTATGATGGTGATTCATTGCATACTGTTCATCATCATTTGGAAAAGCACTTCCTCAAAAAGATTTTTTGACTATTATTTTCCAATGTATCAAGTATAAAACCTAACTGTTGCAAAATGATTGGCCTAACTGAAGAGAATAGATACAAAACCCACATTCTGTTAGATATTGTGTCCTAACTGTTAATTGGTGACTTTTATTAATGCTAAATTCAATTGGACGAAGTCTCCAATAACCGAGCATACTTGCGACCAAGCACACAAGCCTGAAAATATATGTCTACCAACCAACCAACTAACCGAGCATACTCTCAAAACAAACTAAGATTTACTTTGGGGAATGTGAGTTTTAAAACGAAATTTTCAATTGATTCTACTTGATAAAAATGCTATTTATAGGAAATTTGTTAGCTGCACCCATAAAAAGTAACTTTTAACATATGATGAAGTTTTTGAGAATAGAATTTTGTTAATCAGGCATTCCACGGTTTACCAACCATTTGCTAGAATTGTTGCAAAAAAAATCGTTAGCCAAACAATCTTTGAGGTTGTAGTATGACTGACAAAAATTTCACCATTTACAGAGCACTTGCTGTAATTGCACTGGTTGGTAAATCGATGGTTAGGAGGGGATCATAGTTAGCGACAGCAAAAATGACCAATTCTTAGTATTGATTTCGAAAGGCTTTAAATAATTAAAAAAAATATGGTGCAATAAAAAAATGTACTAAATTATAAATTGTACTTTTATTATTATATTTACACATGAGAATCTTATTTTTAAAAATTATTTTTTTTAAAAAAAGACATCTTTTGAAACATACAATTACGAATTTTCAAAAATACAAGTATTTTTTCGGTACACTTTTCTCCAAATCTATTAAATATTTCTTAATAATTTCTTTTGTTTGTTATAAAACCATTTTTGATCTAATTAAGTCACCTATTTTTTGCCTAAAATAATTTTTAAATTTTATTTTAACAACATTATATTCTACATTCTTAAAAAATCTGATTTTCAGCGAAGAAAAGTGTAAAATAATAATACATATATTTTTTAATTTGTAAGACTAAATTAGGTGACTTAAATAGATCTAAAATGGGTTTTTTTTGTCGTGTCCATGAGAGTCGAACTTTATATGTGTCCGTGAATTTTGATAATTTCTTCTACGACTTGCTTGATGTTGTCTTCATAAGGATCTATCAAAGTCGGCAGTACTCCAATCTTTCTCAGGCTGGCACTCATAGCCGGACACTCATAGATGTGAGTAGGCGTAAGCTGTGTATCAGGACAATGTTCACAGCTTCTATAGATCTTCTTTCCATCTCTATCTATCTTCATACCCCTGTGGTGTCCTGTTCTTAGCCTAGTTATGGTTTTAAGAGTAGATCTGTTCGCAGTTATTTCAGAGAGAAGATGTTTGGTCTGAATGGATTTTTCTCTAAGCTTATATCTGGCCACTGCATTCGCATCCTTATTACAGCTAGTGTTGAGGTCTCTGCCCTCCTTGGCCAGTCTGTCCGCAGTTTCATTATCTTCTATGTCGATGTGGGCTGGGGAGCCCAGTCGGTTAAGCACTCGCTTAGCATGCGGAAGGTCCCAGGTTCGGGTCCGGGCATCGCCAAAATAGCTGCCGACCTATAAACGGCCCGTGCAGCCAAAAAAGTCCGACGAATAATACCCCGTGTAAGGGAGTGCACGTTAAATATCCTTCAAAGTCCTAACGCTGCGTACGATGTCGCCCTTAACGGTTGCGTTGGGTGCCTATTCAGGTGTGGCTCGTCATCTGACTGTGGTTCTAAAATACTACGCCCGTCGCCAATAGCCCTCGTGTAGCTCTAGTGCGACGATAATTCAAAACCAAATCTATGTCGACGTGCGCAGGAATCCACTGGAGGTTGCAGGTCTTGTTTATAGTCTCTAAAATGGTTTTATAACACACACAAAAAATATTAAAGATATTATTAGAGAAAAGTGTACCTAAGTGTTAAAAATTATAGTTTTGAGAAAAACGCGAAAAACAAATGCAGTCGATCCCGTTAACACGAACTCGAAATAACCACCGAAACATTTCTTGTTAACCGAATTTCATGTAAATCGTCAGGAATTTTTTTTACATTGAGCCAGTGAATAGTTTTCAAATATCAACAACAAAAAAATCATATTTTATAATGTAATACATAAATGATACAAGCATACAATTAGCAATTCAAAGGAGGCGTGGCACATTTGTTTATTTTCATAATTTAAATTTTTATAAGAAATAATTAACCGATCGATACAAAATTGGTCTTATTCGATAGATTGGGCTTCCATCTATCAGAAAATACTGGTTTCAAAATTTCAATTTTTTTGTTTTTTGTTAACTATGATCCCCCCTTAACAAACTAGCTTTTTGTCAAATGCTTAAAATTGTTCAATATGTATTATGGGCCTAAGTATGCTCATACGAGTGAAGTTAATGCGATGACTTTATAAATAAAAAAGCGAATTAATGAGCATAATGTTTTTTATATCAATATATCATGCTTTCTGAACTGTAAATTAAACAATAGTTGTAAGTTATTAATATTACAAAATGACAGAATGGGAACAACGTTCCACAAAGACACGTTAACACCGAACATAAATAACATATTCCAGATAAATAAAAACCACATCATTTAGAAATCATTTGAAGCGAAATATCCAAAAACATTCTAATCAATTGTTCTTTATCATATGAAAAAAACCGTATGAAAATCGAAAGTGAAGGGCATTGCTAATTGCAAGCAAGGAGTCAAGGTTACCAAGGATCAACACTCAGTTAGGCTGGGCGTAGGACAAAATGCTCCAAGGGGCAAACCCAGAAATTGAGAAGAAATTCGCAAATTTATTTCCAACCTTGATAGCGGAATCTTTCTGGCGGGGTGCGGTTGTAAAAGGTGAGAAGTGAAAGCAAGGATGACTTCCAATACGAAGTGACTCGGAACAAGAGTGGTCCAAGTTCGTTTGGAAGAACGTTGTTGTTGATGACTTGTAGTCGGTGTGTTTGGCAAAGTCAGGCATGACCCATAAGACATCAAGTGATCCTTAACAGTTCCAGTAAAAGTTAAGGGGGAAAAGTATAGATTACATTCGAAAGTCTCAAGCAGTCCTAGACGTGATCAGGAGAGGCCTACTGTTTCTGACATTTCGTGTATGAAGCAATGAAGACCATTTACTATAGTACTAGTCGGCATTTGCCCAAGTACTTCAAATGATATTTTTCTTTCTTTAAAAAAATATCATATTTAAGTTAGTTCGATTGTAAAGACCCGTTTACATGCAATTGTTCTAGTAATATTTTCAGTACTTAATGTGCCACCTTATGAGTATTATCAAAGTATGCAAGTTAGAGCTGTTACAAGCAACGGAGGAAACAATATCCTACTCGAGGCTTTATTTTTTAAATATTCCCTCGTTTAGTTGTAATGTTTGCATTTCCTGCAATGGTAAGTCAACACATTTTATTGCCGATATCAAAACTTAACAAATTTGAAGAGTAAAAAAGTTCTGCAAAACTCATTCTTCAATGTATAACTAAGATATTGGGTCGTGAATATAGAATAGTCGTGATAATAGAAAAATTAATTTTCACGAAATCACCAATGACCGGCCAAACTCAATATTTTAGTAATGCTTTGGATAATGCGCATTTTATACAACTATACCCTTCATTTGTAATGTGAAACCACATCACTTAACATTGTCGCAACTTGAGCATATCATTGACAAAACCATAAATTGGTGACATTAGAAAAAAATTATTTTACCGAAGTCGCCAACAAGAGGGCTTAAATCTGCACTATTATTATTAAAGTTACTTAATGTGTTTTTCAATGTAGAGTTTTTATCCACGTCTTGAATGAATTAACCGAATAGTTTTCGTATCTACACCTCTAACGCTCTAAAAGACGCAAAAACTAACAGTTTAGAGAACGACAATGGAAATAAGTAAAAGGTTAGTGTGGAAGTGGAATTGTGGGTCAAAAACGACAGATCTTTTGTTCCAAAACTGTGGATGTTTGGCGGCTCTTTTTGTTTGGCGATGCTTATCTGAAGGTGAAAGTGAGTAGGAGCAATCGGTGAGGCAATGTCTGATTAATATGTCTCTATTGACTTGTTAAAAGAACCCTTCCCCCTCTTTGTGATTTAAGAATTCGATAAGAATCACAATAAAGTAAACATGTATTTAAAATTGGGTTACTTTACGCAAGAACTAATAGTATTGCCGTTGCTTGTGAAATAGTGTTGGATTGGAAGTAAAACAACTAATAAAGTTATAGTCAAAGAAGTAGATAAGATATGATAGGTTTAGTTACTAAACTCACAATTTGCTATTGTAATTAAGATATAGGGTGCCACATAAAAACGGCCTTCAGTTCTGTGGAATATGCCGAGTCTGAAAATTCTTAACCGCCAATATTGCAGACTCATTAGAGAAAAAATTAAGTTATAGGGTCCGATCCAATTTGCTTTGGATTAATTGGCGAATTCAATTGGACAAAAGGAAGGACTATATTTTAAAGCACTGGACAAAATTTGTCAAAAACGTGAACATGTTAATTGGAAGTTTAGTAAGTTTTTAAAAGTACCATTGGGCTTCTTTCAAACAGGGCCAATTATCGAAAATATAGGGTTGGTTTGATGTCAAAGGAGGGTCAATATTAAGACTATACCTACACGATGGTTTTTAGATGGCAGCACAGCGGAGCTGTTGCCAGATCCCTCGTGAATCAAGCCCGTTGGACATTAAGTAAAGTTTCTTAGGCAATTGGTTTTGGGGCAACAATGTAAATGATAAAGAAATAAAATTTTAATAAACATTAAGTGGGTAGCTCGTCGACAGGCAGATGTCCATCGTAACGCTTAGATAGATGAACAAAAAGCATAAAAGATAGTTCTGTGATGTCATACTCTTGTGACAAAAGAATTTCTAAGATCTGAAGGATATATAGAAATGATTTTTTAAAATTATATTTACACATTTGATGGCTTTTACAGGCTGGTGTTTTCGATAAAAAATTTCAATTTTTTTTTGTTCTTATTCATTTAACATCATTTATTTCAGTTGATAAAAAATCAAAATATGTACTTAATGTTATTTAAAAAATATTTATTTAACTGAAGTACAAAAGTTAATAGCTTAAAGACAACTCCGTTGTCAAAATCCAGCGTTGCACAATGTCACTTGAAGGTTCAACTATTCTCCGTCTCTTTCTAACCCTTTCGGTTCCAATGACAATTTGGCATTATCATAAAATGAATATTTTTTTGACCGTCAGTAACAATTTATGGCATCAAAAAGCACATCATTCTATTCTTCAAACTTTTTTTTATTAGAAAAAATTATTTACTAATCCCAATATATGTCATCCCTATTATTTTTTTAATCATGATCAGAAACATGATAATGCCAAATTGCATCACTGGGACTGAAAGAGTTAAGTAGCAGCACTCAAACTAATATAGGAATATTTTAAGCATACGGTCATATTTTTAAAAACACTATCGAAATTATTTTTATTTGACTAACCGTTAAAACGTCAAAGGTTTCTGAAGCAAAGTATGTGCTGCTAATAGCATCCTTTTAGAAATTTAAAAAGACAAGCGCCTAGTTGCCAAGGCTAAACTAAACAACATACCTTCAAATGTTCCGCTAACATCTAAACGGGAATCTGACATTCTCGCCCATTAGGTAAATTTTCAGTCGCCTAAAATGAAAATGGCATTTGAAGCAAACCAAGGTTTTATTTAATGGCACGGTTTAGTTTAAAAGCAGCATCGAAATTTGCTAGGTTACGTCATCTAAGGTGAATTTAAATAAGTTTACCTATTCTAATGATTTTACATAGTTTGCATTTTTGTAAAGATCATTTATAAAATCACAGGATAATGTTTTGAAAATGATTTTCAAGCGAACCTTGACATAGTTTAAATTTTAAAAATATATCATGCACAAAATATTCATTCTAAATCAGTTTTCCCAGAGTATTTTTGCTGCTACCTTGAATTTTAAAAATCGCCATCATAACTTTTAAACTCTATTTGCATTTCAATGATGAGCTTAATATTTATATTCGTTTTTTTATGCTTTCAGAAAGAAAAAAATAGTTATATTATAGTCAGTAAAATAGTTGAGTTTCAGAAATTTTTTTATTCTTAAGTAAACTATGAAGAAACGTGGTAAAGTTATTTTATATTCAATAGAGGGAAGAAAATACTAACAATATTATTATTTTTAACCCTTTCAGTCCCAAGGACACTTTGGCATCTTCATTTTAGAAATTATTCGGATCGTCTATAGCCATTTATGATATCAAAATAACATCATTCGATTTTTCAAACTTTTTTCTATAAGAATGCTTTTTTTTATTAATCACAACAGATGTCAGCCCTATTATATATTTAAAGCATAGCGCGGTAGGCTGGGGCGGCGAATTTTTTGAAACTGCAAATTTTACAACCTATTAAAGTGTCATTCGGCAAAAAAAATATAAAGATATACGAATATTTTTAGAAAAGAAAACAAATAATTTACATCATAAAAACGTAAACGTATATATATAGTACTAATATTTCGTAGAAAACATGGTCGCTGCGAGAGAAATTACATCCCTTCCACCAGGATTTCGAAGTTGAAAGAAAAACAGTAAAAACAGTTTTAAAAATTCGCCTACTTCGCTTTAGTGTGTAAAGGTACATAGATGATTCTAATATGTGTATAACTATTTTAAACAGCACATACCACCACATTTTGCAGCTAACCAGCTACCTTTACCCGAAGGGGGACAATATTGTGACAGGGTGGCAAATCAATCCAAGCCTACAGGCGGCGAATCTTTTAACCGGCCATGGTGCCACACCAAAAATTATCGAAGCTACCAATGGTATCCAGGAAGGAAAGAAAGCAGAAATGATATACGTCATGTGAAACAACCTAATTAACTTAACAATGTTACTGCACTGCAATCAGCCTGCACCATAAGAACGGTTAAAATAACCGTTACGTGTCAAACGGTCCTTACAAACAAAACCTACACCCACAAAACAAGTAAAAAAATCACTTTTACGATCAAAAAAGACATTACCTATTGTAGTATTCAATTGCTCGCTACTTCCGGATAATAAAAAAGCATTTAATTTTGCTTTATCTTCTTCAAAAGTGAAACATTATACTTTTTCTCTTCCAAGATGATTACAATGCAAACAAGATAGAGAAAGATTTATTTGATCTTCTTGTTATGTGTTGTACATCATTCAAATTAATATGTAGGAATAGCGTTCTTTAGATAAAACGGTAACGTAAAATATATTCAAAGTTTGAAAGGATTAAACAAAGAAAGCAAGTATTTCCGTCATTTCATGTATGCTTGCGTTATTATAAATACGATTAGTTACATTTTAAAAATATATTTCAAAAAATGATACCCTGATAAAACTGAGTTTGGTTGAATTATCGTCGCACTAGAGAGCTATTAATGACTCGCGCCTGAATTGAAGAGCTCAGTGGAAGGTACACAGTGACTTTTTTGAAAATTTATATTTTTTTAAATAAAAGAATGATATTTCTTTCTTTAAAGATAACAAGAATCAGCCTTTTACATAAACTTTAAGATAATAATAAAAAACATATTCAACTTTATAAGATAATAAAAAAATATATTCAACCTAAATTTGCATTATTCTCATTTAATAAAAAATTAATTCACCCTACTCTCGAAAAAGAACTGTGTACACCACAGTTTTTATGATAGTTTTACTTTAAAATAAGTTCACTAATTTATGATATGATGAGCTAAGAATATAATCTATGAATCTTAACTTATTTATGAATCTTATGAATCTTAACTTATATGATATAACTTAACTTATATCTTAACTTTAACTGAGAATCTTAACGTATAAATCGCATCCATCTTCCACAGATAATTGTATTTATTTTACTCAATTGTAACTATCACGATTTATGAGGAGTTACTGAATATGCATTTGAAAATGGTGAAGATAGTCTGTATAGTGTATACACGTGCAGAGCATGATATGGCTGATCACGATCCATTCATCTTTTGGGCCCGACCAGTCTGTGGAAAAGATTTAAAAGTTGGTCTTTGATATTTTTCTCTTATTCTTTATACAATCGCGAAATCAATTTTTAAACATATGATTTATCTGTATTTTTATTCTGGTTACCTTATAATATTTCTCAAACTATTTCTGTAAAAATTCTCGGTAATTTCATTTCGTTAAATGCAACAGTTTATTTTACTAATAACACCCTCATTTCCGTATAAAAACTTTAATTTTAAGTTCTTAAAATTAGTTTTTCGCTTTTCTTAATTTGTCCCATGCAAATATTCGGTTAAATGGTCTCATTTGTCTCATATTGTAATTACTGAAAAATAAACTTAAGTAAAATTTTCATTTTCTCTTTGGAATTTTTTTCGACTGTTCCTAACGAGTAAATAAAGTTTTTGTATAAATATCTTTATCTTTCCAAATCATTCTCCTTAAAAAATATTTACCTATAAATCTTTCAATCTTGATTCCTTAAACATAAGGCACTATATTATAAGTATAAATTTCTCAATTTCTATAAATTAATCTCTTTATCCTGTTATCTTTTTTTAACATTTTCATCATTCTTGAATATAATATTTAATAAAAATTTAAACTTTTTTTTTACTTAAACTTGCACAGTATGTTAAGAAAATATTGTACATCAAACCTTCAAAAATAAAGTATTTTTAGTTATTTTCTTTAATTATAATTTTGACGAATATTGCTAAACTTTTCTTCTGCTTCATTTTTATTGACATTTTTAGAGAGTATTATTGAATAATTCCTTATAACTTTTAACCAGACCCTTCATTTGATGCCGCCAGTGACTATATTTTAAACAATTACCGAAACACAAGAAAGTAGAATCACGATTACAATATTACTATTCATCTATCAAACACAAATTCACCATGAACGCATAGACAAATGGTGGGGCAGGTATAGGAAGTCATTTTCACAATGCTTTCTAGAGTTCAGAGTTTAAGCATCACGTAGAAATGGGTTATAAAGATTCTTAGAGTGATATTTGATATCAGCAAACAACTTGAATTACCACAAGCAAACATGGCGAGAAACGGCAAATAGAAAAGTCGGGAAGCAAATTGTTCTTTGGTAATGGCAAATAGTTTGGATGAAGCAAGGTGGCGGAGAACTAAGGTAACGACACTACTGGATATGTTCTTCGTCATAAACTCATTACCGATAATGGGCAAGAAAATATGGTTATTACGTATTAACCCTGTAATGCATGAATTTTTTTTCCATCCCTAAAAAAGTATATTTGCATCTTTAATATTCATACATTATGGGAAAAATACTGGAAAAAAAGTTAACTGCATTGGAATTTAAATAATTTCAATTTTTAAAAATTTTGCCTTATTGCAAAAAACAACTACAAAATTCCAATTTTAAAAAGAATGATTAGAAAAGAGTACTAAATATATTTTAAAATAACCCTCTTGAACTATAATTATTTTTTCAAAACAATTTATTTGTAATTTAGTTCTAATATTATTATACTTTGACTACTGCCAAAATGTAATTTCACTACAGTTGATAACTTCACTCTTTAATTTTGAATACACTTTTACTACTGTCATCTATGAGGATTATTAGTAACTAAAACTTCGAAATGGAATGTAATAGATGATAAAAACACAGATTTGTTGAGAGGGTGCTCTACTTTAATAGAATAAAGTGGATTATATTACTTGTTGCCATATGGCAACAGTATGCATTGTAGGGTTAAAAGTTCTCAATCTGTAAACTAACCCTCATCATCACCCCAACAACACATCCGCATTGCTAACCCTAACCTAACCTAACCAGACCACAACAACAACGACATCGAACAATCTCCACGGAGCGATCTTGATACTTCCAGGTCGAACAATTATCCACACCTTTTTGAGAAATTTCCCTTAATTAATTAATAAAAATTTCCAATTAACTCATTATCGGACACTTTCATCGGACACTATCTCTGCCTCTTTCCCCGAAGTGGCCGATTGCGTAACGCTGCCAAATTACGAGGTCAGCCTTTTCCGCTGCTCGGTCTGTCGGCCTCGTTCGCCAGCGGTTGGGCGTCCGGTCAAGTGAGGCCTGCTCTATATTAATCACTGTTGTCGAAGAGGTCAGATGGTGCTCCGATCGTATCTGGGGCTGTGCTTGCTGCTGCTGCGCTTTTTTGGTTTTTATTCGTGGAGTCTAGAATAAGATGAAGATGCCCTGCCTGGTGACAAGCAATAGAGAAACTGGTTCAACAAATGAAGCCATCGATGGATTGGTAGTTAAGCCCAAACAAGCGCTCTTGGCGACATTTTTTTTTCTCTAATAGGGCTGCAACATTGGTGGTGGAGCCTTTGCAGACTCTGCATATTCCCCAGAATTTTGAGCCATTTTTATGTGGCACCCTCTAGGCGATTGTAGCTACCAATTTTGACGCGCAGATTACAATGCATATGAGCTCTCTGTGGATGTATGAACGACTTGGCGACATATTCTGAAGTAGAATTTGTATAGTCCCTTGAAGAAAACTCAATTTGATTGAGATGTTAGCTTGTTTATACTGCATGAGATTAAAATTTTAAAGTTTAACTGAAAAATTAATTTCTTTGAACTATTTTAAATTTCATTTCTGCAGCACATGATTATAAATGACTTCTTCATTATTTGAATTTTAAAATTTAGTTAATATTAAAAAAATTGTCAAATTTTATAGATTAGGTTTGAATTATCGTCGCACTAGAGCTACACAAGGGCTATTTGCGACGGGTGTCGTATTTTAGAACCACAGTCAGGTGATGAGCCGACACGGTACCTGAATAGGCACCCAACGCAACCGTTAAGGCGACATCGTACGCAGCGTTAGGACTTTGAAGGATATTTAACGTGCACTTCCTTACGCGAGGTATTATTCGTCGGGCATTTTTGGCTATACGGGCCGTTTATAGGTCGGCAGCTGTTTTGGCGATGCCCGGACCCGAACCTGGGACCTTCCGCCTGCTAAGCAAGTGCTTAACCGACTGGGCTCCCCAGCCCCTCGATCAACTTTGTAGAAAGCCCTACACTCTTAAAATGAAAGAGCGATTTTTACTCAGTCTGAGTTAATTTCACTCCTTCAGTCTGGAAAATGCACTTCTCCTCTTGGAGTGGATCCTTTGTGTGTTAAACCTCCGACAGGATCACTCCAAAAGAGTGATTTTAACTCAGTCCGAGTTAATATTCACTCCTTTCCAGCGTCGAAAATGCACTTCTCCAACTGGAGTGGATTTCACTCTTTTGTTTTAAGAGTGTAACAATCGTTCTTCAATCGTAACAATCGAACAATTTGGCTCCATTCTGAAGTTGCGTTGAAATTAGTTAGATTAGGCTGAACGCTTCCGGCTGTCTATTCCTAGACTCCGTTGGGAGCTTAAAGATAGCCCGAATTGCGCATTGTTATTTAGAACCGAGACCGATACATACATAGCACCCAACTGGACTTCGAGTGACATCGTAAGCTAACGCAGTCGGGACTTTGGCCTCCAGATATTAAACGAGCACGCCTGTCCCAGTGAATTTAAAAAACCGCACATTTAAGTTAATTTTATTTTTAAATTTTTCCAACAAATATCCGTCTATAGGATGTGGCCGGAATTAGAACGCTGGACCCTTTGTATGAGGCAGATATTCTGACGACTGGGCTAGAGCCCCAATTGAGTTTGTACATCGACTTGGTGTTTTTTGACTCTATAATAAAACCTATAATTACTAAAAAAAAATTACCTTTGAATCAATTACTACCATATTGTGTAACTTCAGATCTCGTGTCACAACCTAACAACTACTCAAACATACAATTTTAATTCTAACACAAAGCCCTTTACAGAATAAAATGATGCTTCTTACATTGAACTAACATTAGGCGCGTTTACATGAGCCATCGAATCCACGGAATGCCAAAATCCCCATTAGGGGAAAAAGATTTCGAGCAGGATTTCTAACCCAAATGATAGTCCCTGGCCGAATCCATGGTATGAAACATCAAACCCTCCTTCATTGGAGGGTTTTCCAAACCTCCCAATGAACCCTGCAATTCCGATTCTGTCTGACGGAAAATTCAAAAGAGGGAAAAATTGCTGAGTTTGCTCTTCAATCCATGGATTCGATGGCTCATGTAAACGCGCCTATTGAGTGAGCGGATTGCTTTTGCTTACTTAAGCCTCGGTTTCCTCGGAGTCCGTCAACAGATTTAAGCGGTCGGACAAGTGCGGTGAGTGGCGTCATACAAACTACTGACATTGATTACGCTAGAGTGGTTTCCTCGGGAGCGTTGCCGGACAACTAAACGACCGCCAGATTGCGTTGCTGTTGAGTGCGTTGGGGAAATCCTGATGACAACGTTTTTTGCTGTTGTCTGTTGCGTGGTGTGCTCCAATAATTAAAAATTTGAGAAAATGACGGAAGGCGAGAGCTGTTTTACGCTTTCCGAGGAAGAAATGCTAATTGATTTTGAGAGAAATCACGAAGAACCTAAATTTTCCGAGTTTGACATGCAAAGACGAAAACCAAAAGCAGCAGTGTTGAGTTGATTGAGTTCGCTAGGTTTCCAGTTTCGTGTCAACGTAACGTTCTGATGAAGCGGTGGCCGGTAGAGTAACGTCATCCACGTATAATAGCGGTCGCATTTTTCTGGCAACCGACTCCGAGGAAACCAAGGCTTTAGGGATACTTGGCGACTTTCTGGTGGCTTCAATTCATTTCGCGCCAAGTATCTCCATCTTCTTAGCTCAATAAGTTTTCTTCGACCGAAATGCAGAAGAGTCTTTGTTTTCTAATGACTGGTCGCGGCTGATTTGCATGATCGTTAGTGAAAGTTTGCATACGTACAGAAGAAATTGGTGTGGTTGGGAGTGCTAGGGCTTTTTGTTTTGTTACACGTGTTATACGGGACCATTTGACCGGGAACTAGTGCTACAAGCAGATTCAGAACATTCAAAGTGGGATTCGGCCGTCGTATTTTATAACCACAGTCAAGTGACGAGCCGACACCTGAGTAGACACCCAACTAAACCGTTTGGCGTTATTTTGGCGATGCACGGATCCTGACATGAGACCTTACGCATGCTAGGCGAATGCCTGACCAACTGGGCTCTCCGGCCCCTCGTGAAGTTTTAAAAAGATGTTTCTATGATCCTAACTCAAGCCTATGCTTTTGAAAATGTCCCTGAAGAACTGATCTAATATGTTCACGAAGACTGATTTTACCTGGACCCTCTTCTGCTAATTCGGAAAGAACAAACATCCGTATCAGAAAAAGAATCGCAATTCAAAAATATTAGAACAATAGATAAAGTTGGAATTAACGGAGTGGGTGGATAATGGCAACTTATTGGGTCTAACTTTAGGATAAGCATTTTTGTGATTTTCCTATGTTGGGAACTTATTTTTTCATCTTAGTATAAGGAAAAGTGCACAACATGGGAGGAATATGTTGATGATGCCCCTAATGATGATGCTTGTTGATTGATTTTTCAAATTTTTGCTACCATTTTATAACCTTCCTTATAACAAAAAACAAACCAATCACGTTAGGTCGAAGTCCGAGTAAAAATCAAGCTTAAGAGGACTCCCTTGGAATTCCACATCTTGAAAATCGTAATGTTATTCCTATGGAGAATATTCGCAAGTCAATTACCGCCACAATTTTATTAAAAGGTTACTAGTTTCTCGTATCATTGTAAAGAAGTAAAGGAACTAAAAGGATAAAACTAATTTGTTTTGTGAAAATCACATATTTAGTATTTTTAATAATTTTTTGAAGTTAGTAAAAAAATGGAGTAAGCATTAAGTTCCAATTTTAACAAATTATTAAAAATACTAAATATGTGATTTTCACAAAACAAATTAGTTTTATCCTTTTAGTTCCTTTCTTTCTTTACAATGATACAAGAAACTGGTAATCTTTTAATAAAATTGTGACGGTAATTGACTTGCGAATGTTTTCCATAGGAATAACATTATGATTTTCAAGATGTGGAATTCCAAGGGAGTCATCTTAAAATGAAGTGGAGTCTCTGAAGCCATAAAAAAAATTGAATGCACTAAAATGTAGGGATCTACAGCATTTAGCATAATAAAGGTTAAAATTTAGGGTCCCTAAAATTTGCGGGCATTCTAAATAACATTTGATTTATTTATGCTCATTTGCAAACTTATTCCTCTCCTTCAAAAATATTCGGTGTTTAATTAAATATATTTGTGTACTTTGATTTAAGTAACTTGAATTAAAAAAATTGGTGCCGAGAAACACTAAAAGACTTTAAATAAGTGAATTAAAAGAATTTTTTTAAAAATATCAGAATATGTAACGATTGATGTAAAATTTACAAAACTAATTTATCTAATTAAAAATTTTAAAAACATTTTGTGTTATACTAGGAAGTGAAACGAAACCTAACTAAATATTATAACTATAAACAATTTATTTTCAAAATAAATATGAATTAATTATGAAATAATTTGACATAAAATTCTTGATATTGGGGTCATCATTAAAAACTCGTATTTTGTTTCCAAATATTAATATATTCAATGCGACCATGAAATCTTCTTTAAACAAATATTAGTTCAAAGAACATTTACATAAAGAATGAATAAATTAATTTTTTATTTAATTAGATGACCGATAATTTAACTTGAAGGTAATCCGACTGTGATTATTTATAATAATTCACTAAATGTAAAGGGGAGTCAAGTCTATCAAAAGATTTCCATAAAGCTTTTTCGTTCAGTCAAATATTAGTAATAAAAGGCCTAGAGGGAAATCTTACTTGAAATTAGCCATATGACTGATTTATTCCCATTTTACTTTGAATGATTTACATAATAATTGTTAACTTGTGTGAATCCTAGTATGAAGGTTAATCGGCATAATCATTATTTTTGCGTTTATAAATTTGTTTTTGTGAAATACTTTACTTTTAAGGAAGTCAACTGCGAAAATAAGAGTATTTTGGAAATATTAAATGATGATAAAGTAATATTTAAATACTTAGTTCTAATATATTTTAAATTATGCATTTAATGACTGACAAGGTTTTTATTTATAGTAATAGAACAATGTGGTTTCAAGTTTCAAAGCAAATAAAGCAATGAGAAATTAAATGTCAGTTTCTTTTTGATTTTTAATAACCGTCTCTTTTTAACTTTAAACATGTAAATTTAATGTAAACAAACTTCCATGTGTTTTTTTTATACAATTAAAAGGACATTTTGAAGGACTTTAATCTCCATATTTTGAACAGTGATTATTAACTGATGAAAAGGATAGTTAAGAAAATGTTGACATTGATAACAAACTTACAATTAGTCAGTTAGATTTGAATTATCGTCGCACTAGAGCTACATGCGGGCTGTTGGCGACGGGTGTCAGAATTTTATAACCACAGTCAAGTCATGACCGTCACCTGAATGGGCACCCAACGCAACCGTTAATGGCGACATCATACGCAGCGTTAGGACTTTGAAGGATTTACGTGCACTAACTTACACGGGGAATTCGTCGGACATTTTGGCTGCACGGGACGTTTCCCAAAACTTACAATTAAATAGTTAGGTATAATGAAAAAATGTGACCTACGATTTTAAGTATAAGTGAGATTTAAAAGTTTTAGAAATTGGTTGATTTTCGTTGGTTTTGAGTCATTAGAAACTTAATACTTTCCAAAAATATTTTAAAAGTAACTACTCAAATGACAATCACCTTAAACCAAGTTTGCTTGCGTACAGTAATGCTTCTTTTTTACGATATACTTTTTTTTAGTAAATGTGCGTAATATCAATAACCACTATATTATTTTTGTATAAAATAAATTATGAAAACTTCAGAGAAAAAAAGTTATAGCCTGTGTTCCCAAAGGGATAGAAATTTTAAATCCATTGATATAAAATGTGTGGAATTAGTTTTATAATACTTGGTTTGAATAATCGTCACACTAGAGCTACACGAGGGTTATTGGCGACGGGCGTCGTATTTTAGAACCACAGTAAAGTGACGAGCCGGCACCTGAATCGGCACCCAACGCAACCGTTAAGGGCGACATCGTACACTCTTAAAACAAAAGAGTGAAATCCACTCCAGTTGGAGAAGTGCATTTTCGACACCCTAAAGGCATGCATATTTTCTCAGACTGAGTTAAAATCACTCGTTTGGAGTGATCCTGTCGGAGATTTAACACAAAGGATCCACTCCAAAAGGAGAAGTGCATTTTCCAGTCTGGAGGAGTGAAATCCACTCAGACTGAGGTAAATTGGGAGTGTTTGTTTTAAGAGTGTACTCAGTGTTAGGACTTTGAAGGATATTTTACGTGCAATCCCTTATACGGGTTTATTATTCGTCGGACATTTTTGGCTGCACGGGCCGTTTATAGGTCGACAGATATTTTGGCGATTCCCGGACCCGAACCAGGGACCTTTCGCATACTAGGTGAGTGCCTAACCGACTGGGCTCCAAAGCCCCTTTTATAATACTTGGTATGGGCACCACGTGGTACAAACATGACAACGATACTTGCACATGGTTATTTAACAAACACAGTTTTTCATACTTTTCTTCAAATCTAATAGTTTTAAAGCGGTTAGAGAACAGAATATTAAACCGAGCTTACACAGTTTCAACACACGTCCGGGATTTATCATAATGATTGATTCTTATTCTTTTGCAAGTCATAAAAAAAAGCAATCATGGTTTTTACAAATCCCCGGTAAACTCTTCTGGCATATCAAAAACCATGTAACAGTTGCATTTACACCCAAAGCATTGCCTCCATTACACAATCAAATCTTCATATTGTAAAAAAAAATGCCATACAAGGTTATTCATAATAATCCCACAAAGTTCAACTTATCAAAAACTTCAGAATCTGACCGCAGCTAGTCAAAGTAAGCGAAAATAAAGTTGAAGGGGGCACCGCTAATCCGACTCTAAGCCCGTAGTCGACATGGAAATATAAACAAGACAAAATTCTTGGAATTGCATTTCAATGCGTGGGAGAAGTAGCAAATGCAGCGTGTCATTTCGAATATTCGAAGTTCACGCCTTTCTGTTGCATGGCGGCCATTGTTGTATAGGTCCATAGTCATGGTATTCTAAAAAGACCCACACACTTTGAAGAATTGAATGGTTTTGTTACCTACGCGAGCTATGTATTGCAACGACATAAATGTAATAGACCGAAATTTAAATATAAAAAAGTCGGTTGAGAAAGGGACCAAGATAAATTCCTGTGTTGGCGAGAAATTTTGCAACGATTGGCTACTTATCACTGCCATTTGGGTAAAACTAAAAAAAACTATTTGGAATATATTTTAGGTGCAGTATTTGATAGGCTATGTCCACACTACGACAATAAAAATGACAAGAAATTGCGCGAGCATGAAAACGCATATACAATTTGGTCTGGCATGCGGGCGCACCAACCTCGAATGGACCAAATTCTATAAGCATTTCCATGCGAGCGCAATTTCTTGTCATTTTTGTTGGCGTTGTGTTGACATAGCAATACATACATGGTTCTGTTGAAAAAACATTCTATTTTAAAATATTGAAAAAGCAAAAGAATTGCTTAAAATTCTGATAATGCCCAACTTGCCATTTTAGTTAAATCTAAAAGAAAATCATAATTGAGAACTTTTTTTTAATTGTAGTTCCATAACTTATACCTTTGATGCATACATTCTTATAGTTTTTTTTTAATTACCCAGTTCATAGCAGAACATTAAAAAACGAAAGAATTACTTAAATTATTCTAAAGCCACAATTATGAACCAAACCCACGTGACTTAGAACGTGATGTTGGTCACCTTTAAGGGTTTGCCAAAACGGCAGTACAATTCTGATTATAAAAAACTTTTTTAGTTTCCTTTATCTGATGTAAAGAAAGGAGTGTTCTTGATATAATTTACATTCAAATGCCATATGTCTCCTTTCCGAGTCGAATTGTATTTATCAAATGTTAAGAGTTATGTACACAAATCGTTATTTATTCTTTTAATTGTTTTGAGTGGGTTGAAAGTGATTATATTTGAGTTTTAAGTAATTTATTAACACCTTTTCTTCTCACCGTGATCAGGAATTAATAAAATAAATTTTTGTATGTCGTTGTATTGTCAATGGGGGACGTACATAAATTACGTCACGTTCTCCAAAACGTGTATAACAAAATGTGTTTTCGACCACATCGGCATATGCCTTCATAAATTATATTTTACGATAGATAATTAAAAGTAAAAAGATGTAAGCATTGAAGAATACACATTTGAAAAAATCGGAGATTTCGGATGTGACACGTAAAAGATCCCTGGTGGGCTCATTTGGCTTGGGTCCTCTCGGCAAAAGTAAATCTCGGCATACTTTAACATCCACAGAGAGCTCAGATTCATTGTAATCTGTGCGTCAAAATTGGTAGCGAGAGTCACCTAGATGGTGCCATCAAAGAAATGGCTCTCAGTTGCCGAGGAATATGCGGAGTCTGCAAAGGCATATTATTAGGCCCCATTAGAGAAAAAAAAGTTATATCATCTGAGGGATCCGCCATCTGAGGGATAGTTGAAGAGTGTAATCTTATTTTCAAACTTGAAAAAAATTAACTGAAAACTTTTTTTTAAATTTATTTCTGTATCAGATGATTACAAATGACTGTTAAATACTTTAACTTTTTAAAATTAAGTAAATTTTCAAATTTTCAAAACGTATATGTTTGCTGGAAAAACTGACAGTCAAGTGACTGTCTATACGTATGTATTCATCAAAGGGTTGAATATATAAAACATAAAAAAGAAAGAAAGCACACAATTTAGGAACACAAATTCCAATCCTAAATGTGTGACTTTCTCTAAAGAGTTCCATTAAACACCTTCAGTCCGTGATCTGTTTCCGTAAAGAGTTGGTGTAATGCGACTTTTACAAATGCTCGTTACATTTGCAGATAGATGGTCAAATGTCAGATGGACACACCCAGAAGTATATTAGTAATAAAAAGTGCCTAATCATATTTTTTTTTCTCTCGCCAAATTATGTTGGGTCACATTTGGTAAGCTCAATGACGTCTTGGATAGCATTGTGAAATTCCCACGGTTTTAGAGATTTATAAAAAAAAAATTCTTGAGATTTTTGTTGTGACGTATGTACGGGGTTGTGGTTGCAAATACTTGTTAACTGAAGATAAGGTCTTCTTAGAAAAAAGGTTTTCGTAATAATAACCGGATGTTTTTTTTTTATGTGATTAAAGGTTCAAGCAGCTAAAATCAGTAAGGAAAATATAATAGAGTTTATTTTAATATTTTAATACATAAGTTTGAAGTAAATCAAATTGAAATCGCTTAAGAATTTTTATCAAAAAGTGTAAAAAATATATTATCTAAGAGAATCTTTTTTTTTTTAATTTAAAGGCTCAAAGAGTAAATGACCAAACTTTTATTTAAAAAAAAAAACTAAAAAGAGGCTTAAATGTCCAGTATTCTAGTACATTCGATCTCTGCGTTACCACAATGGGAAAAATACCTTTCCTATCTGCCTCAAGTGTTCTAGTGAACAGGCGGCACCTGACCACATCCTTAGACTGTCTATGGGACTTTCCAGACTCGATCTCAACAAAAATCCAGTCATGGTTCTGGATTTTTTGAGGGACCAGCATTATAGACATGGTTTAGCTCTGCTAAACCTAGGATATAAGCAACAACAGCACTAAAATAGTATCAATTATCCGTCTTCCAACAATCCGAACTCAAATGGGAACATCCTACTATATCCATTCGTGTTTCCATGTGTTTAACATGTAATAGTGTTGATTTTTTATTGAACTAAAAGTTTTTTTCTTTATAAATAGCTTTCCTTTCATATCTAACATGTATACAGCAATCAAAATATCCCCCTTCTAAAAATAAAATCATTATCCGCATTTTTGATTTTCAGAATGGTTAAAGGTCCGATCCCACAAAATGCATGTAATTTCAGCTCTACCATACTTTTTTAAGAGGATACGGTATCCAAATTATTCCATACACAATTTGTGCACCATGTATAAGGACACAGGTTAAAAATTTCAAAATTCTAACTTAATTAGCAAAAAAGCTTTAGGGATTTATTAAACACACGAATTGGAAAACGCGAAACCAAGAAAAAAAAAAGTTTAGAAACAGACAAAATACTTTCAAACTTCAAGGGATGACTCCAGAAAATGTTCAATAACTTTTTTCTACTTAAGATATCATTATGAAACTTTCAGTAAATGTTCAGAAATATATTGTAAATAATAAAAAGCGTAAAAAATTGAAAAATTGATACTTTGACCAATTTTTGGGTACCGTATCCCAAAAATAGCTTTCCTACCATATCTAACTTGTATACATCAATCAAAATACCCCCCTTTTAAAAAAATTCATTATCCGTATTTTTGATTTTACGAATGATTAACGGTCCGGTCCCACAAAATGCGTTTAAGTTCAGTTCTACCATATTTTTTTTAATTAGCCATCAGATCTGGAGCATTTTAAATATTGTTAAACTAAAAGCTCTGAGGAAAGAAAAATTTTAATTAAATTATGTTTCAACACAAAAAATCATACAAACCAAAACACTAATGAATCTAACACATTATCCTACATACAATTACCCTACATTATAATTCGATCAAAACACAATAATTTCGAAGAAAATTACCCAAATTCATCGCAAATTAATCTTTTGCGGTTTACATAATAATTAAAAGGTTTCTCATAACCTACTTAGTATCACCTTGATACACATTAGATAGCCCTAATGAAAACAGTCCTATCTTAAATAACGCTAACAAAATGATATGCTTTTAATTACCTTCGCCTGTTACAATGACACTAATTTCTTCTCCGACTCAATTCAGCATTGACCTTACAGCCATTTCTATTGGAGCTCCTCCCAAATTTCCATGCGTATAATTTTGTAGGCAAGTTCGTGAGATATGATGGCACAATAATGTTTGGGCTGCGATATCACGTTTTGAGATTTAAAAAAATATAATATGTAGTCTGTTTGGAAAGAAAAGAGGTTTGTAAAAAGTATCATTATACATTTGCATTCCGGTTGTAATTGGTTTGGTTTAAATTATCGTCGCACTAGAGCTAAACGAGGGCTATTGGCGACGGGCGTCGTATTTTAGAATCACAGTCAAGTGACGTGCCGACACCTAAATAGGCCCCCAACGCAATCGTTAAGGGCGACATCGCATCGTACGCAGAGTTAGGACTTTGAAGCTTATTTAACGTGCGCTTTCCTACACTGTGTATCATTCTTCGGACATTTTTGGGCTGCACGGGCCGTT
Source organism: Hylyphantes graminicola (assembly GCA_023701765.1). NCBI lineage: Eukaryota > Metazoa > Arthropoda > Arachnida > Araneae > Linyphiidae > Hylyphantes > Hylyphantes graminicola. Next base: position 7,739,869 of record CM043113.1, read on the forward strand.
TATAGGTCGGCAGTTATTTTGACTATGCCGGGACCCGAGCCTGGGACCTTTCGCATGCAAGGCAAGTGCCTAACGGATTGGGCTCCCCAGCCCCCGTACGTTTACAAGGAAAATAGAGGTTTGTAAATGTATCATAAATTTGCATTCGAGTTGTGATTTTTTTTTTTTTTTTGGACTACCCATACCTCATTGAAAGATGTATAAACAGACTGTCAAGTTTTCTATTAACAAACAAACTTTAAGAAAATTATGATTTTTTTTAATTATTTTAAATTTAAAATTTTTAAAAATGAGAGTTATTTATAAGCATTAATCACAAAAATAATAGTTTACAATAGTTCAAAGAAATAAAAATTTAATTAAAAATTAGATTTAATTGCTTGTAAATTTCAAAAAAAAAATATGCGACAAAGACCTGAATCCTGAACATTAATTAAATTAAAACAATAAAATACAAGAAAAACTAATTAACCCTCAAAGGGATAGAGACATATATACCTGTCATCTGTAATCCGTAACTGTCAGGTTTCTAACAACACCCATACTTTAAAAAAAAATTAATTTTATGATTTTTTTAAAAAAACAAATTTAAAACTTAGAGAAACCATTTATAACCACTAACTTTAAAGCTAAATTTAAAAGAAAATTAAAGAAATTAAGTTTTTAATTAAATTTCAAATTTTAATGGAATGCAGTGAAAATTATACTTCACAAAATATGCTTATTCCTTAAACTGATATTTTAAATCAATGAATTACTACGAAACTTATAATGAAATTAACTATACACTGTCAAACATCGGTAGTAACTGCAGTTTTTCATTACTAACTTTTGTTGAAAGTAGTACAAATAATCATCGAAAGATGGAAAACATATAGGAGTAACTAATAAATCGTTCCAAATTCCAGAACGTCAATACAATATTGTGTTTTTCACTTGCAAACTCGTGATATTGATATTGTAATAATATGTTTGTGCTGAGATATCACGTTTTGTGTACAAAAAGAACATTGGAACATTTATTATTTCTTTGCAAAGGAATGAGGTTGCAGAAAGTATGGAAACATTTGCATATCAACTATGATTGGATTTTGTATCGGTCTTTAGATTGAATGAATTCTACGTTTTTATTAGAGTGATAAGTTACAATTAAAACAAAAGTACAATGTAGCTATATGAAAAAGTGTCACACTGTAACACTCTACAAATAATATGGCGTTTGTTTTTGATTGTATGCAATTGAAATTTAGTTTGTAACTAATTTTTTGTAAGTGGGCTTTTGTGGAAAGTATCAATGTATTCGCATTTTAATTAGGATTGATTTTTAATTTGGATGAGATTGACAGCTAAGTAATGAGTTGAAAGAAAATAAAATGAAAATTAACGCCATGAAAAACACAACATATTACAAGATTCTTATTTTCAATTACACATAATTAGAAATTTAGTAGGATATAATTATAACTTGAGAAATATCTTTTTTTAAGTAATTTGTAAGGGAAAATTTGTAGAAAGTGTGTATCAGTATATTTTCTCGTTAAATTTAATCGGGTAATTTTGATGGGTAGGTCGGGCGTTTTTAGAATGAGGTACAAAGAAAATAATAATTAAAGCTAGGGAAAACAATGGAAATAAGTGGTTCTTATCTTTTAATCCGACATAATTAGAACTTTTTTACTATGTGTATAGTCATAACGTCAGCAATATTGTTTGTCATAAGTTGGTTGTAAACAGAGTTAGAAAAGAGAATAGAGCGGCCCATGTATGTGTGCAGTAGCGCACAAAAGAAGCAGCATAGAGCGGTGCATCTTGGGATACCTCAGTGCCAGTTTTTGTTACTATGATATGAGCAGTAGCTCAAAAAACCGCTATAGCGGTGCATCTTGGGACCTCAGTGCCGTTTTGTTGTGCGCAGTATCTCGAAAAACCTGACAGCCCTGCTTTAAACCATTTGAACTGATAGCCCCCTCTACTCCTCCTTCCTAACTCTATGGTTGTGAAGAAAAATATTATTTGAAAGTAACACTAATAGTATACACTATAGATGGAGTTTTAGATTGTACACATAAAGTTAAAAATAAAGTAAATTAAAATTTCGAGGCAAAACTTATAAAAAAATAAAGAATATCTCCCACCAAACATTATCCTTGTACATAAAAATCAAATATTTAGCAGTTTAGAACACTTTAAATGATTTTTCCTTATCTTCTCTAGAGAAAACCACCAAAAATATGAAGTATAGATACAAATCAGGAACCCGTTTTCTCATTTATTTACTTACTTATCTTAGAAAACATTCTGTAATATCCTGTAATTTGTTTCCCTTATCACTGGAAAGGCGTCAAAAGCTAAGAAGTAAGCTGATGATAGAGCATCATTTGCCCATTATAGTATTACAAATAATGCTGTAAAAACGAAGAATGCAATCGTATTTGCGATCTACAGATTTCGCGCCACTTAAAGACAGTTAAGGTTGTAAATGATAGTTTAAAAGCGTTCGAAACTAATAATTTAAAGAGTTATCTTTAGTAAGTCAAAAACTTTACAAGTTTATTATTTGAATTGATAACCCTTTAAAATTATTGGTTTTGCGCTGGAGTACGGAAGTTATTGTATGCGTTCAAACTGCTATAATTGTGAAAAAAAATGTAAAATAGAATTTGCAGATAAATTGAGTATTGCATCAATTACGTTCATAATAGATGCAAAATTATAACGTTAATTAATTAATACTCTTTATTTCAAAATGCTTAAGTTTATTTAGAAAAAAATTATTTAGTTTATTTAGATAAAAGTTATTTAGTTTTAAGAGTTTTAAAAGTTTATTTTGATAAAAGTATGAAACTAAAGCAGAAATAAAGATAAAGTATAAATGAATAATTTATGAAGGACAAAACCAGTTACACAACAGCGAATTTTTTGAAATCCTTAAAAGTTAATTTTTTATTCGGTAAATACAGGTATTCGAAAAAATATTCGTTAATCTATAATAATAAAAATGAAGTTTTGTATGTGTGTGTGTGTGTATGTCTCTCCGAAACTCACAAACTAGACATTTGTTTGACTCGTAACTTGGCACAAATGCGTAGTTCATACTTGAGTTACAAAATAAGAACTTTCAGAGCTCAAAATGTTCTATTTTTCGAGAAAATTCGAATTTTCTGGAAAAACTACACCACTTTGGCTCAAATCCGATGAACATTTTTCTTTCGCGTTGCCATTCAGCAGATGAAATTAAAATAAACTTTTTCAAAAATAGTTAAAATGTAAAAAAGAAAATACTTTATTCTTAAAAACTTACAAATATATTATAAATTTCATTTTAAAGATTTAGCTACTATCATTTTAAGTAGTAAACTTTCATTTTATATCCTTCTTTAATCTTATCAATGCAATATTTTATTTTTAACTCGATATTTTAATAAATAAATGGAAGGTTTCCTCCAACGACAGCGGATCTCGAAAAGCGCTACCAATTTTTGTAATTCCTAACGTTGTTGTTGGTTTTTATAAACTTGATCGCAAAGGTCACATAAGCTAAACATTTTATATTTTTATCATTTACGATTAAGCTATAAATTGATATTTACAACCAAGATTGATCGCTAAGGTCATAAGTTAAACATTTTATATTTTTATCATTTACGATTAAGCTATAAATTGATTTTTAATTTATTTTTATTTGAAGAATCGTTGCCGGCAATTTTACGCCAACCCTGACAAATTGGTATTATAGCAACCTTTGGCGACAACTATATACCAAGCACTGCGGCAACTAAATTAATAATTTCAAAAAATAATTGATATCATTCACGTGACGTAATCCTACCAGTCTCCATTCTATTATTTTATTGTGAATATAGGATTTCAATAAGGAATTTTTTAAAAGCATAGTTAAGCTTATACTGAACTATGATAGTATGTGTGTGATTTTTTAAGGCCACCGCAATGGAGATGCATATTTTTGTTTTATGTCTTTCTTTTTTCGCCAAATACTTTGATAAACTCGCCAAGTTATTAAAAAAAACGCGCCAAATGCCTTTTTTTTTATTAGCTGGTTGGTTGTGCGATGGTCATTGCGCCAAAGCTGAATGGGTGTGTTGTTGGTAGCTATATATTTTCCTCGCCAAATTTTTCAAACATGCCAAATGAGCTAAAAAATTTTTATTCGGGAAATTACTATGACATTATCCGCTAATTTTATAGCATTTTTTAAATTTTGAATTTCTATTTTCGTATAAGTAACGGGATTCTATACTTTATACCTAACGGGATTCTATACTTTATACCGAACGGGAAAAGTAACATAAGTTTATTATCCTATAACAGATTAAATGGTAGTATGGTACAAATACTTGGATCGATTTGGTATTTATTTTTTTACAACCCGTGCAACACCGGGTAGTTCAGCTAGTAGTTTAAATAAAAGGATGTAAAAGAATGCAATCTAAAACTCGAATTATTCTAATATAACCTCATTAAAAAAATTCTTAAAAAATGGAAAAATACTTGAAACCGTTTTTAGTACACTAAATTAAGGGTAAAAACGATATTTTATCATCTTGCACCGCAGATTGCTTCTATTTTTTGAACATTTAAATGGGAAGATTTCTCCCTATTCAAAAAAATTTCCCCTCAAGTTTCATTATGAATATTAAAAATACAAATTTTAATTTAAAATTCAAATACAACGTGAAACTAAAAAAAGAATTATGATGTGATGACAGTTTCTTAATTAAATTAACTATTTTATTAACTTTTTGATCAATCCTACAAAGTCCAAAACAGTACATTCACATACTAAGACAATAATGCATGATACAGAACTACTTCCATCAATGCTAACGAGTATTTCAATTACAAACTGACTCATTATTCCATGATTAAAATAAAATTTTGATGCATTACATTAAAAAAATATCTTCTTATCCTTAATGGAATAACAAAAAAAGAACACTAAGGCCACCAGTGAAAAGTAAACAAACCCAAAATTTTTTCTCATTATTCCAGAAATCGTGATGATTTTTTTCCACTAAATTGTGATCTTCACTGTCAGATTTAACAATAAGGCGCATTCTTTTGGAAATTTCCTTGACCCAAATTTACTTGGTTGATTGAAAGATGAGAAGAGGATGATTCTTAGCATAATGGAAAATTATCCTTCGCAAAAAAATATCACACCTTCACGTTATATTAACGTTGAATGAAGCTTTATGTCCGACCTTCAAATGGATTTTCGTTTTTGAAAAAAAAGTAAATACTTTTCAAAAAGACGTCAATTTTTTAGGTGTTATTATAGTAAATTAATTGAATATTGTACTAAAATAACACGAAAACTCCCTTGCTAAGCTTTTTTTTTTGTTACTTGAGCTATTTTTGATTATGCATACATTATTGAAATAAAAAAAAATTGTACAGTAACTCATTTGTATTGACTAACCATCCTAAATATACCCCCGACACTTCTGTTGCCATGATATTTTTTACTAGTGATTTAATTTTATTCTTTTTTTTGTGTTTGTAAATTTACATCATATACTTTTTTTACATTCACCAATGTGGTCCTTTATAGGGATTCTCGTCATTTAATATTTTTAATTTTCTCCGGCAGTAACGAATATTTTTACAAATTTTTCTTAATAATAAATGTAGATAACTTACAGGTCTCTATAATCCCACATTTTGAAATTGCTTCGAATACATTTTGTAAAGTTATTTGCTCAAAATTTTAAAACAATTTCGAACCAATTTCAATAAGTGGGATTGTCGGGATCTGTAAGTCATCAACTACATTTATCACATAAGAAAATCCGTTTGCAAAAATCTTCAATACAACAGGAGAAATTTGGCAGATATTTTTTTCCTACATTGCAATAACACTAATGCATTTTGCTTTGGATCGATCCGTTAACTAGCGCACCCATTCCCTCTTAACATTCTAATGCATACTGTTGTCATATGGCAACAAGTAGCAAAATCCACTTTATTCTATTAAAGTAGAGCTCCTCTCGACTAACCTGTGTTTTTTCATCTATTACATTCCATTTTGAAGTTTTAGTTAATAAAATAACCTTTATAGATGGCAATAGTAAAAGCGTATTCAAAATTAAAGAGTGGAAGTTATTAACTGTTGTGAAATTACGTTTTTGGCAGTATTCAAAGTATAATGATATTAGTACTTAATACAAATAAATTGTTTTGAAAAATAATTATAGTTCAAGAGGGTTATTTTAAAATATATTTAGTAGTTTTCTAGTCATTCTTAACAAAATTGGAATTTTGTAGTCGGTTTTTATATGGCCAAAAATTTTAGAAATTGAAATTATATAAATTCGAATGCAGTTAATTTTTTTCAGTATTTTTCCCATAATATGTATGAGTATTAAAGATACAAATATATTTTTTCGGGATAAAAAAATCATGCATTACAGAGCTAAATACTTTTAAATTTTAAAAAAAAATTTAATTAGTGGCAACTCTGTCTTGACTTATCAATAAAAAATCTCTAAATTAAAAATTGGTGATAGGGTATTAACAAGTGGTGGTGGTATAGGAAAAAGATGCTGGGTGCGGTGAGCAATCGGGCATGCATTTAGTTAACCCTTTCAGTCCCAAAAATTTACTACACTACAGAAACATCTGATATTCCCAAAATAAGCATATTATAGGTCAAAAATAAGAGTTCCATTAGAAAAAAATTCATTTTAATTTTTTATATGGTTTTGAAATAATACCAAATTTTTTTAATGTGGAAAACAACTAAATAAAAAAAATATGTATACCTAAAATCACTTCGAGTTATATATTTTAAGGTATCTGATCACATTATTAAAAAAAAGTAGTAAGTGTTTTAACCGAAATAGTTAAAATTGTGTTTTAAATATGTGGAACTGAAGTGAACTTGTCAAACATCAGGTGAAACGCTTGTTAGCTATTTTCTAAATAAAAAAAATAGCAGTTCTGACTTCTATTGAGATTAATGTAAAATATTGTCTAATAGAACAAAGTGTGAAGAATCGAATGATGTGTGTTTGGATGTCATAACGGGACAAAAACATTGTGAAAAAAATATTGAAAGTAGTGATTCCAAATGGCAACACTGGGACTGAAAGGGTCAATCTACCGCAACTGATATACAAGGGAGGGCTAGGGATAGCTGATTAATTGGGAGCTTCGCACGAATAAAATAAAGCAAAAAGTTGCAAAGTTGCATTGTCTAAATTAACCATAAGGGTAAAATTTTGCGGTGTTCTGTTGAACCATTTTTCAGATTTTTATTTCCAACACTTTAAGAATGGTTCAAATGAATACCGGACACACATCTTGAAACATTTCACCCCATAGCCGTTGCAGCTACTAAGAACTATTATTATGGGGCGAGAACCAAACCCAATGCTTTTAACAAGTATATTGTTTCCCGAATCCAAATGTATGAAACTCTCTAAATTCAGACCTTTTGAAGCGCTTCAACCATCCCAAATTCATTACCACCGTCCTTCTATCACCATTACTCGCCCAAAAAATTCCCAATTACCCTTACCCCAACCTATCCCAAAGACATCACCAATACAACACCATCGATGAAATATCAAGTTAATTCTAAAAAACAAGGTCATCACCTGCAAGCGTTTTCTTTGGCCTATAACCCCCCTCTCCGTAAAAAGCCCGAAAGCAAAGGGCCAGGAATGCAGAACCAACTTAGGACATACGGATATAGTATTAATTCTTATTAGTATCGATTAATTTAAACGTTAAATTATGTTTAATTGTTTTTAAAAAAACATAGATCAAAAGAGATGAACTGTTTCATATTCTGGGATTTTAGGGTATATTCTGGGTAGATCCCAAAAGACATCACCAATTCAACACCATCGATGAAATATCAAGCTTATTCTAAAAACAAGGTCATCACCAGCAAGCGTGTTCTTTGGCCTATAACCCCCTCTCGGTGAAAAAGCCCGAAAGCAAAGGGCCAGGAATGCAGAACCAACTTAGGACATATGGATATAGTATTAATTCTTATTAGTATCGATTAATTTAAACGTTAAATTATGTTTAATTGTTAAAAAAAACATAGAACAGAAAAAAAATGAACTGTTTCATATTCTGGGATTTTATTAGGGTATATTCTGGGTAGATCCCAAAAGACATCACCAATTCAACACCATCGATGAAATATCAAGCTTATTCTAAAACAAGGTCATCACAGCAATCGTATTCTTTGGTCTATAACCCCCTCTCGGAAAAGCCTGGGGGTATTGGCAGTGATAAAAGGCATTATGGGTAACTTGGCACGACGAAAATATAACGGCATTCAGTTAAACCTTTACTTAGATTTTTTATTTCCGAATCCTCTGAACAATTTGTCAACAGAATACCGGACATATGTGGAAACATTTCAACCCATAATCGTTGTCATTGTCCATAATCGTTGCAGCTACTAAGAACTATTATTATGGGACAAAACCAAGCCCAATACTTTTAACAAGTATATTGATTCCCGAATACGAATGTATGAAACTCTCTAAATTCAGCTCTCAAATCTTAGGGAGCGTCAACCATCTAAAAAAATTCATTACCACCAATATTGTATGGCTACTTCTCGCCCAAAAAAATCATCACTCAATCAGCCCAAAAAATTCCCAATCACCCTTACCCCAAACCGATCCCAAAGACATCACCAATACAACACCATCGATGAAATATCAAGCTTATTCTAAAAAACAAGGTCATCACCAGCAAGCGTGTTCTTTGGCCTATAACCCCCATCTCGGTAAAAAAGCCCGAAAGCAAAGGGCCAGGAATGCAGAACCTCAATTCCTTCCAGCACCAGAAAAGAAAGTAGTCCAGCTCCTATCACGAAATTTGTTTATTATTATCATAATATCGACAAGTTTCTTTGACGCTGTTTTCTGACGCGATTGACCATTTTCAGGTGACAAAATAAACGGGGTCTCGCGTGTGTGGCCGCAGGGGCGGTGTTCTTGACCACAAATGTCACTGGTCGTCGTGGGTATTGGATGACATTGCGTTATGGTTCTGGAAATTGATAGACATGATTAGTTCTAATGAGTTAGTTTCGGTGAAGGAATTATCTTTAGCGAATTGATCCTTTTAAGAGATTTGTGGTAGTGTTTTGAGATGCAAAAAAGGGAAGAGTTTTGTAAAATAAAAATTCAATAAATGTTGAACTTATTTATGGGCTATATCAGTCGATTTTGTAAAAAAAAAATGTCGCTGGATTATGGTTAATTAAATTATTTTCCATACTTTTGTAATTGCTTTGTTATCATTAAACTAATAATTCATCTGTGGCCGTTCACCACACACTCAATCTTAATATATCATCAACAGCTAGGTGGCGCTGATTAACCGCCAATGTTTCTACCACTATTCCAGATTACAACGTTAATAGTAGTTTATAAGCTGGGGTAACTCAACTCCACCGTGAGAATCCTTATGGTAGACTGGGTTACTGAGGCCTCTACCAATCTATGTATTAAATGGCTCACAGTTTTAGAGTTTTAATGTAAGGGAAAAAAGGAAAGACGAATGAGAATACCGTCATTACATTATAGACCCAGAATGGGTTTCAGAGAGTTTGATAATCGTACACTCTACTCAAAAACCAAAAATGCCAGTAGCGAATAGCTTTTCTGTAGCTAATTGTAATTATTCGAAAGGACTTAGTGTCTGAATTAAACAACTTAAAAGCTCCTAAATTACTTCCTAGGAAACATGCTTTATTGTGTAAAAACCTTAAAGAGTAGGTCCCAAGAAAGATAATTTGATTCCAAGAATAGGTATATATATAATATTTAGTTCCAAAATAATTTGTTTACACCAATTCTGAATTTTAATCCTTAAAATGTTTCTTCGTTTTATTTAATTCAGAATACCATATTACAATCAAAAAATTATTTGGAAATTTTCAATGGAAATATGCTTCTAACTTCACAAAGTTGATCTCCAGATAAACAATTTACTCTCCTCAGTAGAATCATATGACCCAATGAACCCTTTTCTACAAAAAACATACCAAAAGCTATGTTCCAAACAATTCATTTCCTATTTCAATTCTTTAAATCCTACCTCCTCCCATCAAATCTTCCAAACACAAAAGGCAAATAACAGTTCTTATTTCCGAGAAATCGCGCCAATTTTCCAAAACAGATGTATTAGCGGGTCGCGAGACCGATTTTTGTTGTGTTCTTTTTAATTTTTTGCCCCACGGTCAGAAAGTTCGACCCAATAACCCCAATTGTGGCGTTCAGTGTCACTTTCAGGGGGAAATTATGCGTGTTTCTCCGCCAGACAGACATTTTACTTTCGATCAAAACAATCTATTGCCGTTCTTATGTCTGCAATTACTATTTCATTGTGCAAGTTCAAGGGATCCATAAAATTGCATGCATTGACTTTAGTTAGATTCAAAATACTCAAAGAGGTGAAGAAGCATTGGCTATAGGAAGACAATATCGTATGATATCTTTCAATTTCTATCTATTTTGTCAGATACATGTAGAGATTTATCGTACAATTTCGGGCAATTAATGTATTTGGTAAAGCGTTGTCTCCATGAATAACCCCAATTGTGGCGTTCAGTGTCACTTTCGGGGGGAAATTATGCCTCTGTTTCTCGCCAGACAGACCATTTTACCTTAGATCAAAACAATCCATCGATGTTATTTCTACAACTGCAATTTCCAAGGGATCCATGAAATGGCATAAACGGCTTTGGCTAAATTGTTTCTATAGGAATTTCAAAATACTTAAAGAGGTGAGCAGGCATAGGCTTGATATATTGTAAGACAATATCGTATGATATCTTTCCATGTCCATCTATTTTGTCCTATTCATGTAGAGAATTTTTCGTACAATTTTGGGCAATAAATGCATTTGGTGACTACCAATGACCCTAATTATCGCGTCCAGTGTCACTTTCAGTTGGAAATTATGCGTGTTTCTCCGCCAGACAGACATTTTACTTTCGATCAAAACAATCTATTGACGTTCTTCTGTCTGCAATTACTATTTCATTGTGCAAGTTCAAGGGATCCATAAAATTGCATGCATTGACTTCAGTTAGATTCAAAATACTCAAAGAGGGGAAGAGGCAATGGCTACTGGAAGACAATATCGTATGATATCTTCCAATGTCTATTTTGTCAGATACATGTGGAGATTTATAGTACAATTTTGGGCAATAAATGCATTTGGTAAATCGTTGTCGCCACCAATAACCCCAATTGTGGCGTTTGGTGTAGTTTTTTAGGAGAAATTATGCTGTCTGTTTCTCGCCAGACAGACCCACTTTTCCTTCGGCCAAAACAGTCCATCGATGTTCTTTCTACAATTACCATTTCATTGTGCAAGTTCAAGGGATCCTTAAAATGGCATAAACGGCTTTGGCAAAATTGTATCTATATTAATTTCAAAATACTTAAAGAGGTGAGGAGGCATAGGCTATATATTGTGAGACAATATATATTATGATATCAACGTCAATCGATTTTGCCTGATACATGTAGATATTTTTCGCAAAATTTTGGGCAAAAAAATGCATTTGCTAACTACCAATAACCCCAATTGTGGCGTTCAGTGTCACTTTCAGGGGGAAAATATGCGTGTTTCTCCGCCAGACAGACATTTTAATTTCGATCAAAACAATCTATTTCTAAATATTCAAATAATGTTCTGTCCTTATTAATATTTATCGTTTAATTTATGTAAGGGGTTAGTAAAAACTGTGAAAACCTCAAGTATTTTTTTTAAGTCTCAAAAATCATTTCTTGGTTGAAAGCTGTTTTTTAAAGTTGCAGTGGCGATTGTTGAACGTGACCCATGACAAAGATGATTTTAAAAAAATAGGGTTAAATGCGATAACAGAGTCGTTATAGTTTTTTTTTCATCGGGTTTGTACACTTCCGCAAAACAATCAGAGGAATTTCGTTGTTTGGGAAATAGATGATACATATCGATTAGAAACGAATCCTTTGTGCCCATTTTTCTACAATTACAACACAGATATAAAAATTTCAGTCCGACTCCAAGACCCAGCAGTCACATCTGAAATCAAGATGGCTATTTATTTCTCGCGCCAACTGTCACAATAGTCGTAAACGTATGACGCTGGTACTCGCAAGAGTGGCGCAACGTCCAAAATATTATTTTTCATGATAATTATCTTGAATTTCCCCACTATTTAAAATATATTTTCGAACTGTGTCGCAACTGTGGATTGAATTGATATACGGATTAATTTAGGATTCGACTCAATAGCAAGACCTTATGTACTTAAAATGTTCTAAATTTGAAGAACTCCAATTTTCCGAATTCCAGCTATCCGATTTCTACTGAAATCAAACTATTTCATCTCTTCATCGATCCATATGCTCAACGTGTAAAAAGGGTTGCTTTTTCATTTGATTAAAAAAAAAAACTTTTAAATAGTTTTTTCTCATTTTCAACAAACATATTTTCTTTCATTAAAAAATTTGATTACACGAAATTTTGTTTCAACGAATGGGATCCGGTCTATCGATTCGGATATTTGGAGTTCTACTGCATTTAACTTCCACATTTATGTCTCCTATTTAAAAAAAATCTCCTTTTCCAAAATCCTACATTAATTAAAATACACCTTCATATTTGAATTTTTGATATGATGATTTGGAACCTGTTTAATTTCGGATACTTGAATTTCTACTGTATTGTAACTCCAAAATTCTGTCCTTTATGCCGCTTTGCAACGTACTGAGTAACATGCCCTTTCGCATACAAGGTAAATTTCGCTTTTTGCGACAAGTTAAGGTTAAAGATTAGTGTCGCTCACTGAATGGATATCATCTCTTCCGGCGACGCAATGGGTTTAGGATATTGCACTGCACAAGTAAAAGTGGCACTTTTGCCATGCAATTTCAATAGGAGATAAGTCCTTTGTCCTCGTACAATGCGTTTATGTGTGTTTTGTCCATTACGTAAGGTATCGTGGCAGATGGACACTGGGAGGTATGAAATGGAAGGTGATGTTAGGTAATGTTTTGAAATTTATTAGTTTTTTAGAGTTTTAGGAAGTTATAAAAAATGTTTTTTAAAAGTTCGTAAGAAGTTTCTCTTAAAAAAGGAATGTTGTCATTGAATAAATTGCAAACTTCGATCTGTACTAGGAAATACATTGTTAAAAGCCATTTATAACTAATCATGTATAAGCAAAACATTAGTACCCAAATATACCCTATATGGTTATTATAAAGCATTAATTTTAAATGTCATAAATAATTAACAGCAAAAAAAAACTCCAATGGGGCTGCAATATTGGTGGTCAAGTCTTTGCAGACTCGGCATATTCCCCAGAACTGAGAAACATTTTCTTGTGGCACCATCTACGCGACTCTCGCTACCAATTTTGTGTGACGCCCAGATTACAGTGAGTATGAGCTCTGTGTAGATGTTAAAGTATGCCGAGATAATAAAAAAAATTATCATACGCATACGCGTTCTTTCAACAACTTGAAAGAACATCCATTCATTAATACACTTTCGAAACCATAACTTGCGACTAGTTGATTCTGAACATATTTTACCATTAGTAGTCAATGCTACAACATTAAGATTGACTGTCAGTTCCATTAAGCTAATGCATTAGTTCTGGAATCACAAATTCCGCCGAAGTATTGCTTGGCCATGTTAGCCCTTTTTCAACAGGTATGGGAATCAACATAACATCGAAATGAAACAAAGTTGAAACGAACATGTTATTGAGTTATTTAATTATACGTTTTTGAAGTTTTAAAATTCCAAAAATATGCAGCCGATAACGACACTATTTTAAAACTTAACCAATTAATAATTAAATAAACGGGAGTTATTCTTTTTTCAATTTTGATTTAAATTGATGTTATGATGATTCCCATACCTGGTGAAAATGGTATAACATGGCAAAGCAATTCTTTTGCAAACATTGTGATTTCAAAACTAATGCATTAGCTCTCTAGGACTGACAGTCTTTCTCAATCGTTCTTTCTCTGACTCACTGGAAAGGGAGTACTGTGGCTGTCAACACAAGTACCCAAAACAAGCCCTCTTGACCAAGTTATTACTTTGTCTCAGACGTTTCAGTGATAGGCTCGCATGCAATAGGTGTCGGGATCAGAGCCAGGTCTATCCAGACCTCTTCAGTCGACTGTATCGAAACTAAATTAAGCTTATTGAAGATCAAATATGATTGTTGCGTTTTGAACTTTAAAAATGTGTGATTAAACATTTAATATTTATAGCTTCATCAAACCAACTTTCTCACTGGAAGATTTAGTGTCCACACTCAAACCAGCTTTCACTTATAAGAAATTGCAATCGTAAATAACGATGTCACCGAAGAAGCAAACTGTAGAAAGTTCCATGTGAATTTTTCACAAGAATTTCCCGAGGATATTGTGACCTGATGGACTCCCTAACAATTCGGCTGATTAGCCCATTCATCTTCGGCGGCTTTTTAAGAGTGGTATAGCAACGACTTAAATTAAATGGATGGAGTACTTAATAGTAAAAACTAAAAGAGTTGGGTAGGTTTTACATGTATCGCTGAATTGGTGAGACATTATGGAGCCGTATTTTGCTTGTGTCATAAACCTTATCCATTTAAACAATGATTAAAATAATTTTTTTAAGTTAGCATAAATATTATTATAGATTTTTGGACATCTATACATTTGGGTTATTTCAGATGACTAAGTTTCCAGTTTTCATTTTTTGCTTACGCTATTTCATTAGTTATTTCAGTTTCACTCTCGTGTGCAGTAAAAACCACTAATATTTAATACTTAGGATACTTAGAACTTAGTATAGATAAAAATTAATCAACAGATTATTGCAATAAATTACAAAATGTATAAAAAGAACAATAAGAGTAAGTAATGGTTATGAAAATATACATTGTTCAAAATTATTTAGGAATACATTAGGAATTCCAATAGTTTCTCTATTGAATTAAATAATTAGATCAAATAATCACCACAACAAATGCAATTCAAAAATGAAATCAATACCGGTGGAACTGTTGCCACTCGACGTGAAACATTCTTATTACTTTTTTAATGGGATATTGATATAATAATGGGTATTAATGATATATTAATGGGATATTGATATAAACCGAAACTATCGAAGTACTATACATTTTAGTATTAAACATAAGTTCTCATGCAACAAATCACATGACTTAGGTATCTGTATTCCTCTTTGTCCCCTTTTAGGTTTACAAAGTCTTTGTTGAAACGATCCCTTGTTGAATGTGAATTTCTAATGAGAATATCAAGTTTTGCTGGACAGCTCAATTTACAGGCGGTTTTATTTATTAAGACATGATTTGTAGGGTTTGTATGGTATGGGTTATTAATCAGGAAAATTATTCATGAGAAATACTTTCTAAAAGATTTGTGTGTTTTAAATTTAAATATTATGTCATCGTTTGATGTGTTTATTATATTTTCTTCTACCAGAAAATTGTCGTTTTTAATGTTTTTAATATGGTATTTTTTCTACTTTGTACTCAAAAAATCCAACTATCAGTTCTGTTATATTCATCAACTATCATTTCATTTCTTAATAATTATAAATTAAGGTTAATTTTGAAACTTGATTTCTTATGCATGTTATGTTCTTTATCAGAAAAAAAAAGAAAACTAGTACAAAGTAAAAAATAGAATGCATAATTATTTAGCTTTGCTGAGTCATTTACTAAATTGTCTCATAGACAAACGACCAATTTTACCATTTATAAAGAACTAAGACAGCGTATTTGAAATCAAAAAGGGTCAAATTGTTAACCTACCAATATACTTTAATCTAGAAGCATAATATTAAATCTTCAAAAACACGAAAAGATCAACAAAACAAAACGAGATTTCGAAGAAATAAACTCCAATGCAAAACATATTTCCCAGTATTCAAAATTTAAAATAGGCTTCTTTAGTTACTAAACTCAGGTGTGTTTGTGTTACATTGAAACACAAACCAATACCTTATTTTGGTTTTATAAAAACCTTCTTAAGGAGTATTTGTATTTTTCAAAACTGTCAAATTATCAATCCTACTTGAATCCAGAGTCGTGATGTTTAAAATTTATAAAAGTTGTTCAAATAATATAAAATCAAAAATTGTACAAAGAACAACAAAAGCCAAACTAGTATTAAATAAAATAATTCCACGCAAGATATATCTTAATATTGAAAAAAGAATCAAAATTTATTTCCATTTTCCTGGGTCAGAGTATGTTTCTTGTCTATACCAAAACCGACCTTAAGTTTGCAGCAGAGAAATGTACTACCCGGAGGAATTTGCGTAAACAACGCGGCTGGCGCCGAAGCTTCGCCTGCTCCGATTGGTTGATAATTTCACCCTGATATTCGTGCGCCCTGTTACGTCAAAATCGAAGGAAAAAAATAATTGAAATAACACTCTAACTGAAGCTAAACTAATAAAAATAATAAATTTATGTCTTGAAACAACAAATAAATGTGTTTATTGAATGCTAAATACCTTTTTGTATTCGATTCTCGCCCTCAAAAATGAGAACTATTTACCCTCTTTCTCGTAGAACATTTGTATACTGCAAACTTAAGGTCGGGAGAGGTATAGAATAGATTTACAGCAGTCAATATCTCTATTGACCTAAGCACCTTTTGACAAAACAAATATTTGAATTTCAAGTTATATCAAGCAACAATAAGAGCGTCACCTGACTGTGGTTCTAAAATACGACGCCCGTCGCCAATAGCCCTCGTGTAGCTCTAGTGCGACGATAATTCAAACCAAACCAAACCAAACCAACAATAAGAGAAAGCGTTTTGGCCTCTTCCACCGCTACCTAGTCAGAAATGTATTTGCGCGTTTGAAGCCTTGACCAAACATTTGCATAAACTTTCTCCATTATTAATTATGTGTCTTAAGACACATCTGAAGAAAGTGTCAATCTTAGACGATAATACAGGTTAATTGTGTCTACCGTTGAACTCTCTATTTGAATACGGTGGTTGGTGTAAGTCCACATGACAGTTTCCCTTCAGCCTCCCTTCCCGTGCATTTTATACAAAATATGAATAGTCTATGGAAATATCCCAGAGGGTCTGATTCATTTTTGTATAGAGTTATTTATTTTAATGCGTTTGGTATTCACAAAGGGTATGCTATCAATAAATAACTTGTTTATAGCGAGTTCGAATAGAAGTAGAGTTTGACACATAATTCATGCCTGAATTGAGTTAAAAGAACAAAGTGAGATCGTTCAAGACAACTAAAAGTAATTTGTCACTAAGAAAACCTTTTTAAATGTTTAAATTCATTTGAAAAGTTTGCTAAAATTGATAACTTTACTTTTGATCTACATCAGATTGGAAATAAGGTTATATTTCATTATTTTAACAATGGGGTCAAAATTTTATTTATTGTCTCCTGGACCCAACCATTGTATTCAAAATCATTTAATAACCGTATTAATAAACAGATACGGTTAACAGATACAATTAATACCTCTGGGGGTGCCAGATCAGGGGGTTATCGGCCTTTGATCTGGATCAAAATTCCGATATGTGAGTGAGAATGGATGTGTGAAAGGGACCTTCCTGTAAAACGGATGCGTCATGCTGATGGGCAACAGTCGGACTTCCTCCCTTGTGGCGCTCAATAAAAACGGAAGCCGCCCTCTTCGCCTCAAATCGGGTAGTCCTCTACTCCGGGCTCGGTTACCGAGTGGCATTAGAAACAACAACAACATAAACAGAGTTATTTAAATAATGTTATGTAAATAAAATATATTCACAAGTCAACCAAATAAAAAATACTTAATAATTTACTAAATTGAAGTCGACAATTTAACGTGAAGTAAACGATATTAAATCAATATAAACCTGATTAAGCCGCTTGTACTAATTCTAACCAAAAAATTCTACTAAAATCACTTTTAACTTCATTTAAAAAACCGAGGGTCGATAATTCTGATTTTATATTCTAGTAACGCTCGACATGATTTTGTATTTTGAAGATTGAAAATTGAGGAATATTTCTTGAAAATTCTTTATACTTAAAGTTATCCACAATTTTCTTCGAATTTTTTTTTTTTCAGAAATCGAAAATGGTGTATTTTTTTTATTCAATCTACAATATTTGAAATGTCAGTAAAGGCTAAAAGTAAATTTCGAATGGCTAAAATTGGAGTGTATCACTATTATGACTGCCAAAACGAGAATTTCGGACTTTTTTATTTAATAATGTATAATTTTATCATTACAAGTAAGATATAAAAAATGATAAATATTTTTTTATAACAAATACTTCTTATCCGGTTTAGATGAATATTTCCACGTACACCAACCATATAATCCGGCCACAATTTAAAACCACGACTATTTCCACCCTTCCTGGAAACTTCCAAACCATCAATTTAAGAAAAGAGAAAGCCTAACTAGACCAAGGCCACTTGGGATCATCTCACTTAAACTTTTGAGGCTTGACTCGCCAATTAAAACCGCATTTTAGGATTTGAAACAGAAAACTAATTTTATATTGCCTTTACTGATGTATAAACAAAATTTCTGTCTATATAAGCGAGATATTATAATGGCATATAATCTATTTACTAGGACGTATGTTGAGGCATATAGTCCATTTACGAGCATGGTAAGGCATATAGTCTATTTCAGAGTACGTCACAGAATATAGTCCATTTACGAGGTAGATAACTAGCTGACGTTCTAAAACTAAACGTTCTAAGGCGGGATTAGTACAGTAACTTGGCGTTCTAAAATCTACTGTAAGCGGGACTGTAACCGTCAATCACAGAAAAGTTAAAGCTAACTAGAACCCTAACTAGACCAAGGCCATACTGAATCTTATTCCTAAACGTTTACGCCTGCCACATCAATTTAAAACGTATTGTAGAGTTTGGAACCTGAAAAACAAATTTTCGCTCTGAAATAAGGTTTTTCATAGCATTTTTAGTTAGCTATTTTTATCGTTTTAATCAAGGATTAAAGAAAAATAATGTGGATACGTAACAAATATTCCAACGTTATATAACTTTAAAATATCTAGTTTCCATATCCATCTTAAACAGAAAGTCACATCTATTCTGCCGAGTGATTTGTATTTCGATTCAAAAGTAATTCGGTAGGCTTAAGCAAACCGACCACATTCTATAGATCGGTGTACAGCTTTGCATTCCTGCATCAGTGAATACCTTCAAGTAATCAGTCACTGCTATTTTTTTTACCACGAACTTTATCCACCCTTCCTGCAAAATTCCAAACCGTCAATTTCAAAAAAGGAGAAAGCACTCACCCTAACAAGACCAAGGCCGCATTGGATCTTCCTGCTGAACTTTCTTCGCCTGCCACATCAATTAAAACCTTATTGTAGAATTTGGAGCCGAGACTTTCCATGCTGAAAAAAATTATCTTTTTTATTGTTTTAACAGAGATTTAAATAATCTTTTGTTACATACAAGGTACTCTTATATTAAAGAATGGGTTAGTGTACGGTACAAGATTACTATAAGGTTATATAGGATTTCTTTGACGTTATAGAAGATTATACAAAATATTCCAACAACTATAAAATTTTAAAATAGATAATTTCAATATAAATCTTAAACAGAAAGAGAAATGATATTCTGCCGAATGCCCTGATTGATTAGCAAATCGGTGTATATAAGAAAATTCGTAAGCCAACCTTCTACATTCTATAGATTAATTTACGGTACAATTTTTCTATGATATTACAATTAATTTGTTTCATAATTGAGGACGCTGCAACCAGACGCTGCACTCAGAAGTTTTTTTTCGTGAATACCTTCACGTTCCAGTCACTACAATTTAAAAAAAAAACGAACTTTGTCCACCCTTCCTTCAAACCTTCCAAATGGTTAATTTTAAAAAATAAGAAACTTTCAGCCTTTTCTACGCCTGCCACATCAATTTAAACCTTATTGTAGAATTCGGATAATGAAAACCAAATTTTCATGCGAATAAAAGTTTATTTTATCTCTTTATTAAAGGTTTAAAGTAAACTAATGTCGATATAGATAAGATATTCTAACATAAGGAATGTGGTCGGTTTACGGTACAACATTTCTGCGACCTCATATAGGATTTGTTATATAACTGCGACCCCTGCAGCCACGTTAAATTCACAGAGGTATTCCAGTAGCAGCGTTTTTATGGGAATACCTTTACGTAACATGGTCAATACAATTTAAAAACCACGAACTTTGTCCCCCTTCCAAGAAACTTCCAAAGCGTTATTTACAGAAAACAGAAATCTCTAGCCCTAATTAGAATAAAGCCACATGTATCTTCTTGCTGAACTTTTTATGCCTGCTATCAATTTAAACCATATTAAACAATTTGGAGCCTAGAATTTCCATGATGAACTTTTTTTTTATCATTTAAACCGAGGTTTAAAGTAAAATAAGTCAAGTTGAGTTTAGTTACGTTCACACTCGAGATACACGAAAGTATTGGCGATGAACTTCATAACTTAGAACGACACTAAAGTAAAATAATGTCGATATATACAAGGTGTTCTAAGGTTGAGGATGTTGTCGATTAGCGGTACAACATTTCAATGACTTGTGGAATTCATTTTATAACTGAGACCAGTTTTGAGTTATCCACGCAAGAATTTCTAAGCGAATACTTGCACGTAGCAGTCACTACAGTTTAAAAAACCACCATCTCTGTCCACCCCTCCCGGAAATTTCCAAAACCATCAATTTCAGAAAAAGAGAAAGCTCCTTAAGCCCTAACTAGACCAAGGCCACATCGGATCTTCTTGCTGGAACTTCCTACGCTCGACACACCTGTCTCTGCCGACAAAAGGCCCTTGTTCCATTCCACAATGGGCATTAAGTGACTCAAAACCTTCACTTTTGCCTTATACAGAGAGATAACCGTGGTCCACTTTGTTTATCTTTTATAACCTATCAAAAACCACCCAGCGGCCTTGGCGGTTGACGCATGGATACGAAATCAATATATGACATTTATTAGTTTTTCGATTTTTGTTTGGGAGTCCACGCATTGTTGTGGCTCATTTTTGTTAAATGAAATATTAAAAGAAAGCACCCGTGTTAGGGTTTATCCGGTATTGATTATGATAACATATTAAGATCTTTTACCATGTATTCCCTGGAAAATAGGAGAACAAGGGGCGATTTAATTCAGTTATTCAAATTCATCAAATAGGGAGACATGGAGGGTATAGGTCTTACCTTAAATAGCCGGAACAAAGGACATGGTCTGAAATTTAAAAAAAAAAAACGATTCCGAAAAATGGTAAGAAAACACTTTTACAATAGAGTTGTCAATTAGTGAAATGCTTTAACCTTAACGGATAGTGTTGTGTATTCGAAGACAGTAGAAAGTTTAAAAAAAAACTTCGAAGGGAAATGCAAATTGACTAAATTGTAATATTGTTATCACTTCATAATTTGTAATTTTTTTTAATTGAATTTAATGTCGTTAATTTTTTTTTAAATATATTTTAATTGGAAATGGTAATAAATGGCTGTTCCTTCTTTAAAATTTAGTAAAGTTGTAAAATTTATAAATTAGAACAAATACGTCTGTTGTTGGAAAACTGATAGTCAGATGACATGTTTAATATTAATTGTTAATTCCATGCAAAATTACCCTGTAGAGTAAGTCCCCCACGTTTGTTAAGTGATCATCACTACAATTTTTAACATTGAATGAAAAACATATGTGGGATAGTTGATCTACACTTATTATAACTAAATAATGAAGGTACTAAATTTAATTTGTTTTATATTTTAAATTTAGAAAGCTTTCAATCTCCTCTTAAATCGTGACTTACACTAATTAGCCTTATATGTCTGTATCCCACAGAGTCCTAATAACGAAAAAATAAAACAAATGCCTTACGAGTGGGACGTATAACTACCGTCGCGGTCGGGGCATACAGGGTTAAAGAAACGATACGTTGTTACACAGAAATCTTTGCCCCCCAGGCCTAATCAGGCAGATCAGTATCAAGAGTCATAACAATCCCTGGTAATAACCACCTCCATAGTTTGCATCATACTGATTTCTTTTATACACAAGGCGTGTTGTATTTTCCGAATAGATTTTATTAGTGGGCAGCCATGGTGGGCGATTGACGGTGGTAACAGCCGTAGTCGGAGGAAGCGTGAATCATTTGGTTACGTGGAATATAAGGGAATACATTCGGATTCTGTTTGATGAACAGTTAGTTGATCAAATATGTACTGATATTTGTGACCAAATACATATTATGTTTGTATGGGCCTGTATTTAAAATACAACCCTTGAAAATAGTATTGTTTTTAATGCCCAACCACGGAATAACTCGCGATTTGGTATATTGTCACACAAACAAAAAACGTAAAAATTTATAAAGGAGCTTAGAATTGGCAGTTATTAGACATAAGAGTGACAAATGTTGACGATTAATGCTATATATTTCCTCCTTCTCCATTCGGGCATCAAGGAATGGTCTCTGTACAGCTTAATTCAACCACTATATGGAGCTCATTTCCTATCGATTACTACCAGTCATCTACACTCTTAAAACGAACGAGCGATTTTAACTCAGTCTGATTGATTTTCACTCCTCCAGTCTGGAAAATGCACTTCTCTTTTTGGAGTGGATCCTTTGTGTGTTAAACCTCCGACAGGATCACTCCAAACGAGTGATTTTAACTCAGTCCGAGTTAATATTCACTCCTTTCCAGTGTCGAAAATGCACTTCTCCAACTGGATTGGAATTCACACTTTTGTTTTAAGAGTGTATATTGTAATAAACATCGTAGTATATAAACCGAAGAAACTTGGAATTCACCATAGGTGGATACAGGTTGTGCAAGGTCTTTGGTGATGCTACATGCTTAACTCTATCTTGCCTCATTAAAACCCATGAGCTTGACAAGCAGGTACTCTACCTTCAAGTCTTTGGTGTAGGTAACATAGAACCAACGATCTCCGATAGCAAGCTCAAAACTTACCATAGATGGAATAACAGCAATCTAAATGTCACATTAAACAAACTGCATAATTTTGTAACATAATAGTGGTTTCCTTTTTAAAACGATGAGAAAAATGTATAAATCATACATTTTGAGTGACACGAGAGATGTTAAACCTAAGTTATTTGAATTTTTTGTGAAAATAGTTTTATCCTGTAAAAATTTACATGTTTCGAAGGAAGAAGATCCTATGCTTCATCAGAATAGTGTATACATAATGATGTGGGGACACTCATCAGATATTTAGATTATACTATTACTACCATTCTGAGGATGTAGAACCTCCGTCCTTCGAAACATGTCAATTTTTACCCAAAATTCTATTTGCGCCAAGAATCAACTTTGTTTTCTTTATCCATCACGAGCAAAGTTGTGGACATTCTCTTAACATGTTAAAATGTTATGGAACTATAGTTTTTGTACCACGTCATTATCCTCTATTTCAGTACCAACAACAATCAAATTTATCAGGCTGCTGCTTCCTTAACATCCTCATGGAAAACCCACCAAACTCACCTTCGCAACACAACGACTGACTGAAAAGCTGAGACAGTGAAAAGCTCTTTTTTTTCTGGCTACGTGATAGCGATACAACGGACGATTACTACAAACTTCTCTACAAAAAAACATTAAGACTGTTTTCCTGGAACACAACCTTAAAAAAACGTCATTTACTGTTTGTCATTCTGGAGAGCTCGATCTCCGAATTCAAGTTCAAAAATTTTGTTCAGGACTTTTTTTTCCGCGTTTGTGGATCACGTAAGAGTCGTGTTTAAATTGTCGAGATCCTTTTTAACAAAGGCTCATCTCGCGACCTCTGTCACACTGTCAAGGCTCCAAGCGTGTTTTATTATTTCAAAAAATATATTTGATGTAGTATGGAGTTTGCATTCTGTTTGAGATAGAATATTGGGTTTTTGGGTTGTTAGAATCGAGCTGAGTCACCAGATTTGGCTAATTTTGGCCTGTCCGATAAATATTTAAATAGTTAGCCAAAGCTGTTTCCGCAAGTGATTCGACCAATTTCTAAAATCCCTTAATTGTTTTAATTGTTTGGTTTGGTTTCTGCTTTTAAGCCTTTCAGTCCCAGTAATGCCATTTGGCATCATCATGTTTCTGATCTTAATTTTAAAAAAAAATAATAGGGCTGACATCTATTGGGATTAATAAAAAATATTTTCTAATAGGAAAAGATTTCCTAATAGATGTGTTTTTTGATTCATTAATGGCTATAGACGATCAGAAATAATATTTCTAAAATGATGATGCCAAATTGTCTTTGGGACTGAAAGGGTTAAGTGAGTGTTTGATTGTAAATTTAAATGCCTAGTCCACGCCTATATGGTTAGAAAGAATGCAATGTACTACTGCTAGCTATTAAAAATTTTTAAAAAAATTTAACTAAAATAGTCTCTATCGAGTACGTAACGCACCAAAAGTTAATAGCACCGAAAAACACAATTTGTTTGATCATTTTGGCTGTTTTGGAGCAAATCTTTTGCTATCTTTTTGGGAATTCTATCTTGAAAAGTAAGATAAGGGTCCTTTGGGCTCTGATAAGCTGACCTTAATTATTTCATTTTTTTTTCAATTTAAAAAGCTAGTAGTAATTTAAAAAACTTTTGATTTTGCAATTTAGCTAATTTAGAAAGCCTTAATTAAAATTGATGTTTTCGATAAATCTTCTCTTTCTGATTTTTCATTTTTTTTTATTTTAAAATAATGCTGACTGGTACTTTAAAAGGTAAAATCACTGTAGGGAAAGTGACTAGACGAAAATTCCAATTGGCTAGTTTTGGCCGTTTTATGGCAGCAACTTGGCTATTTTTTGGGGAATTTCCATTTGACAAGCCAGACCATCCTTTAGGCGCTAATGAGACTTCGCTTTTGAGACAAGGTTACACTTATAACGTCGAGTGAAATATGTAAATTAGTTTGGTTTTAAATGTGGATATTGTGAGCTTTAAAGTTGCTAGTTTCGACACGTGTGTTCTATTCTGAAAATAATTTATGTTTGTGTTACGTAAGGTTGATTTAATAGTTAAAATGAAATCTTATGAAGTAAAGCAATATTGTTAACGATGATAATTGTTTTAATGAAGGAAAATTATGATTAAAAGGAATTCTCTGCTGGCGGTAGTAAAACCCCATCATAATGTCATCGTTTCAGGAAGAGTCCATATAATTGCTTGAATAATTTAAATGATGAAATATTATCATTTTTACCAGATGATACAATAAATGAAGCTTCTAATGTTGAAGCAAAATAACTTCTAAAAAGAACTAAATATATACCACTTTTCTCTTAAGTACTATCATCAAGAAAAGATTCCATACCAAATTTATACATAGCAGAAAGTTGTCCAACCCTTAAAAATTTTCACCAGAAAATGTCTAATAAGATACCCAGGACAATTTCTCTAGAGGCATTATCTCTTGTTGGCAAACACTATCTAAATTACAAACTCTTTTAAACCTCGCCATTAAAGCACAATGTATCCGTTCACAGTACCATCATTTATCTATTAATTACAGAGTTGCTATCAATTTCAGTTGTTCAACCCTTCAACGTTTTTCTTCTATAAAAAGGGGCTTACAAGATAGGAAATACGCAGTTTCGAATCATCTAATTATCAACTCTTTCAACTCCAATCTACGCCCATTATACCCGTTCAGTTGCTTAATCCTTCAAAGTTCTTCCCTAAATAAAAAGGGGCCTAAAATATGGGACTCTAACTAAAGACGTGTTGTTGAGGACCAGGAAAATTTCGCTAGAGACTTAAGCCCTTGTTGGCCAACACCATCTAAATTATGAAGTCTTTAAACTCCCATCTAAGCACATTGTACCCGTTCGCAATACCATCCTTCACTTGATAACTGCCAAGTTGTCTATCAACTTAAGTTGTCCAACCCTTCAAAGTTTTCCACCTGAAAATGTCCAGTAAAAAGAGGCCCTGGAAAATGTCGCTGGAGACATAATCCCTTGTTGGCCAACACTTTCTAAATTATGAACTCTTTGAAGTCTCACCATTAAGCTCAATGTACTTGTTCGTAGTACCATTCTTCAACTGGTAATTACCGAGTTGTCCATCAATTTCAGTTGTCCAACACTTCAACGTTTTCCTTCTATAAAAAAGGGTACACAAGATAGAAATTGGGCAGTTTTGAGGCACAAGAAAATTCTGCTATCGACATAATCCCAGTTGGCCAATCCTTCAAAGTTCTTCCCTAAATAAAAAGGGGGAAAAATGAGAATCTACCTAAAGACTTGTAGTAGAGGCCCAGGAAAATTTCGCTGCAGATTTAAGCCCTTGTTGGCCAACACAATCTAAATTATAAACTCTTTCCACGCATACTTTTGCTCGCTGTTCGCAGCACCATAATTCACTTGAAATTACCGAGTTGTCCATCAATATCAGAGTTATCCAACCCTTCAAAGTTTTCCCTCAATGAAAAGGGGCATACAAAAAAGGAAATGTGCAATTTTGAGGCACCATTAAATTTCGCTAGCTACATAATCCCTTGTTGGCCAACACTTTCTAAATTATGAACTCTTTGAAGTCTCACCATTAAGCTCAATGTACTCGTTCGCAGTACCATACTTCAACTAGTAATTACCGAGTTTTCTATCAAAGACTTTCCCCAAAAGAGGCATTAGAAGGGGACTGGACCCATTACCTCTTCCCTCCCAAAAATAATCCTACACATATATTCACCATCTAAACATTTATTTATAAAAATATACATTTCAAACTATTACACATTAAGAAATATGTTGTGCAAGTACTTTAAAAAAAAATAAGCCTTTAACATTTGCTGATAGTCATTTTAATTTAGTGGGATTTTAGGTTTTTGGGATTCAAAAATAGATTTTTTGTGTGAAATGAATAAAAACAAGCCCCATTTGTTTTTTGTGATAAATAGTCTATTAACACTGTTTAATCCAAAATGTCATAAATCAACCCCTGAAAAACTTTTTGCAAAACCTCCGAAATCTGAGGACTCTCTTGGAACTTAATTTTTTTACACAATTAATACATCAGCTGCTTCAGTGAAGGTATTTTTTTGGAAAGCTTGAACATTCAAGTTTATAATAAAACAAGTTAGTATGTATTTGTAAAAGTAAAATGTTGTGAAGTGAATTTTACAAAGGTTTGCTTATACGATTACCTCTGGAGCGAGTAAGATAAAGAGACATCAATAATGCCACTGTCTGTAACACGTAAATAAAAAAAAAATAGCAGTAGGTTTGGTCGGGGCAAAAATTACCTATGACATTCCCACGAACAATATTAGTTATTTCGAAATCATTCCAAGACGCCGAAAAACATCCAATGTTTACCAGCTGGATACTGTAAGGACGTGAATTTCTCGTAAATAATATTTTTCGACTGACTTCAGTTCAAATATGAAAGTCAGTCACTAAAGATATTTGACAAATGCATATAAAAATCGTGGTTGTCTTGCGACAGATTGGACAGAATTGGCAGAACTTGCTGAGAATTGGACGTTTTAAAATCATTTTGCCTTAATTCTTAGATGAATTCTTCGTTTTAAATGTCTTGTACTTTTGGTGCTGTCCTAAAATAAAAAGTATCGTCCTAAATGGAATTTTCTTCAAGCACAAAACAGTGCAATTCATTCGTCATTTTGATGTAACTGTTTGAAACATTTATTTCTCTACTCTCATGTCTACTATTGCAGTGTAATGCCCAGCTACATTCCGTTAAAGGTCATAATTTAGATCATGTTAGCCAACAGGTGATTGCAAACACCCACCTAAGCTCATTGTACCCGGTTAACAGCGTCATCCTTCATCCACTAATTATTACCCGTCTCAAACCCTTCCAAAAAAGAGTTTCCCTAAAAGGGGCTCGAAGAAGGGGGCTCGACCCGAATAGAAACAAAAGAGGACCACTTCTAAACCCCTTCGGATAACCTGAAAGATACGGACAGGGGCATAAGTCTGATGGAATGGGTTGCGAAAGTGAGAGTACAACCAATCCTTGTCAAAATGTCGCTAGGGTGGGTTGAGAAACTGGTAACAAAGGTTTTCATTGGAAACGAGTTGAACATCTTTATAGGCTGCTTAAAAGTAGATTATTAAAACGGCTAAGTTCTCTATATGCCAGAGTTACTTAAAGTCTGAAGTAAAGCAAAAAGAACACGCAGATATGGAAGTATATGTAAAAAAATTAACCTAATTCAGCATAAAAATATGTGCGTCCATAAGTGTTAAAGGACGAAAGATAAAGGTTCATATTTAGAGATATGAGAATTTTAATATTTAAAGGTAGGAATAAACAAAAGTATTGTAATCCAATAAAAGTATATATAAACTATCCAAATATTTCTCAAGCCCCCAAATGTGTGGCTTGCTCACCATTTCCTATACAAAAATGGTCGAGGCCCAGCAAGGTTGGTATTTAAGGAATCAAGGTTCTGATCAAATGATATTTTAATTCATGACGTGTAAAATTATTAATCCATAAGTGTCTACTACGATTTTCATCTCAATATTACTCGAAATCCATACGAAATAAGTAGCAACTTTATCAAACCAACCTGGTACGGTGTTTCGACACCGGTAGCCACATTTTCCTTTGAACCCATTTTCAAGTTTTTAAGGTTAAAATATGTCTAGGGTTGATTGGCCTCTTCGCGACAGAGAAGACCCTTTCCATTGAAAAAAGGTATGGCAGTAATAACTTCTGATCAGATGGAATGTGTTGGGAAGTTTATTAATGGCTGCCGTATATCTCATCGGAACAGGATAGCATTGTCGAGGTCTGAAGGAAGATCTTGTGTCGCGAGATGAAGTAAAGCTTTTAACAAGAACACAGAAACTAAATTTACGTGGCTTCTACTTAAAGTTACGGTGAAAAGCGCGCGGAAATAACTAATTTTCTGTATCATAGTTAACACGAATTTTTACCTTGAAGTCAGAGAAAAATTCCGTTAGAGGAGTGAACAATGATTCAAATGTCTATTTGCCTTGGAATTGGATAAAGAAGCTGGGAAATCTTTAGTTTATGGTAAACAAATAAATTTCGAGAATTAGTGAACAAACAGCCTATTGTTATAAAAAGAAGAACCGAAATGAAATAACTTTTGTAGAACATCATTTCCAATAACTTACAAAAACTCATAAAATTGCTTGGTCAGTCACTTTTCTTGGAGAGTATAATTTAGCGACAAAAATAATCATAATAATGATTTTAAAAAAATTAGTCAATTTTGAAGGTTTCAACAAAAAGGTACAAATAGAAGTGGAAGATAGAAAATAATTAAATACTTAACATATACAGTAAAACTCCCGATTTAACTCCCGATTAACCGCGGATATGGGTGGGTGGCGCGGCATCCGCGGATAAGCGAATTTCCCGCGCGGATAATCCGGCAAATAGTTAAGTAAGAAAGAAAAATAATCCACAAAATTGCTTTGCTTTGCTTATCATAAAAGTAAGGTAAAATATGTAACATTATGAAATATGAAGATTTTAATTAATTACACTTTTACAAAAAAAGTCGGTCTAAAATTTATTTGTTCTGTTTAATTAACCATGAAACATCCTCATCTCTTCACATCATCTTTCTTATTGTGTAATTAAAGATTTTTTTTTTAAACTTTTTTTCGCTCGCTTCTCTCATCACTCATTTTGCTATAATATCAAAATCACGCAAAGCAGTTCACACTTGAATCGCGAACATCGCGAACAGTTTATTTTACAATTGAACGCTTTTACCTTTTTACGGCGGCAAAAGATCGACACGTGATGTGCACCCTGGCCGAACACATTTTATCACACCAGTTTCCTTATATTATCCTTATTTTAGTGTTGTTTTAATGCATATTCTTTGTTTTTTTTTTTTAATTTATTCGTCGTTCCTTGAATGTGTGTATCGTCATTCTTAAGATTAATACGCTGTTCTTGGAATGCATTTTTTCAACACGTATTAAAAAAACTAAATTTAATTTTTCCCCTGGGATTTGTTAAATTATTATTTTTAACAGGTGAAAAGGAGGAAGGGGGGAGGAGGAGATCATCCATGACCCCCGGATATATCCCGCAAAGCGAGCGGAAATCCAATCCACACCCGCGGATAAATCGGGAGAGTTTAACTATATTGGCAATTGAAATTGAATATATTGCGCAGATATTTCACTATTACATTTGGGGATCACCATCTCAACAACGAAACACTAATTAGTCTATTTTTTAACATAAAATATACAAAATTGTATTAGGTTACATAATTTTTATAAAAACCGATGTACTATTGTAAAACATTTAAAACATACTTTAATTTTTTTAGCTTACTAGTAAAATAAGAGAGTGGGGAAAGCTTTATAATATTTACAAAGCGCCTTTTTTTTAAATATTCTGATGATTTTTTTCATTGTTTCACTTTGAGTTATTCAATTTAAGTTAATTTAAATTATCTTCGCACAAGAGCAACAAGAAAGATATGGTAGCATAAGAGCAGGGAAAACTATACATATTTTACAAAGTGCTTTTGCTTAAAATATTGGGGATGATTTTTATTTTAGCATTTTGGTTCCTTCATAATTGCAAACATAGAATTTTCGATAATAACACAACATTTAAATTAATTGTAAGACACCGCGAACCTGAAGTGTTTGCAATTTCTTAAAAAGCAAAACTATTATTCTTAGACATTGAATGATCCCAGTTTGATAATTAAAAATTAGTTATTCTACAAACAGAGAATAAATCCTTTTTCAAGGTTAAATTTTCCATGAAATATTCAGGAAAAGCTTAAAAAATCCATTAAACAATAACATTAATAATTAATTTCTTCACAAAACTATCAACACTGCATAAAGAATCTTCATTTACAAATGAGCTTCGACAAAAATCCTTGAGAATATAATTAATTTTCATTTCACTTTCGAACAAATATGCAGTTATAGGGAGTTCACCCTAACATCACCCAATGCTAAATTCTTTTTCAAAAGAACTTAACTCAGCAACAAAATAAACATTATTAAAAATATATTATAATAATTGACGTATAAAAATTCTGAAATTAAAATATTCCTTGATCATTATTCACGTTTCGAATTCAATAATTCTTTAACCATCCTCCACCATCTTTTTTACCCTAGCAATTATAATTTGATAACGCTTCCGGCTGCCAGTTATTCCTTCCACTTATCACAAAGCTTTAACACAGCCGAAACTATTATAATTAGATATTATGCCAAGCGAATTACAAACAACCATTAATCTTTTTTTTATATTTTAGCACCTTTGTACAAGTTTCTTTCATGTTTTAATAGCATAAAAACAGCTTAATAATCGTTATTAATTACGTTTGTATTTTACTTTATCCTCCTACCATTCATACGCGCGTTTATACAATGACTTGAATATGGCTGTATTGTTCATCTTGTATGAGCACTTAGTGTTGCATAAGTTTTTATGTGCTAAAGCCGTTCCACGTTTTGTAGTGCTTATATTCGATTTAATGATGTTTTAGGTTTAGTATCAAGGTAATATTACGAGTTCAAATGGCACAGTTAAAAAGTCTATAAAATTAAAAATAAAATTATTTTAAGTTTAATCAAACAATTGTTTTTGTGATTTCATGTACGGGGGTCCGGTAACTCAC
>CM043113.1:7772064-8119028 GCA_023701765.1 Hylyphantes graminicola
TGCCAATTTAAAGAAATTTTAATTATAGAAAAGTTTTCAGATAAACGTGATTTAAGTTTTGATAAAGCCCTCAATCGTCGAGTTGAGATGAAAGCATTTAAATGAGTTTTTAATCAATAAATTATGCGAATTTAATTCTAAAAATTTGCAGGCATATTTTTGAGATGATATTTTAACTATTAATGAAATAAAAAAAATCGTTTTTACATTGCACCCCCCCCCCCCCCCCCCTCCGGTATCGTATATTATGGACTGATAATATCTGATAGCTAAAGGGCTGGTGGTCAGGACCCGATCTGAGCTTCAGAACAAGGGAAACAAGCCCATTATCCGGAGCCTTCTTCATAATGTGGCCAACTTAAAGACTAATTTCTATATAAGTTAGTTTTATTGACCAATGGTAAATGAGTATTTTCAGTCTTGCTGAGTAACAAAATAGTCGTAGTCTGGACTTTATTTAAAGAAAATAAAAATACATTCAAATTAGACGTATAATTTACTTGGTGTAATATAAAAAATGGTTATTAAAAACGATCCCATGGGCATTGTTCACCAGCCCCTTTAAAATTAGTAGGGTTAGCCCTTGCTTCTCTGATCTATTTGATAATCGGGTCCTGGAGTCGGTTGAGAAGCGGATAACGACGAGTAACTGATTTGGAAAATCTTGCCACGCTTTACAACTTTATCATGCCGTTTGAGTATTACCAACAAAAATAAATAAAAGAAGAAATTAATATCCTATTTTTGTTGTAGATGGGCAGTTTATGATTGGTACATATATTGTATTAAAAAAAATATCCATCTTAGACTATTTTAAATACGTAATAACTCTTTGGAGTAACGCAAATGGAAGAATATGGAGCCAAGACATATGATCTAAACACCTGCGACAGATTTTGTCATCTTTGAAGTATTCGTAATGTACATTACTTTCTAATCTTAAATCTCTATATCAAAATGGTGACGAGAATTTATCTGAACATTTTTTAAGAACAAGCACTCTTCCGGGCTTCAATCAATGACAAACTTTAACCCCCCACTGATAAAAAATAACTTTTCTTTTTACTTTTCTAATAATGAAATCAAAATCTTTTTCGAGCGTTGAACCTTACATTTTTTTTTTTCGTTTCAACGGGTCGAAGCAAAGACATTCGGTTTTGGGTGCTACTTGACACTTTCATTCATATATTAGTTCAACAAAATTGTAACTAACACAAGGGTATTTTCAGTAAAATAACTTTGGGACTTAAAATGATGTACAATTGACCCTTTCAGTCTCAAAAATTTACTACACTACAGAAACATCTGATAATCACAAAATAAGCTTATTTTAGGTCAAAGATAAGAGTTCCATAAGAAAAAAAATTCATTAAAAATTTTTATATGGTTTTTGAAAGATGCCAAAATTTTTTAACTGTGGAAAACAACAAAATAAAAATATATATGTTACCTAAAAACACTTCGAGTTAGACATTTTAAGGCATCTGTCCATATTATTTAAAAAAATTAGTAATTATTTTAACCGAAATAGTTTTGAATTGTGTTTTAAATATGTGGAACTGAAGTGAACTTTTCAAAAATCAGGGGAAACGCTTGTTAGCTATTTTCAAAATAAAAAAATAGTTGTTCTGACTTCTATTGAGATTAATGTAAAATATTGTCTAATAGAATAAAGTGTGAAGAATCGAATGATGTGTGTTTGGATGTCATAACGGAACATAAACATTTGGAAAAAAATATTGAAAGTGATGATGCCAAATGGCATCACTTGGACTCAAAGGGTTAAGTCATTAGAATAGATTTATAATTAAAATTATTATTATAAGATTAAGATATAGGGTTCGGACTCTTCATTACCTACACTTGATTATCGTAAAATCAATCGGATGAAGCGCCAACGACTACTGTACCCTTTATATCAGTTATAGTTTAGAGAATACGAGTTTTGAAACTACACCTTTCAAGTAATAAAGATTTACTGGTTTTTTTAAGTTAACATCAAATTAAACAACCCACTTGCCTTCCCCTTCCCAACCCAATAGTCACAGGCTCAAACTGTTAAGTCCAGATCGAGAACAAGACGAAAAACTCCATGCAAAAAGACTCGTCCATTTTCGTTTTATAAAAAGTAAAATCTTCAGGTTCATCTATTAACTTTCTTGCACCCTTAAAATGACGCATTATGGGCCGGATTTCATATATAACAATGTCGTTAAAATACATCTCGTATCTGACAAATAGATAAGTTAGAGTTTAAAAAAACAACGTATAAAAAGCAAGTGAAAAGTTAACATTTTCACTACTGAAACGGCCCACGATGGCCGTCCTAAGGATTCGATAATGATATTCCTACCAAATATTACGAGGAAACAAAATTCCTTCGTAGCGAAAGGGTTAAACGGTCTTAAAAAGCATGCAGCCTATTCGGGACTCATGCAGACTATTTCGTACTTTTTATTCATTGAAGACAGAGCTTCGTTTAAGTTCCGAAACGGCCCTATTGCTTTTTAAGATCTTTTAACTTTTCATTTGCGTTTTGTATGTTGTTATTAAACTTTTATTAGTAACGCAAAGGCTTGTGTACCTATTTTTACATTTCAGTTAGAGGTTTTTCAATCTAAACCTACACAACCCCAAAACGTGCCTCGCTTATTAAAAGCACCAATATCAGATTGAGGGCAGAAGAAGGGATACATCTCCCCTGAGACCAAGGGTCCGTTTGCTTTGAGGAAGTGCTAATGACCACTTCACATCACGATGCGGTGGTAATTGTCAGTAATAACTTCCATTCTCCTCCGAAGATAGACTTGGGATACGTGGACGGTCATCTTTAGATGGGTCTCCAAGAATTTCCCCCAATTCCTCATTGTTAAACTATTTCCCTTGGGCTGAAGTTTAAAAATATATGCCGCTTTGTGTTTACGACTTTACATAACCGTAAACTTTCCTGGGTTCTTTGATTGAATTCATTATATGGAATACCATCAGCTAATTTGTTAGGTTGTTTATTTGATTGTTGGCAACCACTGTAATTTTAACGAAAAATGTATGTAATGTAATGTATTCTGATTTTATATGGTAATTGTTGTGGAATTGAGAAAGGTCTCCAAGAATTTCCCAGTTCGTCATTGTTAAACTCTTTCCCTTGGGCTGAAGTTTAAAAATATATGTCGCTTCTGTTTACGGACTTTACATAACCATAAACTTTCCTGAGAGGTTGAGAGTTCGAGACCCGGTGCCACTGAAGACCTACCGAGTATATGCGGAGTACGTGCTCGTAAAATCTGTTGGGTCCGAAAGTCCTGTGGTCGGTCATTGCGCAGTTCACCATGGGTACAGGTTCCTGGAGAAAATTTCCCTCCCCTTCAGGGACATGTCTAAATTGTGGAGGTGGCGACAGATGGCAGCATCTGTCATGTGTGTGTGTGTGCGTCTTGTGTTGTCCTACTTGACGATGGTTTATAAGCGGGTCCTTGCGACCAAGCACACAAGCCTGAAAATATAAGTCTTCCAACCAACCAACCAACTTTCCTGAGTTCTTTGATTGAGTTCGTTATATGGAATACCATCAGCCAATTTGTTGCGATTAACAGGCTGTTTAATTGTCTATTGGCAACCACTGTAATTTTAACGAGAAATGTATGTAATGCAATGTATTCTGATTTTATATGGTGATTGTCAGTAATAACTTCCATTCTCTTCCGAAGATAGAATTGGGATACGTGGACGGTCATCTTTAGATGGGAGAAAGGTCTCCAAGAATTTCCCAATTCCTTATTGTTAAACTATTTCCCTTGGGCTGAAGTTTAAAAATATATGCCGCTTCTGTTTACGACTTTACATTACCATAAACTTTCCTGGGCTCTTTGATTGAATTCGTTATATGGAATACCATCAGCCAATTTGGATGCGATGTGCAAGTTGTTCAATACCACTGAAATGTTACGAGAAAAAAATATTCTGATATTCTCAGCTGAGTTGAAAGCTTATAGAATCAAAATTATTTCTTCAATTCACTTCGTTGTTTGACAACTATTGATTAAAATATATATATATATATATATATATATATATATATATATATATTTATATATATTATATATATATATATATTATATATATATATATATAATATATATATAATATATATATATATATATATATATATATAATATATATGACGTGAATTAACATCTTCTTTCACTTTGAAGCATACTTGTTATTTAATTAATTCAGAAATGAAGGAATGGACGTCCAAAAATGTTTTATTGTAAAGATTTCATTTAGGAGTATATAACGGGACAGTCCAGAGCCGAAGCTCTGGCCGCCAAAAGAGCACACAACCTTACATGTTGGAGTCTGATTAGAAAGTGCGTAACATCTATTGGATTATTATTCCTCATTCTTCGATGACCAATCAGAGTTCTGAAATTTGTTATGGGAAAGTGTGAAAAGGTTAAGTTTAAAATGTGATGACTAAACAGTTTCTGTGGGAACGGTTACTTTTGCTATTCGATGACGCTGTTGTTGGGATGTTAAAGTTAGTTGGGTTGTTAAAGTACTAAGTGATATTAAGGATACTTGAAAATTAAGGATACTTGAAAAGGTAATTAAGTTTGAAGTTCAATTGAGGAT
This sequence comes from Hylyphantes graminicola, assembly GCA_023701765.1. Lineage (NCBI taxonomy): Eukaryota > Metazoa > Arthropoda > Arachnida > Araneae > Linyphiidae > Hylyphantes > Hylyphantes graminicola. The sequence continues at coordinate 7,776,700 of CM043113.1, forward strand.
AAAAATATGAGTTTTTGAGAGGGTTAAGTCAATATATGTCATATATATATATATATATATATATATATATATATATATATATATATATATATATATAATTCCATATAAAAATTATATGATTTATTCATTGTTTTTTTAAAAAAAACAGTTTAATTCTGAATTGAAAACCTCTAAAAAGGTGTTGAAACGGCGGAATAAGAACATTTGCATAGTGCAGTAAATAATGACATACTACGAACAAAAAAGAACTCATATTGTTGCAACACACCAAACAGTTGTTCAAGTAAAGAAATAATGGGGGAGAGAAGAAGAAACAACTTTGAAAATACATTTTAATTACCTACGTACAGGTAGAAAGTCAGAAGCTATAATTAAATCCCAAATACTGTTCAACCAAAACAAAAAGTCCATCGATTGAGATTAAAACTAAAACGCAATTCGAGACTGTTGTAAGAAATCATGAAATATTAGTATCTGATGCATTAGTAGCCGGTCCACTGGCACAATGGTTAGTGTACTAGCCTTTGGAGCTGCTGGGCTCGGGTTCGAATCCCTGTAAAGGTATGGATATTTGTGTTTGTCAATAAATGTTGTTATTTGTCTATGTGTTTGCGGCGTCCCTCTTTGTGTCTCTTGTGACTGTCTCTTCTGGCGAGCGGGGTAATGGGCTATATAACCTACGCCCTTCCCTTCTAAAGGGCGCAATCACTGTCATTTGTCATCTGCATTAGTAAGACATTCACTGAAGGGACTGATTGGAAAAATAAATGATTTTAAATATCTAGCTAACTATTGAAGTTGTCACTTTATGCAAACCATTCTTATAGATCCTCAAGTTATGACAAAAAGTATGTAGCCTCATAAAAGCAGATTTAATTTTACGATTGTGACAAAAATCATTAAGATCGAAAAGTAAATGTTTTCGTACAGTTTGATAAATAGTTTATTTCTTAAGTGCTAATACATTTAAAGAGGCTGAGAATAAAAATACGAAAATACGAATTCGATGTAATTATTAAATAAATACAACAGCATAAGAATGTGTGAAAAAAAATCAAAATTAGAATTAAGCAGTCACTTCTTTGTAAAATTTAAACGACTTCCTAATAACTACATCAATGACAAGAATAAGTTTTTTTGTTTTGTTTACTGGGTGTTGTTCTGTCATGTCTACTTCAACGAATAATTATATCAGCAGCGGCAATTAAAATCTTTCGAATGACAAAACACTAATGGATCACGTTTTGAAAAAAGAAATGTGTGATTAACTTGTTCGAATGTGCCCCAGAACACGTAGTGTTTGTTTAACCAGTAACCGAAGAGATACCAGAGTACTCTAACAGTTGTTTACAATTTTAATGCATTGTTATACGTTAACGTGGATAATTATATCTTTAAGTTTTATCATGTAAAAAAGTTACGACTGTTCTAGGTTTTTTTTTACATTTATATGGCATTTTATCACTTTGAACACATCTATCAATGGTGGGTTATAGTTAAGAACATTAGTTCGTGAGACTTTATAATATCATTTTCCAGGTTATGTTAAAACAAATGCTTCTCCTCGGGTACGGAGAGCTGCTTTACTCTAAGTCAGTAAACTGGTAAAAAGTTATGTTAAAATCTCGTCACATTAGAGCTAAGCGAGGGCTATTGGTGATGGCCGTCATAACTTAAATCCTCAACCAAGTGACTAGCCTACATGACATCCAAGTAGGCACCCAACACAACTTTTTTTGAAAGCAATAACAACGTACTCGACGTCGATATTTTGGAGCACATTTAATCAATCCTCTAATGCATATACTGTTGCCATATAGCAACAAGTAACATACTACACTTTATTCTATTAAAGTAGAGTTCCCTCTCGACAAATCTTTTTTTTTTCATCTATTACATTCCATTTTGAAGTTTTAGTTACTAATAACCCTCATAAGATGACAGTAGTAAAAGTGTATTCAAAATTAAAGAGTGAAGCTATTAACTATTGGGAAATTACGTCTTTGGCAGTATTCAAAGTAAATTAATATTAATACCAAATACAAATAAATTATTTTGAAAAAGCAATTATGCTTCAAAATAGTTATTTAAAATTAATTTTCGAGTTTTCAATCATTATTATAAAAATTAGAATTTTGCTGTTGGTTTTTGCTTTGTGGCAAAAAATGAAATTATTCATGCATTACAGTGTTAACGTATGTACATCTCGTACATAACGTACACGGGGTATTGTTCGTCAGACTTTTGTAAACTGGTAAAAGAGAAGCATATTATTGATTTCACGGTTTTCTAGTATACAAAAATACTGTCAAGCTTATTAAATGCGGCGTGCTGAGCATTTTGGATCGAGCTTTAAAATGAAGATCCCTCCACCAAAAGGCTTCAAATGACCGAGCGATTTTAACTCAGTCCGAGTTAATTTTTACTCATTTCGGTGTCGAAAATGCACTTCAGGAGTGGATTTCACTCTTTTTATTTTGTTAAAAATCCAACAATCTTAACAACAAACGAGCGATTATAAGGCGATTAGGAACGATTACTAGATATTTAGTAGTTAATTTCACTCCTTTCCAGTGTCGAAAATACACTTCTCCTATAGGAGTGGATTTCAGTCTTTCGTTTTAAGAGTGTAGTGTAGCTTTAGTGGGACGTTAATTAAATCTTATCAATCAAATACATCTTGATATGTTAGCAAAATTCTTCTTAGATGTAGAATTGAAACATCTATATTTGAGCTTGAACCATTTGAACCACTGAGTTTAATCTAAACAACCAAACCCTAATTACATTTTATTACTATTTTACTTAACAACACTGTTTCCTTTTCATCAATGGCTATAAAGTCTGACGTAACTGAAGTGTCAATTAAAATCTTATGAATGACAAAACATAAAAGAATCACATTTAGTCAGACAAATAACTGTTATTAACTCTCTTAAATATGCCCTGAAACACGTAGCGTTTATTTTAATTCCATAACTATAAGTGACTCAAAAACTGTGTCTTATCCGGCTTAGGAAGAGATAGTTATCTCCAATTACATCTCTTTCTATTTTGAGTTCTTTTTCTTTTACAAATTACTTAGCACGTTTATCATAAACATAAGATGAAGGAAGTTGTTAGGGACATTTAAGAAGTAGGGTGTCATAATTTGTGTTTTCACACCTTTGTACGTTTGTTTCTAAACGCTTTAGGAGGTGTTAAGGTGTTAACAGAATAATAAGGTGAAAACTTTTAATATTTTTGATGGGTGCGATGATATTTTTTCTTGTATACTCTATTATTTTGGTGGATCTATTGTTTGCAGTCTTTAGTTTCAATTCAAAATAGATGCTTTAAACTTTTAATTTCGTATTCATTTACTCTGAAAATCGTAAATCACAACAGTTACTGCCAACTGCCTTCAGAATTTGTCTTTATATGCATGAAAATAAACACACCTCTTCAGTTTCAAAGCAAAAAGCACAACACAAGACTAATGATGCAATAATCATCTCCAGAAGTAAAAGTATAAAGGGGTTTAATTAGCTATTTTCAATATTTTTTTAGATGTTCCAGACAAAAGTAAGAAGAAATAGATTTTTGCCATTAAATTCTCGTAAGAATACAAACTTCGCAGTATTGACAAAATTAAAATGATACTTTCTTTTTACATGAAATGAGAGGCAATGTTTTCACCTTTCCAAAAATGTAAAACAATTTAAGATGGGATCATTTTATGAAGAGAAATTAAGAAACGAATCTTTTTCTGACAAGTGGACCAAAGTTACCCTCCATAGCAAAGATCACGGGAATATAATATGACTACTATCCAGCGTGCAAAAATATGACTGGCTGAATAATTACTGTTCCGAAGAGGTTCAATTATGGATTGGCAACGGGAAACAAATTGGCTGATTACTAGAGAACTTGTAACTAATTTATCATTCTAACTACTATATTATATAACTAATGCGACGTCGAGAATGCAAAACCTTTCAGGTTAAGTAAAAAACAACAATTTTTACAATTTGGAAAAAATTGCAAAAAGTATAAAATGACGACTGTCCAACAAGCCAAGCAACTTGACCGGCTGAGTAATTTGAATCATTTCTTTTTTAAGGATGTTTAATGATTGATTAGCAAAGCGAAACAAATTTTCGAATTACTACAGCAACTGTAACTATTTTATTAGTCTAACTACTCTGTTAAATACATTTTAAGCGATCTGGAGAATGCAAACTAATTAACTAACATAAACTTCACGTTAAAACCAATCTGGTTTTCTGCTATTTAAAAAAATATCACAAGTATAATGGGACTACTGTCCAGCAAGCAATAAAAGCAGTGACCGGTTGAATAATAGCTTTTCCAAAGGACTGTTTCTATGCAACTATTTTATTATTTTAACTACTATGTTATACATTTTAAGCGATCTTGAGAATGCAAACTAATTAACTAACATAACCCTCATGTTAAAACTAATCTCGATTTCTACCATAAAAAAATCACTAGCATAATGGGACTGCTGTCCAGCAAGCAATAAAGCAGTGACCGGCTGAATAATTGCTTTTCCGAAGAGGTTCGATGTTGGATTAACTAGTCTGTTATACATTTGAAGAGATCTTGAGAACGAAAACTAATTAACTAACTTAAACTTCTCTTTAAAACCAATCTGGTTTTTTGCCATTTATAAAAATCAGAAGTATAATGGGACTACTGTCCAGCAAGCAATAAAAGCAATGACCGGTTGAATAATAGCTTTTCCAAAAGGACTGTTTCTATGCAACTATTTTATTATTTCAACTACTCTGTTATACATTTTAAGCGATCTTGAGTATGCAAACTAATTAACTAACATAAATTTCACTTTAAAACTAATCTGGTTTTCTGATATTTAAACAAAAATCACAAGTATAATGGAACTACTGTCCAGCTAGCAATAACTGAATAATTGCTTTTCCAAAAGGGTTCGATGTTGGATTAGCAAACGAATTACTATAACAACTGTAACTATTTTATTATTCTAACTACTCTGTTATACATTTTAAGTGACCTGGAGAATGCAAACTAATTAACTAACATTAACTTCACGTTAAAACTAATCTGGTTTTCTACCATTTAAAAAAATCACAAATATAATGGGACTACTGTCCAGCAAGCAACAAAAGCAGTGACCGGCTGAATAATTGCTTTTCCGAAGAGGTCCGAAGTTTGGATTAGCAAACGAATTACCATAGCAACTGTAACTATTTTATTATTCTAACTAGTCTGTTATACATTTCAAGCGATCTGGAGAATGCACACAAATTAACTAACATAAACTTAACGTTAAAATTAATCGGGTTTTCTGGTACCATTTAAAAAAAAATTACAAATATAATGGGACTGCTGTCCAGCAAGCAGTGGCCAGTTGAATAATTGCTTTTCCAAAGGATTGTTTCTATGCAACTATTTTATTATTTTAACTACTCTGTTATACACTTTAAGCGATCTTGAGAATGCAAACTAATTAACTAACATAAACTTCACGTTAAAACTAATCTGGTTTCACAAGTATAATGGGACTACTGTCCAGCAAGCAATAAAGCAGTGACCGGCTGAATAATTGCTTTACCGAAGAGGTCCGATGTTTGGATTAGCATAAATAGGAGTAGTGTGCAATAAACACGTCAGCTTGTCACTTCCTGCCGCATTCCGGTCAAGCCTTCACAAAAGAAGGGCCTAATTGTTCGCCAAGGCAAATAAGAACACCAAATGTGTTTACTGCTTCATTCACCACGGACGTGATTTGCATGAACTTTTAGAACCATTTTAACAGGTTTTCTCCCAAGCAGGGGGTGCTGATCTTTTATTTTCGGATTTTTTTTTACTTGGACCGAGTGTTCGATGAAAGAGAGTAATATTCGGGTTGGGGTCGGGATAGCCTGGTTGGTAAGGTCTTGTACTGGCATCCCTGGGGTTGAGAGTCTGAGCCCCGCTGTCCTCCAAAGACCCCCCCCCCCCCCCACCTCGAGTACTCTAATGGTGTAATGGTGACTGGTGCAGATTAAATTCCGTAAATAAAAGTATGTTTAAAATTTCAAAAAATAATCCTCATTGAAATAAATAGGAGAATCCACTTTTATTCAGCATTTCTATACTGCTGCCACTTCAAAATCTTTTATATAGTTTGCATACATATGCAGTCTGTATTTTATACTTGCAAAAGGAGAAAATGTCTGCTAAGCAACTGTTGGGGTATTAATTTCTGATGAGTATTCCTTGGAAAAATAAATGCCTACCAGAAATGTTAATTTTGTTGGTGTTAAGAATTCAAACCCTGCAACCTCGCCTAAATACAATGTGGAATGTTTACGAAATAAAGTTCTTCTTCGGAGATTCGCTTATAACCACTTCTCAGAAAATGTAGCAACGAAATTATAATTGTTCAACCTTAACTTTGGACGAATTAAAAAAAAAAAGGGCACAGATTTAGTTTCGATTCTTATCGTTCCTATTTCGGAAACCTTGTCTCTTTTGCAACAGTTCATTCGGTGCTTGAAGAGTGCGGAATGCCACCGACTGTCACTCAGAATCGTTGCGTCAAAGAAGCAGCCCAAAAGGAAAAGAAGAGTGGTATTTTGGTGGTCACGGCAACACCTTTTTTCGCTCGCCATCCACTCTTGGCACTGATGGATGAGTCGCCAGGGTGGAGGTTAATTTGGCGTCTTTTTCGGGAGAAGGTCGCACAACAGCTCGGTCTCTGGAGGGTCATGATCCTCGTGTGAGGCATACGAAGACTTTTGATAAAGCTAGACTTATTATTGAAACACAGAGGCAAGCATCCCCAAGTCACGTGACCTTTGTTCGGCTCTGTTATACGGTACCGATCCACATGGAATCATAGCTTTGGCAACGAATAATAGGTTGGTTTGGGTCAGGCTGAATTATAAACGCCCTCACTAGAGTAACATGAGAGAGCTATTGTAGGCGGGCGTCAGAATTAAGAACCACATGCAATTACCAGTACCCAAATGGGGACGCCAGGCCGCAAGAGGATAAGCAATGGAGTAGAAAAGAAAAAGTACACCTCAAAATGAAAAGCCTAAGTAACATTCATATTAATTTACCAACCAAGACTTATATACTACAATATTTGTTATAATTATTCGAGGTAAAAAATAAAAAAAAATATTGAATTTTATATATTACGATATTGTTTACGCTAGTAGAGATAAGTTCAGCTAAACATGGACGTCTTCCTCATCAATGCAGTGACTTCTTTTTGATCCGTGCAACGCGCAACCGTTTCAACCATAAGCTCAGTTTATGTCATTCAGGTCTTTGCCTATCTTCGGGTCTTTCGCGCTTGGAGACTCGCGTTGCATAAGAAGATGTTACAAATAAGAAGCCGCAAATTGGGATTAGGACAGGACTAGAAATAGAAGAAGCAGAAATTAGCTTCTGTCTCGAGAATTCTATTTTTAGGCGACAATTTGAAGTGAAAGTTTGTATTTTGATTGTAATTAATCACAACTTGTGTGGTATCAAGTGGAAAAACGGTGAAGAACGAAAACTACACTGCTCAAAAGAATTAAGGGAGTCTTTTGCGCACTTTTGTTAACCCTTTCAGTTCGAGCTTCTTATTTTTTATTCTAAAAAATCTAAAATTTGTGAAATAGATTCGTTATGCATCCAGAATAAGATGGTAAAAAACAAGGGGATTTTTTTAAATTTTTTAACTAAAATTGAAGGAGGCAAAATTTAAATTATAACTTTTGAGTAAATTATGACACTATTTTTTTCAAAACTTTATTTGTTAAAAGTAGAAGCAAGCAGGAAGAATTTTGTGTAAATTTATTTCATAAAACTTTTCAGTGTGAATTTTATTTAACCCTTCGCTTTTCATAGTTTCATTTTATTAAAACAAACTTAATTCTTCAAAAGACGTGATTTTTCCATTAACAATAATTGAATGCAAGCTTAACTGAGAAAAAAATTGCAAGCTGATGTTTCTAAATGGAATCATTGGGAGTGAAAGAGTTTAAACCATGCGCTCCCTTAATTGTTTTGAGCAATGTATTTAATTATAAAAAATGGTTTAAATTCAAAGGTTATTTGGCGAAGTCATCTGATAAAGTATAAAATTTTATTTAAGTTCCAAAAACTAATCATAATTTAAGTGTTATTGAGGTTTTTTTGCATAAAAGTTTTCAATTTCCAACTCAGTTGCTCTTATTTTATATACATGTCAGAAAGGAGTGAACCATAAATTATTTAAGACCTTAAGACCTGAGCTGTATATTTTTAATTATTATTTTATATTCCTGCACGTATATTTTTAATCTAAACATACTTTTCATACAAATATAAGTTATGTTTATAGTTACTTAGGGACACGCTTTCAACTCTAAAAATATACAATTTGTGTGATATAAATGCAATAAAAAAGGTCTTATCACACTTATTTGTAGTTAACAGATTATTTTAACATTGTTTTGAATGCAAAATAAACGGAGACTAATTGCATAATTTTTATAGCTAGATATTTGACTAACAAACTAAACTGCACTGCGAAATGCAGCAAATTTGGTCACCCTAAAAAACACTTTCTATATCGATACAATACATCCAAAATATAAATTACGCTCAGCACAAAACGGAAAAAAAATATGAATGGATTAATGCTGGGTCAACAAGCATATCATGTTTTAGCAATATCAACAATATACATCGCACTTTGTGAGTAGAAAACTGACCTATCTCCACTGAGTTAACACAGGATATCAGTCATTTTCCCGCACACAGAGTGTATTATAGAAACCTATCCATAATTTTAATTGATCCACTGTTAGAGGAAGAAAATAATGAAAAACGATATCTAATCTCTCTAAAGGGTGAGCACTGAGCATATTGAGAACGGTAGATGAATTTCCGGTTTACACACCTATATCTTCGGCATCTTAATCGGCTGAAGTCAATAAAGTGAACATGAATTTAATGCGATAAGACAGGAATTAGTTTTTTTAAAGAAATATTCTTGAGCAATTAACTTCCTGAAATGTTTAACGTATAAAATTAGGTGCTACGACGATACATAGATAAAATCAATTGAAAATTGAGAAACCAGTACTTTTGGAAAAAAAAATAGTTCCTAATTGTGTTATGCAAATCATTGTATGCAAACGTAATACAAAATACAATTTCATTCATTAAGTTATATTAAAATTGTATTACATTCAATGGATAAGTAAAATAACTTACCAAAAACTGTGATTTTTTTCTTAATTTGCTTGAATTCATCAACCAACTGTGAGATATCCTAAAACGTTAAAACCATTTGAAATCTTCCATAAAAGTATGTTTGATGAATCATACTAACATAAAATTGTTTAATGACAGGACTTTTTAACCCCCAACAACGACCCAATCCATAACAACAAATAAGGTAAGGTAATCGTTTCCGGCTGCCTATTTCTAGCCTACGTCAGGAACTTTAACACAGCCAATACCACCTCGTAATTTAGAACCCTGGTCAAGTGACGAGGTCGAAACCTGAGTGGGCAAGCAACGGAACTTCGAGTGACATCGTACGCTAGTGCAGTCGGGACTTAAGACTCCACAGCTTTAACGGGCACGCCTGCGCCAGTGTACTCGGGCCCATCCGTGATGAGGATTTTTCTATTATTTCCAGTACAGAGATCCGATTTATAGGAGGACTGGCAGTAGGTGGGATTTGAACCCCCGCACTCCTGAGAAGGTTGGATAGGCTGATGCCCTAACCACTCGGCCACGGACGGACGCAACAACTAATAACATACGTTATGGTTAATGACAATACTTCTTTCCAATCTTCAACTTCTGAGTAAACTTTAACACATCTACATTACGCTTCGTAAATAAAAAAAAGACCTGAATAAAAAAGACCTTGCCGCCTGAGCTAGAAAGTAAAGTAACTTTGTAGAGAAAACTTAAGTCTCTCAGAACGTAAGATAATGGCAGCTTTAACGAACTCGTATATTAGTACCTTTTGTGCTCAGGTATTCGGTCAATTTTTGACTCCCCCCCCACAATAAGTTTATACAATGTCAGCACTATAAGCCCCCCCCCCCCCCCCCAACTAAATAATCATCCACTTATCAATAAATTGAGACACTGTATTAAAAACGAAAATTATAATATCGTAGTTAAAAAATTTGTGACGTGAAAATGGTGAAGTATGTATTATTGCTTGTGTACCCTTGATATTTGATCTGGATTTAAAATTAGCGAAGTATGTTCTTAATTCATATGTATTGTTCACATAACTTTGTGGCTCCTAGTAACGATAGAAGGCTTGAAATAGACAACCGGAAACGATTAAATTACCAAATTACCTAATAACCAGTTCATGCAGCCTATAATGTTAAGTAACATATAACTACAGTCATATAATGACACATGTTCTAGCACAAAAAGTACAGTCCGTCTGTCCTTTTGTGGCTTATTTTTTTGCAAAAAAAACCTATAAAACTCTTAAATATTGTTGATTAGATATTGTTGAGTTAAATTTTCTCGTCGCACTAGAGCTACACAAGGGCTATTGGCAACGGGCATTGTGACGTTGCCGTCCTCATGTGTTGTCCTTCCGCGGGCTGTGTCATAAGGTAGATCTAGTTGGGAGTAAAAGAACCCAGGCTAATTTTAGCTTTTCGGAAGTGGCGGCACGTGGGGAACGGTGACGGGGCGTTGACATGCTGACAACGCGGAGTGGAGAGTCAGATTTGGCGTGGCTCGCTGGCGAGCTGTTTGGTCAGGGCCTTGAGATAAAATTTGTTTATGTTTTTTACAATATATATATGTTTGTGATTGTGAATACGAGCCTGCAAATAAACTGAGTTTGAATGTGAAGTCTTGAATTGTTCTTGGTGGTTGTGTTTACTTCATCTTGCTTATTACCTGGATTGCCATCTTCTTACGGTGTCTCCGAGGGCGGAACGTCAACTACCCTGCAGGGATCACCAATAAATTGCTGCACGGTTCTTCGCCCACCTAATTGTCCGTAGCACAAGAGCTCGGCGATCCCTCTACTTCTCCAAGGGGTCTGGATTTCCACGCTAACGATCAACTGCGCCACATGGTGCCGCGACCAGGATCATCGGACATGTTGCTTTGATTTACGGAAAAGTACTGTTGTTTCATTATGATTTTTTTTGTGATTTATAGTGTTAGTGATGATTTATGTGATATTTTTAATGATTTGACGTTATTGATGATTGGTTGCGTTTTTAAGAATTTATAATAATTTTAATTAGTGTTTTAAATGTGCATTTTTATAAAGAAAGTTATTACTCATAGATGGTAGTTTTAATCAGCAGAATAATACGTGTGTAATATTGGGTAAATTTAATGGTTGTTACCAGAAGTGGAAACGATACTATGGCTACGGATAGCACTAAAAACCTTAATATTTCCATTGAAAATTTTGACGGTGACCCCCTTAAAGTATCTTGGTTCCTTGGTCAGATTAGGGATCTGAAAAATATTAACGGTTGGACTAATGGGGCAGCATTGGTATACCTTAAATCCAAATTAACGGGTGCAGCTCGGGATTGGTATTCAAGTTCGCCTTCTTGCGTTGACATAAAATTTGATGTCGCATGCGCCAAGTTAGAGTCGTTTTTTAAAAATGAGTCATTGCCCTCTTCGAGTATCATTCAATTGCATAGCATATCTTTACTGCCTGGTGAGACGATGAAAAACCTTGCTCATCGCATAGAGACTCTGACTGTTAAGACCTATCCCTCTGTGAAGGATACGGTTGCACTGGGTCAGATTCAATCTTTGCATTTTTTGAATGCCTTACCCCTTAGTCTTCGTGAAAAACTAGTTCTACAGGATACTACTGACTTTCAAAGGTTAGTGGAGGAGGCACATAAATATTCAATGGCTCAACAAAACCTTCAGCAGTTAGAGTCTCATGCTGTGATTCAGTCCGGCCGTTCTATTGATGGCAGTAATACAGATGATACGGCAGTGTTTCGTGCTAATGGGGACTCCAGGGGAGTTTCTCAGCAAAGGGTGTGTCCTTTCTGTTCCGGAGATCACTTTATGATGAATTGCGCTGACTTTCAGCGGTCTTTACAGGGACACAACACTGATGTTGTGGCTCAGGTTTCTGCTCGTCAGAGTACCCTTTCCACTCGTGCCCCAGAGGTACAGATTCCTGATGCAGCGTCATTGCCCTGTTTGTATTGTCATAGGTATGGGCATCCGATGAGTAGGTGTTATGAGTTTCTATCGTTCGGTAACTCTGTCCAGGCATGCAGTGGAGACCAGAGTTCTGGGTATTACCAGAATCGACGGCAGTACAGGGAACCAAATCAAACGTATAGTCGAGGTGCCCATTCTAACTTGAGAGGCGGTAACGGCCGATTTAGACCCCCTGCATCTTCTAATGTCTACAGAGGTTCATACCCTAGGGGGAACAATGTGGAGTATGGTGCTGGGCCTCCTAACTATTCTTTAAACTCTTACAGAGGACGCTGAGTGGTGGCAATCGTTCCTCTGAGAACCTTCTGAAGTTACCACCGGTCTCGCGGGCTCATGAAATCTCAAGGGAGTATTTTGAATCACCTATGCATATGGCAGGAGGGGAGACAATTTCTGTTCGTAGTTTTCTTGGTCAGTTCTCGCGTCCTGTGCCTAAAGAAGTGCATATTTTCAACTTTTTTGATAATGATCTGCTGCCGCTCATCAACATATCCTTTGGTGATTGTAGCTTTCCAGTTCTTCTTGATTCTGGAAGCACTGTTTCACTTCTTTCAAAACAAACTTACGAAAACATAAGGCAATTTGTTAAGGTGAGGCTTCTTTCCCGAAATGTTTCTATAAAGACTGTGAATTCAAATTTAAATTTTATATGCTGTGCAGAAATCTCCTTTAAAATCGATAAACATTTTTTTAAACATCAATTTTACATTGCAGATTTTTCTCATGACCATTTTACTGGTATACTAGGATTTGATTTTATTACTAAACATGATATATTACTCCTGTCAAGAAAACATGTTGCCAAATTTGATAATTTTGAAGTGCCATTCATTAATTATACTCGAGAATCTACTAATTCTTTGGTGCGGTCAAATAACACTAATGCAACTCTTGCACACAAGGTTATCTTGCACCCCAATGAATCGGCCCAAATCAAGGTGAACGTTGTTGGTTTACCTGCTGACACTGTTTTTTTGTTTGAGCCTGATAATGTCAATGGGGATGTTGAAATACATCCTTCGATTCATGTTTCTGATGGAGAAGGTTTTGTTAGTGTCGTTCGAAATTTGGGTTCTGGTGTTGTCCATTTGAATAAAGGTCAAGTTGTTGGTCAAAGCATCACTAACATTGAATTAGAAGGTGGTGACAATAAAGGTTTTGATGAACTCGTTTCTTCCTCTGAATCTCTTGCACAGAAGTTCTGTGGCTTTGTTTCTGCTACTTCTGAGACGCTTAGCTTGAGAAAACTCGAGTTGAGTGCTGGCGATTTTGACTTAACTCACCTTGATCCAATTCAGAAACAGGAAATGCTTGACATTCTGTTATCAGGGTATGCTGCATTCTCCAAATCTTTAAAGACACTCGGCTGTACAGACAGAGTGGTACCCCGGGTTTCTTTTCGATCTACGAATCCGATTAAAACGCTTCCTTTTGAAATTCCCCATGCTCTTCAGGAAAGTGTAAAACAGGAGTTACTTGAACTCCAGGAGGCTGGTCTCATTCATCGAAATATTGCCGAATGGGCCTGTCCTATGCTTTTGGTCAAGAAGAAACCGGATCCTAGGCAACCCAATGCCCCTCCTAAGTTTCGCATGGCTCTTGATCTTCGCCTTTTAAATTCAATTATTGAACATTCAACTTATCCTTTACCGAAGATCTCGAATTTAATCAATGAAGTTTCTGTTTATAAATATTATTCAGTTCTGGACCTCAAAAATGCATATTGGCAAGTTCTACTTCCTGAGGAATTGCAAGACGTTTTAACTTTCACTACTCCTTTTGGTACGTTTGCTAATAGGCGCATGGTGTTTGGGCTTAAAACTGCTGCCAGTACGTTCCAGGCACTAGTCGACCTCTTGATTGATGAGCTTAAGCTTGGTGGAATTGTTGGTGTTCATGCTTACCAGGATGACATTTTAATTGGTGCTTCTGATTTTCAGGAGATGGTTCGTAAGGTAAGGGGCGTGCTTGAGATACTCATTAAGTATAACATAACCTTGTCACCAGCTAAATGTGCTTTTTTTAAATCTTCCATTGATTACCTTGGCTTTAATATTTCTCATAAATCAATCAAACCAATATCATCTAATATTTCTAAGGTTACAAGTTTTCAGGTTCCAAGAACGGTAAGGCAGGTTAAAAAGTTCTTGGGTCTGTGTGGTTTTTACAGGCACCTTATTCCTGAATATGCCAGGTTGACTGATTGTCTGACGCAGTTAACAGCTAAAGGAGTTAAATTTAAATGGAACTCTGACCATCAAACTGCCTTTAATCAACTCCAGCAGATTTTCTTTTCCATTCCCTTTGTTAACCTACCACAGTGGGATAAACCTTTTGTACTTAATACCGATGCTAGTGGTACTGCGATCTCTGGGGTGCTTATGCAGGAACATAGTGGTAACCTTCACCCTGTCTCATACTACAGTAGGTCCCTGTCAAAGTCTGAACGTAACTATCCTGCCATCAAACTTGAATTATTTGCGATATATAAGGCGGTGACGTCGTTTAAATCTTATTTATACAATCGAAGATTTACCATTCTAACTGACAGCAAACCCTTATTACACTACAAGAGGACTACGTCTCCTGCGGACATTGTCACTCGTTGGCTCCTAGAACTGTCTGAGTATTCTTTTGAGTTTAAGCATATCCCTGGTAAAATTAATATTTTAGCTGACTATTTATCTCGAATGCAGGATCCCAGTTACAGAGCCCAAATTCCCCTTGATCAGGGCACTGATGAGGATCTTCTTCTCCCTTTTGTTGATTCTCCGTCACCGCATGCCTCGGTAAATGTTAATACTGTCAGTATTGAGGATCCGATCAAGGAGATTTCAACTAGTACCTTTCGCACTGAGCAAAATGGGGATGCACAGATTGTTGAAATTGTTAACATGCTTAAGTCTTCTTCCCTTATTGGCTCTCAAAAAATTCAAGATTATTTTTTAAGTGAGCAAACTGGTCTTTTAATGCTTCGCAAAAATAGGCCACCACACAACGAGGTGATAGTCGTTCCTAGAAATCTCCGTGCAAAGGTCTTACACATTTGCCATTCCCTTCATTTTGGTTTGCATAAAACCTATGAAATTGTAGCAAACAGATATTTTTGGAAGGGAGCTTTTGCGGATACTAAGAATTTTGTTCTGTCATGTGATCAGTGCATCAAAAACAAACCATTTTCACCTGTCCAGGCTCCATTTGGGTCCTTGAGAATTCCAGAGAGTCCGGGGGATTTTGTATCAATGGATATTGTTGGCCCAGTCAGGAACTGTGGGTATGTGCTCACAATCTTGGACCATTTTTCGAAACACATGGCTCTTTATCATCTGCGAAATATTACGTCCGAGTCGGTCACTTCCCATTTGATTAATTACATTTCAATTCACGGGAGACCAGCCGTTATTCTCTCGGATTTGGGCGTTCAATTTACGGCCGAGGTGTTTGAATCAGTGAATAGGGCTCTTGGAATTAAGCTTGTCCATAGCACGTCAAATCATCCCCAGAGCAATGGCCAGAGTGAAAGAATTAATTCATCAATAAAATCTTCACTTCTTATTTTACATGAGCAGGGTGTCTCCGTTGCGAATGCTCTCTTATTGCACCAGAATTTGTACAATGGAACTGTTCACAGCTCTACGGGTTTTACACCAAACTTACTACATTTCGGGAGGAATCATTCCTTATTCTTTGATACTTACAATCCGGATTCCCAGCCTATACAACTGGACAAATCGCACTTTGCTAATGATTTGCTGTCTCAACTGCAGAGAACATATAAAGCTGCTTATGATAATATTGAGAGGGACCAGGTTAAACAGAACTCTCGTCAATTTCAGCGTTCGAAACTGAGAAGGTTAAATGTTAATGATATTGTCTACTTGCAATCAAAAAATAAATTTAAACCTAGGTTTTCAGGTCCATTTTCTGTTGTACAGAAAATTAGTGATGTTAACTATACAATTCAAATTCTTGATAACCCTCATGCTGAGCCTTTCAAAATTCATATAAATAGGTTGAAACTGGCTCCTTCAAGATCTGCTCATCTAATACAACCATTGCCGCCCCGTGCTCAATCTGCACACAGATATAACCTTAGAAATAGAAATGTTTAATGATTTTATGAATAAGATTGTTTTTATTGATGTGTTTGCCATGATGTATGTTCCATTTATTGCTGTATGTAATAGATTGGAATGCTTATGTATTTTTAATTTTTTTTTAACTAATGAACATTGATGATTTTTTTTTTTGTATTTTGTCGAGGGGGAGGATGTGACGTTGCCGTCCTCATGTGTTGTCCTTCCGCGGGCTGTGTCATAAGGTAGATCTAGTTGGGAGTAAAAGAACCCAGGCTAATTTTAGCTTTTCGGAAGTGGCGGCACGTGGGGAACGGTGACGGGGCGTTGACATGCTGACAACGCGGAGTGGAGAGTCAGATTTGGCGTGGCTCGCTGGCGAGCTGTTTGGTCAGGGCCTTGAGATAAAATTTGTTTATGTTTTTTACAATATATATATGTTTGTGATTGTGAATACGAGCCTGCAAATAAACTGAGTTTGAATGTGAAGTCTTGAATTGTTCTTGGTGGTTGTGTTTACTTCATCTTGCTTATTACCTGGATTGCCATCTTCTTACGGTGTCTCCGAGGGCGGAACGTCAACTACCCTGCAGGGATCACCAATAAATTGCTGCACGGTTCTTCGCCCACCTAATTGTCCGTAGCACAAGAGCTCGGCGATCCCTCTACTTCTCCAAGGGGTCTGGATTTCCACGCTAACGATCAACTACGCCACAGGCATCATAATCAACCAAGTGACGAGCATAAACCCAACGCATCTTTTAAGGGCGACAATTCTTTTGATTTAAATTAATTTTTTCTATGCGTGAGGACTTTGATGCATGTTTAAAGTGCACCTCCTCTACACGTTGTGGTTTTCGTCTTTTGGCAGGACAGACCGTTTATAGCAGTTATTTCGACACTACTCAACCTTTCTCGTGTGAGGAAAGCAAATTACCGACAAGGCTTCTTAGCCTTTCACACTAAATAAGAAAAATATGAATTATATCCTTAAAAATACTTTAAAATTCATGATGAAAGCTTGAGATTGAAATGGTTTGAAAATGATGATAATGCTTTAAGATTGAAATGGTTTTACTACAAAAAAACAACAAACAAAAAACACCATTAAAGAGACTACCAATAGTACCAAAATCAATCTCTTTGCACCTAAGTTTTTCTGAGAAACAACTTTACACCTTCATAATCACCAAGCGGTCAAACGGGTGTTAAATGCACCTGCTGGCCTAAACACTCACCCAAACACGGAAGCACTGCTGCTAACAAATTCAAAATCAATGCATCAATTAATCATAAAGTGTGCAAGTCAGTGATAATCAATAAGCGAACCTGCAATCGCATTGTCAATGGGAGTGATATTTATAAATTGGTACCCATTTGTCAATAGCCTTAATCCTCTCTGTGTGAGGAAGTGGGTTCGGAAAACTCATTTCTCGCAACACCAAAGAGGATTCTGGAGCGTTTAAAGATTGTACTATGTTCGTTGGAGAGATATTTATTGGTTGTAGAAACCTGTATGGGGTAATTGAATATTGGAGTTTGGTGAAACAGCAATCGATTGTTAGCGTGGTATAGAATGGCTTCCGCTAAAATGACACCGAGTATGACTGATGTTTAACATACTTATGTAGCTTAACTACAAATTAACCCTCTAAAGGATACAGACGTATGAACTCGACACCTGACTGTCAGGTTTCTTAACAACAAACATAATTTTTAAAAAATCTATAAATTTTCTAATTATACTGAATTTTAAAATTGAAAGAAAGTAGAAGTATTTGACAATCATCTAAAAAATAAATTTAATAAAAAAGTTTTTTAAAAAAACACATTTTAATATCATGCAGCGAAAATAAGTTTACACCTCAGTTAATTTCAATATCCTGCACATGATTAAAATAACATCAGTTACATGCAGAACAAAATTTTAACAGAAATGGGACTTTTATCTATTGGATTGACTAGGGTTACTGGAATATCTGCGTATGAGGGTTGCGACATGATGCTCTCACCCGATTGGCTGGAGCATAGCCATGCTCCAGATATACGGCGCTGTTATTTTTCCCCCGTAGACATTACACGGTGACTCAGCGAAGCTCTAATAAATCGCATCTAAACGATATAATCAAAGGAATGTAACCACTATTTGTTATTGATTTTGTTTTTAATGATCTATATTCTTCAATATTTATTCTTTTTTGGATTAAAATTCTTAACGGTAAAGCTGTAATCCATGTTTTAATACCGGAGTGTGTCATTGCTATGGAATAAAAAAGCTGTTTAAACTCGGAAAAAAGGTATAAAGCTTTACTTTTTAATCTTTGTATTGTAAATTAAACATCATGTGGACTATTACATTTCTAAAAATAGTATTTTTTATCATTATACTACCAGAAAATGCCATTTTTAATGTCGAAGCTAACAGACGGTATTTGGCATGTCTTTGGCATGCGTTGGCGGAACAATAGTTGGCGGGATAACGTAAACAAACCGCAAATCAAAGTCATTGCTTACTTGAAAGTTGAAAACATTCTTATTTCTTCCAAACTAAGCAACAACATAATGTTAATATGTGTAAAACTGGAAAAATAACTAGTTTTGTTTTATTGGCGAGTTTGGCTGAGCGATAACGATTTTAGCATGGCTCACCTGCTAAGCTCCTTGTCGTTACCCTGAACAGCACACAGTGTATTGAAGGTACCCTAGGATTGACGAATGCCATTTAAAATGCCACAAAAATTACACTCCTAAGAGTACAATTGAACCTTTATGAAACAAATAAAAAATGCATTTTTAAAATGACAAATTCGGATTTTAGTTGCAACTTTGTATTTTTGTGGACTAAGTCCTATACATTCTATCACTTCATACAAAATGTCAAACAAATCTCAAACAGTCTTCATACAAATCAAGAACATTTGTCCCAAATCCCATTTCAAACAGTTCTTTTTTTTAATTTTAAAAGATCATAAATTATCACGAATCTTATAATACGTTTTAAAAAAAAGTTTTGGGAATGCGTCAACTTATGTATGTTAAACACATTCGTAAGATAGTAAATTACACAATTTTCGATCAGTAATGAAACTTGAAATGATGCTACATAAGCGATGATTAATCTACCGAAAAATAAAACAAGACATTTTCGTTTAATCTGTCAACACAAAACAAGACAGGTCCGTTCGACAGTCAAAACAAACTCATCAAGAAACGAACCATAATGAAGTCCACCATGACAATAAGAACTGAAGAGCTCAGTTGGAGAACGTGCTAAGTGACATTTTTGAAAAAATTGAGATTTCTGTAACAATGAACATATTACTAACTTCTTTAACGACAACAAGTTTCTCCTTTTTCATAAACTTTAAGTTTAGTATATTTTTTACTCTAAACAAGTACCGTTTTCGACAGATCCGGGTTCAAACGAAAAACTTTGAAGCCCGTTTTCTCGCTTTCACCTTTTTGTCACTTAGCACTTTCTTAAACTAAATTCTTCAACTCATTTTTAAATGAGAAGTCTCACCCACTGTGACCCCTTCGGTATGGAAACGACGCTAAACGATAACTCTTAGGCATAATTGCATGTCAATATCTCGCGGAGAAGCTTGGTGTAAATTATGGTACTGTGTCCACTTGAAACATTCATCAACGGTCTGGAGGGATCATTGGTCAAACTGCCCACTCCCTTTGCCATGAGTTTGGAGTGTCCTATTTATCGCCAGTTTTGCTTAATAGCTTAAAATTTTTTTTATGTTCATGTATTATAGAAGGTGGTCAGTTGATTGGCGACTTTTGGTGATTTAAAAAAAATTAACGTAAGGTTAACCCAGTAACGACGATTTGCAAGAAAATTTGCCAATTGTAGCCAGTTTTGCTAAATAGCTAAACCTTTTTTGTTGGGAATAGATATTGTAGAATTTGGTCAGTTGATTGGCGACTTATAGGGATTTAAAAAAAAATAGCGTAATGTTAACCCAGTATAACTACGATTTGCAAGAACATTTGCCAATAGTAGATGAGCTTCCTGCGTAAATTTATATAAATAAACGAAATGTAATATAACTTAAGATCAGAGTCATGAACAGTTTATGTAGGATAAAATAAGTTATACGAGTTTTTTTTAAATAATTTAAGGTTAAAAAAAATCCGGAAAAGGTGTTTATGGTATTCACAATAGTTCACAAATTCGTTCATGGATTACTCAAGTAAGTTCAAATGAAATCTTTACTAATTTGTTCGTTTTCGTTGTTTAGCAACATAATAGAAACTTCAAAAACGAAATAGGTCCTTGAGTCACAAAAGTTATTAGAGCCTTTAGTCGATCTTGAAAAATTAGGCCTGGTTATTAAGCGAAATTAGGCAAATTAAGTAGTTTGTAGTTGGAATTGGAATATTTACCAAGTTTATCCACAGCCAAGCGGAATTCAGAGAATTATGAAAAATTGAACCGGTCTTGGTATTGCAAGTAAGTTGTTCTAAAAATGAACCGGAACTTTTTACAACGACTTGATCCCGCTAAAAATCTTTTTTCATTAACCTCTTAAGACCCGAGTGAAATCCCACATGTTTATTCTTAATCTAAACATATTTTTCATTCAAATATATGATAAAAAGTATGTTTTGCAAATAAATTTTTTTAAACAAATGTTTTAATAGTTATTTAGGGACACTCCTTAAGCTCCAAAAATCCACATTTTTGTGCTATAAGTGCAACAAAAAAAGGTCTTGTCACTCATTTGTAGTAAACAGATTATTTTAAACATTTTTTTTAAAGCAAAATGCATTCAAATTTAACTGCTAAAGAACTTTTTGAAAAGATTGAATTTTTTAAAAATAATTTTGTTAGGAACTCTAATATCGTATTGACCCTCTTTAAGCTTCATTTTTTATGGAAATAAATGACTGATACCTGTAATCAAAGGCTGAAAACTAATATTTGGATCTTCTTATATAGGACCAGGTCAATTTCGGAACCAATTAGAGTGTTAATTGTTTGTGGGGAGGTTTTGAAATATATCACCAAATAGGGACGCCAGGTCGCAAGAGGTTAAACAGTAAGGCAGACAGAGTAAGGAAATTTACATGATTACGATTGACTGTTTCCTTGCAACACTTAACATTAAATTTAAATTAATTAACATTAAATTTAATAATTATATTACAAATTTAATTTTAAAAATGACTTTATTATGCATGTAAATTATAAATTGTATGCACATATTAGCACTAATTTTGGCATAGATTTATTCCATCTGCCAAAAATTTATGTCAGATATTTTCTTTGTTAACACTCTTGTCAAACTACGAAAAAGTATTTGTATTCTTTAAGTCATGCGCACAGTTATACATTTCTGAAGCCATTAGTGAGGCACCAATTTACATTGATGCTTAACTCATCATTTTGGGTTAAACACATGAGCGTTAGTTGAAAACATTGCTATCATTAAAAAGTTAACTGATTTTTTTTTTTGCAAAATATCTTTCCAATGGATATCCTTCCAGAGATTTTTAAACACTCAATTAATCTTTTAAAAAAAATATTTGAAAAATAAGTCTTTGATAAAAAAAAAAAGAAACTAGGGACGACCAATTATCCAATTAGTGAATACATTACAGATTTAGCGAAGTTTTCATCCATAATGAATACAATGCAATATTTTTTTTGGCAAGTTGAAACAAAAAAATAAATCTATCGATAAACGACGTAGAAAATAAATTTCCTTTGTCCTAGTTTCCAGAGTCCAAATCGGCTTATAAATTTTCTTTGAAAATGCGCAGTTGCTGGAATAAGCAATCTCTATTACTATTTCAAGATGTACTTTTTAAAAATTTTAAGTAAACAAGAAATTTCAATCTCGTCAATTTAACAGTTGAAAAAAACAAGGCGTACGTAGCTGATGTAAATAAATTTTAAAAATATGTATTAAAAAATAGGGCATGGGTGTGTGTGTTTGTCTAGTATATGCGGAGTACTTGCTCGTTAAATCTGTTGGGTCCGAAAATAATGTAAAGTGTCATTGCGCAGTTTCCCACGGGGACTGGTCCTTTGAGACTATTTCTCTCCCCTTCAGGGACATGTATAAATTGTGGAGGCGGCGCGTGATAGATGGCAGCATCAAGCTCGTATGTATGTGTTATGTCTGTCTTACTTGACGAAGGTTCACAAGCGGATCTCTGACCAAGCACACAAACCTGAAAATATATGTCTACAAACCAACATAAGAAATAGGCAGTCAGTAGCAAAGTATAGCCGTGATAAAATCATTAGAAAAATGTGTCTATGTCATTCAAAGGTTACATACATCAGCGATCATCATAGTATTACCAAAGCAGTTGGAAATTACGATCACGACCCTTCGGAGAATGGCTACCGTTAAATGAGTTTCAAATATGCAAGGCGTTTTTCTTATGAATATTAAATCAATTCCAGGTGAAATATAATTCACTAATCAGCGAATATCCACACATAATTATACGGTGGTTGGTAAAAAAATAAAATTGCGCACGTCACTAACATTACCCTCGTTTTTGATCGAACAAACATCGGTAAATGGGGGAATAAGTTACGCATGGTTCCAAGTATTTTCTTCATTTGTGTGTTTGGCATCGAATATTTTGGTTTTTTAATGAAAAATAAGTTAGGGCCGGAAGGTAAGGTTTGGATATCCAGTGCCATTTTGACAAAGTTGTATTCGACATTTAGCTCAAAACAAATTAATCTCAACTTCATTAACGATAGTTTTGGCAAGAAAATTTACCATGTGATGAGTTTTCTTATGACGTTATCCGAATAAAAAAAACTATAAGACATGAAGACCGTAGTTCAGTAGAGTTTATTTAAAATGAATTAAGTTAGACAATAACAAAAAATGAAGGTGAAATTCGAAAATGAAGGTGTTACTCGTATTCACAAAGTGGCGTTAACGGGTTAAATACAGGTAGATGTATGACTTGTACACAGAGTTTTTAGGGGGCTGGGGAGCCCAGTCGGTTAAGCACTCGCTTAGCATGCGGAAGGTCCCAGGTTCGGGTCCGGGCATCGCCAAAATTGCTGCCGACCTATAAACGGCCCGTGCAGCCAAAAATGTCCGACGAATAATACCCCGTGTAAGGGAATGCACGTTAAATATCCTTCAAAGTCCTAACGCTGCGTACGATGT
This sequence comes from Hylyphantes graminicola, assembly GCA_023701765.1. Classification (NCBI taxonomy): domain Eukaryota; kingdom Metazoa; phylum Arthropoda; class Arachnida; order Araneae; family Linyphiidae; genus Hylyphantes; species Hylyphantes graminicola. The sequence goes on from CM043113.1 coordinate 7,800,149, forward strand.
CGCCCTTAACGGTTGCGTTGGGTGCCTATTCAGGTGTTGGCTCGTCACCTGACTGTGGTTCTAAAATACGACACCCGTCGCCAATAGCCCTCGTGTAGCTCTAGTGCAACGATAATTCAAACCAAACCAAACAGAGTTTTTAGAGAAGTTAGTCATTTACGATGTTTATTTATTAAATAAATAATCAAATAGCAGAAATTGAAATTTTTTTGACTGGTATATGTATTAAGGTTAGTCCTTAATAAGTTATTTCCTTTATTTTTATATATTATTGGCATACATAAGAACATACATAAATTGCATTGTAGGTTGTTTTAAACATCGCAAATAACTTACATCTCAAAAACTCTGTACTTCCATGCTTCCATCTTTCTTAAGGTTAATTTTTGATCGAAGATTAAATATATAAATAATGTAATTTTGTAATATTATATCAGCGAAAAAAATTGAAAATTATTGGAGCTACAAACCAAAAGAAATGTTCCATTAGTTTTAACTACTGAATTATTTTAACTACTACTATTGAATGCATATTGAATAAATTTTAAAGAAACTTGATATAAATGTTATCGGGGGGGGAATTTTAACCTTTTATTCATTAAATTTTTTTGTACTCTACAACAAGCCTTATGGATAGTAAGTAATATTTTGAAAAGTAATATCTCAAAAGTAATATTTTGAAAAAAGGTTATATCACGTTTCATTGGTTATTTCATTTCAACATTTTCCTCAACACTGGCTTCAATATTTGAAGATTATCACCATTTTGAAAATTATCATTATCAGGTTCTTATTATCAGAAGAGAGATTAGCCTTCTCCTATCCATCAAACTAATCCTTTTTAACCCTTTCAGTCCCAAAAATTTACTACACCTACAGAAACTTCTGATATTCACAAAATAAGCTTATTTTAGGTCAAATATACGAGTTCCATAAGAAAAAAAATTAATTTTAATTTTTATATGGTTTTTGAAATAATGTCAAAAATTTTTAACTGTGGAAAACAACAAAATAAAAAATATATATTATATAAAAAACACTTCGAGTTATATATTTTAAAGGTATCTGACCATATTATTAAAAAAAATTAGTTATTATTTTAACCGAAATAGTTTAAATTGTGTTTTAAATATGTGGAACTGAAGTGAACTTATCAAAAATCAGGTGAAACGCTTGTTGGCTATTTTATGAATAAAAAAAATAGTAGTTCTGACTTCTATTGAGATTAATGTAAAATATTGCTAATAGAACAAAGTGTGAAGAATCGAATGATGTGTGTTTGGATGTCATAACGAGACATAAACATTTTGAAAAAAATATTGAAAGTGATGATGCCAAATGGCATCACTGGGACTGAAAGGGTAAAACTGATTCAATCCAAAACTAGTTACATTCCATTTACATTTGTTTCAAATCAACGATCGAGACGAATATTAACAATTCCATTCAATATTTACTTTTGAACAATCACGTGAATGAAAAGATCCAATTTCTTCGTTTTCTTTTGCATTTCTTTATTCTCAATTAGAATTTGTAATTACAACTGTGGGCACAGCATGTTATTACCCTATTTAGATGTTCTGAAATTTTATTCTTAAATCCCTATTTACAATGGTGTATTATTGTTATTTAAATAATATGCGTCGAATAGTTTTACTAATATTGAGCGTGAAAAAGGTTCTATGTCGAGGTTATGGACATGGGCACACCTTAATTTTGAGAGATTTCTTTCAATTCCGAATTCATTCGAACTATTACAGTTTGAATAAAATGATTGTGCAATTGTATACATTTAATTCCAATAGAAAACAAATATAAATGATTTATATGATTCGGAAATCTTATGAATTATACATTTAACTTACAATATGCTATCTCGATCGTTTTTTGAAAATCAAATCGTGTGTTGAAAGCTTCCATGCTCCAAAAGCAGAGCAAATATCAAAAAAATTAAAACGAAATACTTTTAACGTATTCAATTTTAGTCTGCGCATTAGGGGAGACCGGGTCTAGTTGATACAGGGTCAAGTTGATACAGTCAAAATAACTCCGTAATGCGCAGGCGCAATTAACTGGTACTCACTTGACTGGGCGACCGGTCCGTCGTCAACAACCACGCGTGAGCACTTAGATGAGGTTGCCTTGTTCTATGAGTTGTGAATTAAATACTGGTTTTGAGCTTTAAAAGTAAATTTTTACTCCTGTATTTGAAGTGTTATTGAAAGTTTACTTGTTAGTGGATTGTGTTATAAATAACACCACATTGTTACATGCTATAAAGGCAAGAATGTAACCTAGTAGACTTTGTTCTAGCTCTTATTGGTTTTCCGTATTTTGCGGTTTAGTGTAATGGCGACGGTTGGGTCAAGTTGATACGCTTCTTTGGGGTCAAGTTGTTACGGTGTATCAACTTAACCCACAAGAATTTTCATATGTTGCATTTATTTATAGATACCAAGAAACTACAAGAGGCGAAATACCAATTGATATTTTTGGAAGAGCTTATGAAGAGATTAGAAATGGCAGAATGTATAATAGTGAAGCGGCCAAAATCTTTAATATAGACACAATAGCTCTTTACAGGTTCAAGACAAAAAAGGGAAAATAAAACTTGAAATGCCAGAGGCTACTGACGAGGTTGTAAAAATGGGTTATGCTAAACATCGATAAATATTGACTGACGAACTTGAGGAGGAGCTTAGCAGATATATTTTAACAAGAAAATAAAAGTTAAAATTGTTTAAATCATTAGGGGGTAATATTACCAAGAATGGAAGAACAGAAAAGAACCGAAAACAAAGAACAGAAAACCTGACAAAAGAAGTTAAAAATAAAAAAAAAGAGAGAAACAAAGAAAAATTGAAAAAGATGAATCAGACTCTGATGAAGGCGAAGAGTCTATTTGTTTGTTGTGCTTCAAAACATATTCAACGTCAAAGCCTGGCCAGGACTGGATACAATGCATATCCTGTAAGAAGTGGGCACACATCGCATGTGCTGAAGACAATCCATTTTACACATGTTTCAATTGTCAATCAGATCCCAATTTCTCAGACTCGGAGTAATCAGTTACAATCAATGTATGCCCTATCATGTAAAACTTTGTATCATATAAAGTTAAAAACCTATTTATAATGTAAAATAAAACACTTTTCGTAATTACTGCATTTTTATTAGATATATTTAAATATTTCCTAGCACCGTCTCAGCTTACTCATATGCGTATCAACTTGACCCAATGCCGTATCAACTTGACCCAGATCGGGTTAAGTTGATACACATTGCAACATTTTAAAAAGCATTTTTTTTTTGTCAGTGAAAATTCAATTCTATTTAGATTATAAAAATATCAGGCGTTAGCCAAAGAGTTATAGTTACTAACTACACTTAGTTTGTTTCAAAATATTGACAGAAAAAAATTACAAAAATCAGAAAGTAAAAAGTGTATCAACTTGACCCGGTCTCCCCTACTAATTATTAACATATTAAAGACTACCTTTATTTCACAGAACAAAATAATTTGCTATGACAATAGAAGTATTTTTTGATCCATAGTTATCTTTAAACAATTTTTGCTTTTCAATTGTAGGCTTGGTAATAGTTTAAACTATTCATAACAGATTTCATTACTAGCCTGAATTTTTTTGATGTTTTTTAATTGTTTAAAACTCCATAGTGCAAGCATTATTTAGGATTGTATAAATTAATTCACAAACTAACAAAAATGATGTAAACGATGGTTCAATATGGAAAAGGGAAGCGTCTATAGCCATTTATGATATCAAAAAGCACATCATTCGATTCTTCGAACTTTTTTCGATTAGAAAATATTTTTTATTAATCCCAATAAATGTCAGTCCTATTATTTTTTTTAATTATGATCAGAAACATGAGATGATACTAAATGGCATCACTGGCACTGAAAGTTTTTTTAAATAGATACAAGCAAACTAATCCTTTTCTAAATGTCCATATATTATTTTAAAATAAGAAACGTCAAAGTTTTTTTTTAATATAAAAGGTTGAAGTTTGACACCTTTTGAATGTAACAGATTTCTTGATTTGAATAGAAATAAACATGTCTCTTTAGTTAACCCTTTGGTTAACCCTTATCAAGACTTGTAACTTCAAATGTGCGGGATTCACTTTAAAAAAAAAAGTGAAACACAGCATGCTATCCACAGTAGCGCAAGAATACTAAAAATAGACATTTCAACTTCAGTAAACTACATCATCAATAACCTTCAATGCATTCGTTTACAAGAATCATCAATTCTAATCGCCATTCGATACAAAAATACAACATGCATTATGTTACCTTTTGAAAGAAAACAAGAAGTTCTAAAAGAACTAAAATAGCCTACTTTCCTGTTACTTAAATACTTAGACTTACTAAAATTCTTATCTTGAAAAAACTAGGATCGTTACAGTAAGTGACATCAACAACCGTTTCTACATTAAATTTATATACAAAAGAATAAATTTCACTAACTACAGCATCTAGCTATAATTTCAACTTCGTAAAGCCATTATTTTCATTTATTTTCCATCACCCATAAAATAAATATTACTTATCGTCCGCATGATTTATTTGCAGTTATAAATAAATATTTAATTTTTCGTAGAAAAAAACCCATAAAACTATTCCAAAATGCACTTAAAATAATAAATGTAAATAAACAAGTAGGTTTGTAACAGAATCTGTCACTTAACCTGCTTCCAAACAACAGTTGTGTTTAACAGGTAAAAAGGCGCCAAACACAGCATTAATTCTATATTAAACATTTACCAGCTAAATTCAGCTAGTTTCATTTATTTTATTTCGAGAATTAAATAATTATTACTAAAATCGTTTGCAAAAAATTATATTTCAAAGAATAAATATGTAATATTTTTCTCTTTTGAATAGAATGAAAACATTGCTTACCTACACACAGAATCTTGAAGTGAAATATATTTGACGTCATTTCAAACTGATCGATGTCGCAAAAATAAATTTATTTTAATTCATTGTCTAAAAGAATTAAAGTTTCTCAAGCGATTGTTGCCATGGCAATGGTGATTTATTTCTAATAAAATGGCTTCCTATGCTTTTTAAATGGGCATTAATTGTTAAAGTTTTTTAAGTAATTGAAGTACTTAGAATTCGAATTCTTTTCTGAAATTTTCAATATATTCTCATTTGGATACGCTGAATTTTTTGACGTATATCACTTTTCCGTAGCATTTGTAGTTAAATTCAGCGATTTAAATGACTCGAAATTGAATTTCAATGCTAATTCAATGGGAAATTCGTCGACAAATAGTAGATTTATGTCCGTCCGTTCGTACAGACAGACGGACAAAAAGTAGGAAAGTCGGGTCTCTGAGGTCATAGCTTTCTAACAAAAAAAGAATTTTTAAGATCGGATGGATAGAACCGATTTTGGAAGGGGGGTACGGACAGACGGACGGACGGACAGACGGACAGACAGACAGACGGACGGACGGACGGACGGACATCGACCGCATGTCAATACCTACTTTTTTATTTTTTTTTAATTCTTCGAATTAAAAAAAAAGAAAAGTAGGCTAAAAAACATTTCACAATACCAAACAACTAAATAGAACACTGCTAGGGGGATAATGGCGTATCTAACAGAAAAATCGAGTGAAATTACTTAAATATTTCGATTTGAAAGATCTCTCTATTTATATAGTTATTGAATAGATTGCGACAATAGTTGTTCAACAATTAAGAAATTCGCATTAGCTTGGCAATTAAATACAATGTAAATACAAACAATTATTCTGGAAAAATGTATTTTTCTGATACATTACTTTTCTGAATGACAATGAAATTTGAATTTTTTTACTAAAATTCATTTTTTTATTCGTAAATTCATTTTTCTCATTCTAAAAATTCATTTTTTTATTTCGTAAAAAATATGCATTTTATGCAATGGACGATTATGAAAGACTTCTCCATAATTTACAATTTTAAATTTAGAAATATTATAATATTTAATTTTTTTTAAAAAAAATCATGTGTTTTGCTGGAAAATCTGAAAATCAGGCGTCTGGTTTATACATCTATATCTCTCAAAAGGTTAACACTACAAAAATTAATAATTGAATAACCGGATGATGTTATAATTTTTATTTTGCTGTTATTACGATTTTTCCATGCTTTGTGGAACAAATATTATTTCAGTTATTGCATCAGGTCATTGTCATCCCTCGAAAATCCAAAGAAAAAATCATAATTCAGACTATTTTCTTTTAAAAAAATTGCCCCTTTTTTGCTAGGAAGTCACTTTTCTGCACACGGTTCTACATAATAAACAACGAAAGGGAAATTAGTCCAGGCAACGAAGAGTTCTAGAGGGAAAGTTTTGGAACACAATTTTTGACTTCATAACTTTGTTTAGACTAGTTAGGAGGTAAACATATCAAAAGTCCCCGCCCCTAGCCCCTGTGCTGAAGGGGGAGGGGGGGTTGAATGTCCCATTTTTCGGTTTTTCGCTTATATCTCGAAAACTATGAGTTCTAGCTATATAATTGTAATCCACAAAATGAAAGATGATTAAATTTGCTACAAGCTGCACCCCTCAAGTGTTTTAATATCTTGTATAGTTTTCGAGATATCCGCTCTTGAAAGTCAGTAGTTTTGGAGAAAACACTTCTCCCCCCAGATTTTTCCTCTTTTTTGACCGAATAACTCTTCAATAATGCACCGAAACACTAAATTTTGGCCCTAGATTGGTAGAGAATTTAATTCTTTTCAATAATGTATCTTATTTTACTATTTTATCTATTTTTCTTCAAATTTTAAAGCGGTTTCAGTGTTGAGTGAAGATTGTACTGAAAGTCCCATAGAGCTAATGCATAAGTTTTGAAATCGTAACTTTTGGAAAACAATTTATTTGCCATGTTATTCAATTTTCACATGGTATTAGAATCATCATAACATCAATTTAACAAAAAATTGAAAAGAAAATAACATCCGGTTATTTAATTATTAATTAATAAAGTTTTAAAATAGTGGCGCCATCTGCTGTATGTGTTTGAAATTTCAAAACTTCAAAAATATATAATTAAATAACTAGATAATATTTTTGTTTCAAATTTGTTTCATTTCGATGTTATGTTGATTCCCGGACCTGGACAAAAGGGCTAACATGGCAAAGCAATACATCTGTGGAAGTTGTTATTCCAAAACTAATGCATTAGCTCTATCGGACTGACAACCCCTCTTATGTACACTTATTCTATACTGAACGTCTAAATAACACTAATACTCATTTTGTAGGCACGTTGTTACTTTAATATATTTTATCTATTTTATTTCATTCGTCAAACACCAGGGAGAAAACTGTCAGATGCTATTCATGTTCTTCATCTTCGGAGTCAATTTGAGAGACCCTTTTGAGGCTAGTCCCCTGGGAATTTTGGCATTCTGAGGAACATTTGCGACTTGATTTTTTACAGCTTTAGTTTGAGCTGGCACAGACTTTCATGTTTCTGCAGAAAATTATTTTCATAATATTGTCAGGTGCTGCTGCTAACTCCCTGTGCACTTTGACCATCAAGCAGTTATTCTCAATCTTCCAATCATACACAAGAGGAGGCAGGTCATTTCCCAGCCACAGCTCATCTTGGTGTAATATTGAGAAGAAATACTGTTCTACTGCTTCCTCGGTGGGAAGAAGACGATATATCAGGCTTGATGGCGGCTCCGGATGTCAAGAGTGAATTATACCTGTGGCATTGGGGAAGGCCTCTTTCATTGGAGCCCCATAACACCTCAAAATGCAGGTATTGCCTGCCTTTTGTACCTGATATGTGGTTAAGGAAGGGTATGAAAAGACCGCTGCTGCTTTCTGGACTTCTGACGAATTCGTACGCAACTTCACAAATGCGAACCCCTTTTTTTCGAAATGTGAAAGATGTAGTGTCGCATCCAGTTGCAAAAATAGCACGTCCTAAACCTAGTTGCTGTAACTCTTGGGATGAGAATAAAAAATTCTTTGTCTTCCCACGTCCAGGCTTTATGAAACCGATGTCCTTATGCACATCAGCTGTAGCCATCAGGAGGACTGTAAGGTCGACACAAAATATTAAAGTATAACAACGTGCCAGAAAAATAAGTATCTGTGTCATTTCCGACATTATCACAGCCGTATGCAGTATCCACTATCAGAACGTCCACATCCCTTTCTGCTCGAGTGGTCCTACATTCAATTGTCCTCAAGCTACACCTCAAGTATGTTGATGAGACCATTTTATTTAAATTGTCGACAAAAAATCATCTTGTTTGACAGTTATCTTAGTGTCTTCAGTGAAAAGGATATCAACCGACTGCGACTTCTTGAGTCGATAGCTCTTCTGCTGGTCCCGGTGCACAGTGAGTTAGCAGCAGCACCTGACGATGTTCTGAAAATTATGTTCGGATGATGTAAGAAAGACTGTGCCAGCTCAAGTGTAGCAGCAAAAAAAGCAAGCCTCAAAGGTCCTAGAGCATGCCAAACTTACCATTGGCACAGCATCAATAGGGTCCCTCAAATTGACTCCGAAGATGAAGAACATGAATAGCATCTGACAGTTTTCCCCCTGGTGTTTGACGAATGAAATAAAATAGATAAAATATTAAAGTAACAACGTGCCTACAAAATGAGTATCAGTGTTATTTAGACGTTCAGTATAGAATAAGTGTACGTAAGAGGGGTTGTCAGTCCGATAGAGCTAATGCATTAGTTTTGGAATAACAACTTCCACAGATGTATTGCTTTGCCATGTTAGCCCTTTTTGTCCAGGTACGGGAATCAACGTAACATCGAAATGAAACAAATTTGAAACAAAAATATTATCTAGTTATTTAATTATATATTTTTGAAGTTTTGAAATTTCAAACACATACAGCAGATGGCGCCACTATTTTAAAACTTTATTAATTAATAATTAAATAACCGGATATTATTTTCTTTTCAATTTTGTGTTAAATTGATGTTATGATGATTCTAATACCATGTGAAAATGGAATAACATGGCAAATAAATTGTTTTCCAAAAGTTGCGATTTCAAAACTTATGCATTAGCTCTATGGGACTTTCAGTACAATCTTCACTCAACACTGAAACCGCTTTAAAATTTGAAGGAAAATAGATAAAATAGTAAAATAAGATATATTATTGAAAAGAATTAAATTCTCTACCAATCTAGGGCCAAAATTTAGTGTTTCGGTGCATTATTGAAGAGTTATTCGGTCAAAAAAGAGGGAAAATGTGGGGGGAGAAGTGTTTTCTCCAAAATTACTGACTTTCAAGAGCGGATATCTCGAAAACTATACAAGATATTAAAACACTTGAGGGGTGCAGCTTGTAGCAAATTTAATCATCTTTCATTTTGTGTATTACAATTAAATAGCTAGAACTCATAGTTTTCGAGATATAAGCGAAAAACCGAAAAATGGGACATTCAACCCCCCCCCCCCCCTCCCCCCTTCAGCACAGGGGCTAGGGGCGGGGACTTTTGATATGTTTACCTCCTAACTAGTCTAAACAAAGTTATGAAGTCAAAAATTGTGTTCCAAAACTTTCCGTCTAGACCCTTTTTTCAGCCTTCGTTGCCTGGACTAAATCGGAAAAAAGAAATCTGAAAAAGGAAAATCTTGTCGTCAATTCATTCCACTTAGCGTTCTAAAATAAAACCAGAGAGATTGCGCGGTTTTTGGAAATGATAGCATTGATATTTGACCTACACGGAACCTAAAAAAGACAAAATCGCCTAAATGCTTGGCCTGCTTCACCCCTTGAACTTTGTATATCTCGATCTATTAGAACTAGGAAAAAAAGATAAAAGTTGCCATAACCCTTGTTTTTTAAGATCGAAACTGAAGTTGAGAATAAAAAAAAACTAGAAGGAAACGAGCATAGTGGGTAAATGTCGATATATCTGGAAAGTATATTGTTCTTAAAGGAAAGACAAATTAGTTCTATGGAAAAAAGGGCGTAATTCAAATCACTTGTTTATTTGTGAATGAATATGGTGTCATTAATAACGTCTTTTTAATATTAGATCCATGGAAATGATTGCATCGGAGAACGTTTATTTTGAAATGTAAGGAGTGGGCTAGAAATCAGTTTATAGTTTATAAATGAAGACGTATTGGTCTTTTGTTTTATGCATCTCGATTTCATACGGTATTTATTTTGTTCTTGTTTTGTACATTTATAGGTCATGCATTGTGATTCGAAATATAGAATTTATATGCATCAAATTAATTTGATAGATATAATAGCTAACAAAAGTCTAAAGTACGCATTCTGAAGATTTTATTTTGAAGAAGACTGATACTAATAATTTGTTATATAATCGAAATGCGGATGTCTAACTACGTCTGATTTTTTCCCCGACGTCATAGCCTCTCATAAGCTTCCCAATTTTATGTTTGTTAAGTTAGTTAAAAGGTTTAATGTAATTCCTTATAATCGTTTTTTCTAAGTCTATATATAGCGATTTTTTTGTATTGAAATATTAAGCATAAATATTTTTAAATTATATATTATATTAAAGTTTCCTTCAAGATTGCTTCTAAATTCCATTGCTCAAAAGTACAGCCTTATTTACAAAAGAGCTTCGGTACAAAAAGGAAAAGCTTTGGTACAAAAAAAGTACAGCTTCATCCAATGAACAACAAGTAAAGCTTAAGCAGCAGTACAGTTTTACAAAAAACAAAAATAGTTATGTACCTATAGAATTCAAAGCAAAAGAATTTACATTTACTTCAAATATCAAACTCGAAATGTATTCGGTTTGTGTAGTTTTACAGTAAAAGAGCATTTTTCAACAATCCCAAATTTAAACTATCATAGCACGTATTATTCTAACTTGAATTCATTAGAGAACTTTTCGATGCATCATGGAACATTTAGTATTCCATGCCATCTTTAGGAATTTCGTAATTTGAAGGAGAATTCTCATAAATAACAATAAAAAGTCACTACTTGTAGTTTATAGCTTCTCGAAATTAGTTAAAGGGATAAATATATCCTCGTTTTTCCTTTTTAAAATTCGCTAAACTAACAGCTGATCAAAACAAAACGACAATAACTGACTCCTTACCACGACACTAATACTGCAGGAAATGAAAGTTAAAATTCCAAAGCGTTCGTAAACAAGGAAGTATAAATTTGATTTTTTATTTCAAATCGCTTAAAGGAAGATCAAGAGTTAAACTTTTATATTTTGAAATTAAACCAATTAAATATAATTTAGGGTTTTGTAATGAGATGCTACAATTTATGTCAAAATCTGAAGTCATAATACGTATAAAATTAAAATATTTCGTTTCATTTATTTAATAAGAAGTTTGTTTATGTCGAAATAATATCTTGAAACTCAACTAATTAAAAGCAAAAATTATAAGAGAGAAACAATGTTAAAACCATTGTCCGAAGACATATGTAACCCAAGGAAAGTTAACAATTAATATTCTTTTATTTTAATTACTATTAAGAAGAAAACAGTAACTTAACTTTTAAACAATATTTTGAAACTAAACTAATTAAAATAAAAAATAATTTAATTATCTAGAGATAATGATGTTATAATAATTGTCTGAAATCATAATATGTAAACAAGGAAAGAATACATTTTATTTTGATTTAATTATCACTAAAGAAGCCTTAGGTAAAGTGTTAATGTAAACCCTTAACGTTTAGCCCTTAATTTGAACACACATCAATTAAATGTTTTATTACGATGTTGTAATAATTGTAGGAAGTTATCTGTAAGCATGAATATGTATAATTTTCTAATGCTTTAATTATTACTAAGAAAAGGCTAAAATGAAGATTCCAACTATTATTTTGAATTTAAAATAAGTAAAATATGATTATAGGTTTTGAAGCATTGTTAATATTAATGATCATTGATTGTTGTTCGTAATTATAATTAAAGAGAGAGAGAGAAGTATTATAAGGATTAAGGAAAACAATAATTAGTTATAATATGTTTTGAAATATACCCGAAAATACCTAAGTTTTGTACAAACTGATATTAATTAATCTAGATTAATAATTAAACATCCTTTTACCCTTGATTTTAAAGTATACATCTGAAATTCGAAATATTAATAGACAATTATTTTCGACCTCATATTTAGGGTTAAAACTGTCCTAGACAATTAATCTAGTACATACTTCAACAGAATCATCAATTGATAACAATCGATATACTATTTCTGAACAAATTAAAATGCTCAAATAAGTTGTTTTTCACAAAAGTATCTAAAGATTAGGGTGGGCCGAAAAGTACTTTTTATTTTCAATTCGAATCACTATAGGGCGGAAAAGTTGCAACATGAAAAATGTATTAATTATAATTTTTTTATTCATATATCTTCCGTTCGCGAAATGCCATCGAAGTTGGCAAAAAATTGTCCAAAACCGTAACTTTTTATAATTTTTTTGGAAACAAGGTAGGTGTTTAATTACTTTTTTATGTCATTAATTAACTACTAAAAGTATGAAAAATCATTCTAATTATTATCCATTTGTGCCAGATCCTCCGGCCACGCAACGTAGTACAAAATGAGAGAAAATCGCAGTTTTTGCAAAATTTCGAAGTTTTACTGTTTACTACATTTTAATCTCACAAGTTTTAGACCAGCTAAACATCTTACTCAAAACATCTATCGTACTTCAAAAAATTACGGTTTTTGAAAAAAAAATATGCCAACTTTGATGGCGTTACGCGAAGGGAAGATATGAATAAAAAAAATTATAATTAATAAAATTTTCATGTTTTTACCAATGGCAACTTTTCCGCACTATAGCGATTCGAAATAAAATAAAAAGCATTTTTCGTCCCACCCTACTAAAGATATTATGAGACCAGGATATAAACATATTTGTCGCTGAGTATAAGCATTGCACGGGACTACATGCCTTTTTGGCCTTATGCCTATCCTTCCCATATAATTTTTTTTTTCACTAAGAAACAATTAAGGACTGTGGAGAAAAGTCGGAAATGCCCTTATATTGTTCTTGTAAAATACAAGGGCCTTCGCACACGAGGCATCAGGTTCGGGCCCGGGCGATTCCAAATAACTGACGACCATTAAACGGTCCGTGCAAAAAAAAAAAAAAGAAGATAAAAAAAACGTTCGATGAATAACAGCCCTTGTTTTGGGAATACACGTAAAATATGCTCCAATGTCCCGACCTTACTTACGCTGTCTCTTCAAAAAAATTACGCTGGGTGCCTACTCACACGTCGGCTCGGCAATTGACCGTTGTTCTAAAATACGACGCACCAATAACCCTCGTGTAGATTTAGCTAGACAATAATTCGACATCTCTTTTCCAGCACTCTCCACTTTTTCCATCTGAACCAAACGTATTTTGTACGTATAGAACGTCCGTAAAACGGTTAAATTGTAAAAAAAGAAAACCAGACACACTAAAAAAGAAATAAATTCTTCCATCCTCAATGATGATGTGCATATCCTATCCGGTTTCATTTCCTCATACAAAACATGGCCACCCTTTTCGAAATAAGATTGACAACGCGAGACCAATGAAATTCGATTTCGCACGGGGCCACGATAATGGGCGACCCCCATAAAGTGTGGAAGGATATGGCGATGCTTGGCGAGACATGAAGTGAAGCCGAGATAAAATCGCCAAGTAACCCTAGTAAGACCAAGCAAACCGTCCACTCAACGTTACCCTCACTCTTAAAACAAACTAGCGATTTTAACTCAGTCTGAGTTAATTTTCACTCCTCCAGTGTTGAAAATGCACTTCTCCTACAGGAGTGGATCCTTTAAATGTTGAATCTGCGACAAAATCACCCCAAACGAGTGATTTTAACTCAGCCTGAGTTAATATTCACTCCTTTCCAGTGTCGAACCTACAGGAGTGGATACTACTCTTTTGTTTTAAGAGTGTACCAACGGAACCTATCAACTGTTAAAGCAAGACTTCATTCAGGCCATTTTAAGGACGTGGAAATATATATCTCCAGATATAACCTCTAGATCCTAAGCATTCTGCAGAAATTGTCCAGAAACCCAACGAACGCCAGACCATTTGTTTAACTGCCAAGCAGTTGTGGCCTCTCTTGTTGAACTTGGCGCGCCACCACAAGACATGCTTTTTAGTCTCAAGGCCTATGACCTGTCGACTCTCACCATCATATATAGAAATTGCTTTACATGGGACACGATAACAACAACTTAACGTTGGTTCAATGAAAAGACGCATCATTTTATTCTTTAAAAAAATTTGGATTAAAAATCGAAAAATTGCTGTTTACACAGTTGAAGCACGAGATCTGAATTTACACAGGATGGTAGTAATTCCCTTCATAGGTAAGAAAAATGCGTTGTAATTATAATTTACATTCGAGATTCGGGGATCAACAAGTCGATGTTTAAGCCTATACTAACTCCATTGCTCCAACACGGCGGCGCAATGGTTAAGGTGTTAGCCTTTGGAGCTTCTGGGTCAGGGTTCGAATCCCGTTGAGGCATGGATCTTTGTGTTTGTCGAGTATATGCGGAGTACGTGCTCGTTAAATATTTTGGGTCCGAAAGTCCTGTTGGCGATCATCGCGCAGTTTTCCACGGGTACATTCCCTGGAGATCTCCTTCTGGGATATGTCTAAATTGTGGAGGTGGCGATAGATGGCAGCATTTGTCACGTATGTGTGTGTTATGTCTGTCTTACTTGACGAAGGTTTATAAGCGGGTGTCTGACAAGCCTGAAAATGTATGTCAACCGACCAACTCCATTGTAGAATAGAGAGAAATACTTAGCCAAGATCGTTTGTTTGGGCTTACAACAAAGCGATCAATGGCTTCATAAGGCAAACCGAATTTCAATCGGTTTTTTGAAATGGCACCATCTCCATTCTCTTCTTAACTCTAATGGCGACCCCGGGACGTCCAAAGAAGTTGAGTTGAGTTGTCTGCATCCTGAACTCGAATTTGAGGAAGGGCCATTTGAGGGAACCCCATGCTGTGAGATATGTCATTTAAGACAAAACAAAAGGCGAGGCCGATCTTTTAAGAGACTTCATTTGTTTGATAGTCCAGGAAGCAAATGGTTCTTTAAGAGTATTGAAGTTAACTTATAAAAAAAGAGGTTTAGATACTAAATAGTTACTAAATTTTATTGCAGCAATTAAAGCATTTATGATGTCTTTTAAAACCTTA
This sequence comes from Hylyphantes graminicola, assembly GCA_023701765.1. Classification (NCBI taxonomy): domain Eukaryota; kingdom Metazoa; phylum Arthropoda; class Arachnida; order Araneae; family Linyphiidae; genus Hylyphantes; species Hylyphantes graminicola. The sequence continues at coordinate 7,815,351 of CM043113.1, forward strand.
AGTGTTTTTCTTATAAGAGATATTAAACATGCATAAATTGAAATCGTAATAATTGTCAGTAAAATGCTTAATTTAATGCTTATTTTAAGAAAAACCAATTCATAATTGGCCTTTATTTCTTAACATATTTCCGAATAAGTAAATTGCATTGAATACCTTTCTAATACAATGAAGTACACTGTGTAATTCATTTTGTATTTAAATTAGAACATAAGTATAGAAATATTTCTTTATTTAAAACTTTGAGATTTCTTCGATTTTTTGTGTAGCATTCAATGAAAGCTTTGAAAAGTAAAAATAAACAAATTGATGTTGAAAACGAGTGAAGTCAGTTTAAAGAGTCCACATAGAGCTTAAACTTATCAATATTAGTCATTTAAAATAAAATTGCTAATGATAATCTGATAACCAACACTCAAAAAACTAACCCCTCAAAGAAATTCTATAACACGAATATGTTAATCCAAACCAACAAGTTTTACAATGAAACATGAACTTTAAATGCCAGTAAAACCTTTAAGATTGTCCTTTTACAACTTAAAAAAAAAAAAACTTTCAGATACAAACACAATAAATTATTCAATATCTCTTTGTAGTTAAACACCTTCTTTTGTTTGCTAATCCTCCGCAACCTTTGTCCATTGAAGTTGAACAATGACTTATAATTCAAAAAGGTTTGGAGTTAAAGTTCGGATGTTAACATTACATCACAACAACAGTACTACGGTGACCTAATGACTTCGGAGAGACATTTATTGATTTCAAGGCAACATTTTACGGTTGTTACTAAAATGGATTGGCTGTAGGTCGCTGGAGGAGCATCAAAATGATATTCTTGTGAAAGAGAGAGTGATATTTGTTTGCATAAGTTAAATGGAATGCAAAGGTACAGTGGAACCGAGAATTGGATTTGGTTTTGTTTGAATTATCGTCGCACTAGAGCTACACGAGGGCTATTGGCGACGAGCGTCGTATTTTAGAACTACAGTCAAGTGACGAACCAACACCTGAATAGGCACCTAACGCAACCGTTAAGGGGGAAATCGTGCGTATCGTTAGGACTTTGAACGATATTTAACGTGTACTCCCTTCCAAGGGGTATTTATTATTCATCGGACATTTTTGGCTGCACGGGCCGTTTATAGTTCGGCAGTTATTTTGGCGATGCCCAGACCCAACCCTGGGAGCTTCCGCATGCTAGGCGAGTGCCTAGCCGACTGGGCTCTCCAGCCCCCACAAACATAGGTAAAATACAACAAATATCGTTTATTTTCTAACAGTAAATGTATGTACCATTCGATTGCAAAATGCCTACACCATGAAATCAAATCACTATACAACATTCCCTTTAAAATTTATCAAAATGATGAAAACTCTCTCTATTTGTACCAAAAAAAAAGAGCTACAATATATTATGAAATCTCCGTAGATAAACTTGTTCGGGAACTCAGCAAAACGTGATATTATAATTTACCTACAATTGTTTCCTTAGGTAGGTCGATATGAAAAACATATTAATCGAAATCGCTTTGCCCAGATTTTGGGTAACCGATGGGCGAATGATGAACCTAGCGTAAAGTTGACAGTTAAATTATTCGGTTAGTTGTACATCAGACACAATGGCGCGGCGCCAGCGTTTTGACCGTTATTCTGAGGAATAGGAATGAGTAGGAGACTGTCAGTACCATAAAGTTAATGCATTGGTTTTGAAATCAAAACCTACGCAAAAGTATTGCTTCATAACGAAGAAGTATTGATTCAATTGCGTCATAACATCAATTAAAAAATTGAAAAGATAATAACTTCCGGTTTTTTAATTATCAATTTATAAAATATAAAATAAATATTACGCCATCTGCTGTATATTTTTGGCATTTTAAAACTTCAAAAAAAATATATAATTAAATAACTAGATAACGTTTTCATTTCAAAATTGTTTCATTTCGACATTACGTTGATTCCCATACCTGGGGGGAAAAAAGGGCTAACATAGCAAATAATTTTTTGACCTATCACACTTGTCTGAATAGTTAGTAGCAGCCCCAAAGACAGACCGACAGCTCGACGGACGAATAGCATTTATAAAAGCTTCCCCTTTTTACCTTATAAACGAAGTGTGGACTCTAAGAAATCACCTACTCTTGTTTCCTAAAACTAATTGTTGGTCAGAAAGAATAGTAAGGACATAATTTTTCACTTTCACCGGCAATCAAAAATTCCTCATCCAAGGATTTCTTCTGGAATTGTGAATTAGACAAGTATTTAACCCCAGGTTCACCTACGGCGTTGCCTCAACTCTGAACTTACACAAATAAAAGGAGGTTTTTTTCCCCTGACGACCTCAATTCTAAATCAGTTTTTCTAGACTAATAATGAGGGAAATGAATGCTTAAACAAACAAATTTCTTTGCCCTTCACTCTCGCCAAGCAAGGATAGACCTATTAAAGAAAGAATCGTCTTGACCATCTCGCCAAATTTGAACAGCACTTAGAATACTATGTAAAATGATGCAACGGGTGGCATTATCGTAGATTTGGAAAGTTGAAAAAACTAGGGGATTGTAACACTACACAGTTTTCATTTGGCACATCATAAATTGCACTCTTAAAACAAAAGATTGAAATCCACTCCTGTAGGAAAAGTGCATTCTCGACACTGAAAAAGAGTGATTATTAACTCAATCTGAGTTAAAATTACTCATTTGGAGTGATCTTGCCGCAGGTTTGACATACAAAGGATCCACTCTTATAGGGGAAGTGCATTTTCGACACTGGAGAAGTGAAAATTAACTCAGACTGAGTTAAAATCGCTCGTTTGTTTTAAGAGTGTAGTAATTTAAATGTACTTAGATACCCCACAAGATATTTTTAATATTTTTGAGATCTAAGAATTTCTCATTTGAGCATGAGTGGCTTTCTCAAATCCCTTAAGATGACGATCGACAGTTACTGGGAAATCGTGAACCAAATTTAAAGTCCGTAGCTCTTTTAGTTCGAGCTGTAGAGGAATTTCTGACAGACAAATGGACCAATAGTTTAAAACCATATTTTTAGAATCAATATCTTCGAAAACATGTGGAAAACACAATATCCCCACTTCGGATTTTCGACCTCTTCGCAATACTTTTATTACCTTGTATTCCATATCAGAGAATTGAAAGCTATAATGTGTCTTAAGAATGCTTTTATTGATATGTTAATCCAAATAACACAAAAATTTCATTATGGATAATTGGTTGTGAAAGGGTCGAAGTTTTAATTTAAAATGGTGGTAAGTATAGGTTTAGAATTATGAGAAATTTGTACTAGTAAAAGCATGTGCAAAAATTGTCCCATATGCAAGTATGACTTTCTGTTTCCATGGTATTTTGGTGCTATTACAGTGCTTCATTTGTTCTATAACATTGTGTCAAAAATGCCTTGCACTGCACCCTATAAATTTTTACTCCATTGAAATCGCAGTTACATTAATAGATATTACAAAACTCGTGCCTAACAAAAGGCATCTTAAGGTGTAAACAAAGTTACTTCTTTTAATATACTACGATTTTAATTGTAATTAACGTGGCTGGTAGTAAATCAATAGTAAATCAGCGCCATCTACCGTTGATGTTATTTTGAAGCCACAAGCGAGCCAAGTCAAATAAATAATCAAATGTTATAACTTGACAGTTATTTTTAATCGCAACTTCAATTAAAACGGTCCTGTATGTATTTGTACTTAAGGATAGAATTCTATCTTTTTATTTTCTGAATTTTACACAGGAAACATATCGAGGTTTGCCTATAATCAGGGTAGATTTTATTCAGGCATAGTGATTCATCGTTAAGTTTAATATAAAGGGATGTCTTAAGAGCTTGCTGAAGTAGAATTTGCAAAGTTTTGAAAATGTTGCAATCAATGAAACTGACATTTTAACATGGCGACGTTCAATGTACGGACTGTGACGCATTGATGTTTGTTGACTTTTATTTAATTATACTTCACCATTGTTTGTTCCCTTGATGAGTTTCTTATGAGTCCATCAAATAAGATTCATCTTTCTATCTGAAGGTGTAAACCAAATCTGCCTTGGGCAGGTAAACTGTAGTAAGCACATCAGTGAGTTGGACCATTTTTTCTCTGAAATGATCAGTATTTCGGTATGTTTTCTTAAAAGTAGGAGTTAATGACTGCATACAACAATGGCTCAAGTCATTAGTCTAGATACTGCATTTAACCTGCCCACGGCCCTAAGTGCAATATAATAACCTTCTTCACTAGAAAAGAGACGTTCTTGAAATCGAAGGTCGAATGATCCTCTTCTAACTACATCCACAAACACCTCATCGTATTTACAATAAAAAAAATATTGTGTCAACTCGACCTTCGGCCATCGGGACCTTGATTCATCGCCAATTACTGATTTCTACCAATTAATTGAAGACAGAGATGTAGCTAGCAAATAAGTAATTAACCTTGGAACCGATTCAGACCATATCTTGAGTCGACATCTTCAATTGAAATCAGCTATTGTCGAGAATCGCGTGTACCGTTAGAACCTATGATGCGGAACTTGTTGTAATTCAATAGGATTTTCTTATGTCTATGGTTTGTAATTGACCTGCGAAGCGTAACGATAGGCTGAGTTTCTAATGATGACATTCAATTTGAAGATGATTAAATTAAAATTTGGTCATTAATCAATGATGTTTCTTCTTTTTTTGTAGAGTATACAATACACTAAGATGACGTTACTTTTTTTTAAGGAAGGCTAATGAATTAAAAATCGATTGTCACAATTCAACTTTTCAAGGATAGGAAGGAACAGTTATTGTTTCCTACCCGTATTATGGATTAGGGAAAACTAGTTTACAATATGCAAATTAATTGGGACATCAATTACAGAAAAAGTTACAATACATGATCAATTTTTTTTAATGCTATCACATCTTTGTGTGTGACACATAATGATGGAAAATCTAACTTTTCCGAACCTGTAATTCAATAGGATTTTCCGATGGTTTGTAATTGCACACCGTAACGTTGATAGGTTTTTAGATAATGGTATTCAATTTGAGGATGATTAAAACGTTGCTTGGATGTTAAGCAAGGATTTTTCTTAGTTATAAGTACACTCAAATGACATTGTTGTTCCAATCAATTAGAAATCGTTATTGAATAAAAAAAATTCAATATAACAAAGATGTTTGAGCAGCCTTCTAACCATGGCATTATAGAATTAGAAACATCTTAGTTTACAATAAGTACACTTATTATACCATCAATAATAAAAAAAAATTAAAGACTTTAGCAAATGTAGGAACAAATGATATTAGATTTAAACGACAAATATCTTCTGTAGCTATAAATCTTTTATGTTGTCGGCATATCGCGATAATGTTTTCATAAGCGGAACCTGCTGTAATTCAGTACGATTTTTCAATGTCTTTATGTAATTGACTGGCGGAGAATAACAATTAATAGGCTTACCTAAACTATCAGTTTTAACTGAAACCTATGAGAAAGCCCTCAAACTCCTGAGGTCTGGATACATTCGGACATTCCCTTATTTTTAGTTAAGGCTGATATCATAATGAGAGGAGATTGTAATATTCTGAAGGGGTGCTGACCAGTGGAGAGAGGATTAATTGGCATAAAATAAAAGTTTAAATAAAAGTATCAAATCATCGTTATAAAGTGTATACACCTGTGCAATGGCGGGTTTATAAAGCTAGTATGAAATGTAAGGCAATAAAAGTAGAGCAATGAGGTTGAAAATCTATGCTGTACACACATGTGACTAGGGTTACTGTAGTCATGTTAGTCCATTTCTTACGTTAGCCAAAGCTCGGGCCATTCTTTTCTGCAGTCTTTGTTCTGAAACGAGTTTTTTGCGTCGCTTATCTGAAAGCTTGCATCACAACAAGCAAACACCGAAAGAAAAAAATATATATTATCTTCCAAAAGAAAATTAAACCCGCTAATTCCTTTGTTAAGATGCCCATCGAACAAGTCATTTTGCAACGAATTACAAGCAAAAAGACAACTGGTTCGTAAAAAAAGAAGGTGGCGGCCATCTTGAAAAAGAAGGTATTGTTTAGAACATATTGCACTGTTCGTGCGAAAGTGATATATCTGCCTTTCCAAGGAAAAATTAACCTTGCCTTGACGACACTGTGCGGCAAAGACTTTCCGAAACGCAGTTAAGTTTAGTGTAAATTATTGTTGCACTAGAGCTACAAAAGGCTATTGGCGACGGGCGTCATATTTTAGAACCACAGTCAAGTGACGAGCCGACACCTGAATAGGCACCCCACGCAACCGTAAAGGGCGACATCATACGCAGCGTTAGGACTCAGAAGGATATTTGACGTGCACTCCTACAAGGGGTATTATTCGTCGGACATTTTTGGCTGCACGGCCCGTTTATAGGTCGGCAGTTATTTTGGCGATGCCCGGACCCGAATCTGGTACTAGGCGAAAGCCTGAAAATTGACTCCTAAATCTCTCGTAATCGCCCTAAATCGCTCCTAATTGCCTTAAAATCTCTCGTTTGTTGTTAAGGTTGTTGCAAGTTTAACAAAACGAAAGAGTAAAATCCACTCCTAGGGTAAGGTGGGGTAAGTGGGCCATTGGGGCAAGTGGGCCACCCCCCCTGGCATTTCCCGAATTATGGACGTAAAAAAAATCTGTTGCAATAGTTTTACGTATTTACCCCAATAGATGCAGGAAACATTATGGCATCATTTTCATTTAGGTATGTAACAAGGTACAATCCTTTTTGTGAAATTTTTTTAAATTGCATCTTTTCGTAATTCACGCCATCATACTATTTTCTTATTTATTTCCAAACGGTTCATGAAACAAAACAAAATGTTATATATTTTGAAAGTGTATGAAACATAGTATCTTTTTATAGTGTCATGTACTTGTGATGTTGATATGGTTAAAAGAAAATTGGGGTGGCCCAGTTGCCCCGCGTTTGGGGTAAGTGGGCCACCACAATAGCGGGGTAAGTGGGCCAGGGGTGGCCCACTAGCCCCAACTTTAATATACTTTAAAAAAAGTCATTTTCACTGATTCATAGGTTTAGTCATATTCACTATTCATAGTCCTATTCATTGACATAGGCCAGTTTAAAATCTGAAGCCCTAACATTTTTTTTACACTACATGCAAAAATGACAAGATGAAAATTAACGCATTATTTCTTGTAGTAAGCTTGCATGCTAGAAAAAGTTGCTATGGGGGAACTATTGAAGATACATCATTACTTTTTTTTTCAAACACTCGAAAAATCATGTAGATTATTCCACTTGCCTCACCATCTCTCTACCAGTTATGTGTAAAAATATATTAGGGGGGTGGCCCACTTACCCCACCTTGCGGGGCAAGTGGGCCACTCGGATGACCAAAAAGAAAAACATATTTTTTAATTTTATTTTTTGCCAATTTGTGTTTTGGTTGTCATGGGTACATTTATTACGCATGAGGGAATGGACCACAAAAAAAATAAGTTGTTAGGCCGATTATATCCAGTGGTATGAGGGTCTAAAGTCGAATTATGCCAAAAAGGTGGCCCACTTACCCCACCTTACCCTATAAAGAAGTGCATTTTCGACACCGAAAAGAGTGAATATTAACTCAGACTGAGTTAAAATCGATAGTTTGTTTTAAGAGTGCACGTCAACTAAAACAAGGCAATTCTCCTAAAAAAATAATTTTTCATGATGATAAGTCACTTTCACACATACAGTGCGATATTATGTTCGCCGCTCACGATCGTATGGGTCTATTAGGAACATAGAAGATGGTAAACAAAATAAGATTATTTCATTCAGTTACATAATGAACGTTTTTTTCGAGTGAGAAGTCTACGAAGCAGTGAAATATCCGTTAATTGGAAAAAGGCAACTCCACAATGGAATATCGCATAGGCGTTGCCTTCTGTTCTTTAGCTAGGTGAGGATTAAAAATGGCGGACCATAATGGAGTTCGAAAATGGCCTTTGTTGAGAGGGTGTTTTACTTTTTAATTGGCTGATTTGATTTTTGCCAAATAGCCTGAACCAATTACGTGATGCTTTCCTTTTCGCAATGTGATTAGTTTTTAAGGCGTGAACCGTGTAAACGTCTGTAAAAAGGACGATGGTTCTGTCTAAACGTCCCGAGTTTGACTAAGTTACAACTGGCAATTAAATCAAACATGCACTCCTTTAGAAATAACACTTTTATTTTTGACGATTCATGAATCCTCAAGCCTCATTTCGTTAATTTTGAGGATTGTTTCGTCCAACTATCACGTGACTTTTGAGTAAACGGGAATCCTCACTTTTACGATTGTGATTTGACGATAATGTATCTTGATTTTGAGGAAACTGAATCTATATGTTGTACTCACATGCTCAAAAAGGACGAAAAATTTCTTTACATTAGACGACATTCAAATCCTCATAAAAATGACGATTCAAATTTCCTCACTTTGAGGAAAGGAAAACTCGGAGCATTTGCCAGTAACGGAATCGTCAAAATTAAGGAAAATTTCGTCGTTTTTGAGTATTCATTTTTTAGAGTGTGAGGAAAACGCTATCAGGTTATACACATCATAGTTACGATTACCATCCTCATTGTAATAATGTCTTATACCGTATATAACTTTCTTATATAACTAATAACTTTCTTCCAAACATAATTTTGACTGTCCTTGGTATATGGCCAAGTTCTTCCAAATCGATTTAGCTCGCCTTCATCAATTCTTGTGTTCTTCGAAGGTTGCTGATTATGCCAAGACTATTGGGGATATTTTCGGTTGTATTTGAGTCCTCTACGCTGTCTCTCGACAAGGCTTTAACAAATCAAATCCTAGAAGGTACTTTCTTTAAATGCGAGAACCTTACTACACTAAGTGGCGCAAGACATTGAAGGATAGTCACACAACAAAATGTCGGAATTCGGTCAACTTTAGTAAAGGTAATAGAAGCTAGTTGAAATGACGTCTTATTTACCTATTAATGGATGTAACTATTTGAATAACATTTAATACTTAAATGTTTTTTCTAACATCTGCATGTAATTTCACGTGAGGCGACACTTTTATATATTTCGAAAATATTTCGTCGAAATTCTTCAGTATTCCATTCTACATTTTTGTTAGCACGTATCCCTTATGCATGTGAACTATTGCACACCTCTAATTGCTCACAATATCAAGTTTTATGTGAAACACAGCATCACCACTAATTAACTAACCATAATAAGTTTAAAACTCTAATTTAGCTGGGTGATATGAAGGAAAAGTTATGCTTACTAGAAATAGAAACTAGAAATAGCATTATTGTATCTCAACAGGCCAACATTACAAATAATTATTTTTAACTAAACTTTTCTTAAAACCAGTTAAATGACTTGCAATTTTGTCAAGCCAACACAACGATTGGTTATTTGAGTATTATTGAGTAAAAATAAATATCTGGCTTATGAATAGACATAAATCATTGTTGTTTTGTATTTTGAACCAAATTATAGAAGCCGCAGTTGAAGTAGGGATCCATAGCTTACAGTTAATTTGTTAGTGCCAGCGAATAACTAAAATGGTTTTAAGTGAAAGTTTTCATTCATTGTGGACATGTAACTGGGCCACAAAAACATTGTAAGCTAATTTGCTCTTTCTTGGAGTACAAAAGAGCAGCCACTATAATCATAAAAAAATATAATGTAATGAAACAAAAAATGTTTATGGATTGATTGGTCAATGATTTTATATCATGAAACTATTAAAAATATGAAGACATTTTTGACAAATGTCTTGACAAATTCGTCGATAAAATCTTTTGTCAAATTAACGAAATTTGTTTTGTCGCCTATTTAATGAAATTAGTTTTGTCAAAAAAAAAATCCCCAACGGGGTTACTTAATTGGCGGTTAAGTCTTTGCAGGCTCGTCATATTCATCAGAACTGATAGCCTATTTTTGTGGCACCATCGAGGCGTCTGGCTACCAATTTTGGCGATCAGATTTCAATGAATCCGAGTTATCTGGTGGATGTTAAAGTATTCTGGGATTTTAAATTTGCCGGGATGATATAAGCCTAATGGGTACTCAAGGGATCTTTTACGTGCCACATAATCATATGACATGCATGCCCGCTATTTTCCTCTCCAGAAAAATCATCTGTCGACTCATTATCTGGCTAACCCGCAAACTTGGGCTCATGAGGCGGACACGTAATGCCTTCTCAGCCACACTGATCCACCGTTAAAAAATATATAATGTAACGAAACAAAAATGTCTAAAGCTTTCAATAAATTTTATAACAAAAATTATTTTTAATATGTCGAAATTTTCGTTACTTTTTACTATATGACGCGAAAATTCTACGATTCAACCTTTAGACAAATTAATCGAATTTGTTTCGTAAGCTATTTCACAAAAAGAGTTTCGTCAAAAATGTTTCTTATTTTTTGACGAAATTAACTTTTTTAAATAGTGGAAAACTCTTTCATCAAGGTCGAATCCAATACCCCGGAATATCCCAGTCCAGAACGCGTTAAACTTGAAACAATATCAAATCTTTCATCTAATAATATCCTATATACTTGGAAATACCCTGTGGTCAATGACACATCTGTAAGCAATATTATTATTCCATGGCCACTTACTTCTCCAATACGCTATAATCTTTTCACCGATTCTTACTACCACAAAAAAAAGAGCATAGCGTGTCCACTGTTACCTTCAGCATCTAATTTCAGCCATCTATTAATAATAACAGTTTATTTACCCCTTATTAAAGGGCACTTAGTATTTTATCATAAAATACGATCGTATCAAATCCCCTTCAACAAAGCGATGTAATGTGCAATTGTGTTTCCGGTAAATAATCTTCGATGTTTAGGGGGCCCTAAAAAGGGATGTAAACAATGTGAAAGGGTAGTTTGGGATGCTATTCATCATTTTTCAAGGGTTTTTCTTTCGAAAATGATGCTGTATGCTTGTTGTTCGAGTGCGATAGGTTACCTCTGTAATTACGCCTCTTGATGAGGTGAATCGGTGATTTAGTATTGCCTAAAGATGGTTTTGATAAAGAAGCTTAGGACTTTTTTTATATTTGGTGGAATCAACGTAGAATCATACAGTTGCATAAGCTATTGGCAACAGTTTAGGTTAAACTGCACACTGGTATACCATAACGCTAGCAGTCTGCGCACTGTAACGGGTGCGGGTTCGATTCCCGCCTTCGCCCTGGGTGTACTTCCTTTCTCTGTAACAGTAAAAATTCTTTATGTGTCTGTCTTACTAAACGATGGCTTATAAGCGGGTCTCTGTTTGAGCACACAGGTCGGAAATGCATGTACCTACCCTACCCTACCCTAAACGGCACACTAGAGCTACGCGAGGACTATTGGTGAAGAGTCCAGGTCACTGAAGACCCAACGAGTTTATGCGGAGTACGTGCTCGTAAAATCTGTTGGGTCCGACAGTCCTACGGGCGGTCATTGCTCAGTTTCCCACGGGTACAGGTTCCTGGAGACTATTTCCCTCCCCTTCAGGGACATGTCTGTCGGGACAAGTGGCGCGCGATGGATGGCAGCATCTGTCACGTATGTGTGTTATGTCTGTCTCACTTGACGAAGGTTTATTAGCTGGTCTCTAACCAAGCACACAAGCCTGAAAATATATGTATACTAACCAACCAACCAAACAATCTTAGGACTTCTTTTTATATTTGGTGTAATTAACGTGTCAAGAACCAGTTGCATAAGCTATTGACAACAAGTTAGGTTAAACTTCACATTAGAGCTACGCGAGGGCTATTGGTGACGAGCATCCTAATTTAAAACCATGTCAAGTGACGAGCCAGCCGACACTGAGCAGGAACCCTACGCATGTCGTTGAAAGCGACATCGTACGCGACGTCATGACTATGGTGATAGGCAATCAAGACTATGGTAGTCATGAAATGTGTTTCCGGTATTTTTCTATGTTTAGGGGGCCCTAAAAAGGGGTGTAAACAATGTGAAAGGGTAGTTTGGGATGCTATTCATCATTTTTCAAGGGCTTTTCTTTCGACAATAATGCTGGATGCTTGTTCTTTGGTGCGATAGGTTACCTCTGTAATTACGCCTCTTGATGAAGTGAATCGGTGATTTAGTATTGACAAAGATGCTTTTTTTCTGTTGATAAACAAGCTTATGCCTTTTTTATGTTTGGTTGAATCAGAGGTGCCGATCCCCCCCAGAGACAATGACGCACCCCCCCCCCTAGAATTCCTTGAATCCCCCCCCCCAAAAAAAAAACGCTGTCGATTTTCCAGAGGAGTACCTACCTAAGTAATTTACACCATACTGTGAAAAATAGGAATCGTTACGATGGATACATGAAACTTATAGTAACTTGGTCCTAAGAAATAAAACCCAAGTACTGACTTAGTTCTTGAATATTTTTCTACTGATAGGTCAACGTCAACGCAGAGTTGCCCATATTGAAAAATGGAAGCACATTTTTAATAGCTTTTATAATATGGAATTACAACTTATTTTTAATTTTCCTTTAAATACATTTTCTTTACATCAAAAGCTATCGGGAATCTAAGTAATCGGTAAAAGTTCCGCTCAAAATTTATGTAATTATATATATTTTTTTAATCCATAAAAATAGCCGTACACGTGATCCAATCAAAAACAGCTTCCAATTCCTTCCTCCCTTCAATTCTTAATGCAAAAAAAAAAACACTCTTCGCTTTTTTCTATTGCAACACAATTGGCATCATTAAACAAATTAGAATTATTTTATAATTTTTACAGATATAGTTTCACTTTAAAAAGTTATTATTTTTTAATGACTGTAATTAAAATTAAAAATTAAAAAAATTCTTACCGTAAAACTTGGAACTGAACTACTTAACTAAATTCAATCACACATTTGATACCAACGACAAGTATCTTCCTACTATTTCTAAGTAAAGCAATCATTAAGTTTCTCTTCGAGTATAATTTGGCGCGAAAATGGCTTGGGCCTGAGTAGTGAGTATGTATGCTAAGTCAGATATATTATCCGAAGGTCATTCATTCAAAGAAATGTTATACAAAATTCGGAATATTTATGATGTCAGCTATAACAGCGATTAAGAAATGTTTATGAGAAATAATTGTCAGCACATTGCTTTCTTCGACGCCGGGATCTCTTAAAATAGAATTATCATTTTGCATATTGTTAAAGAGTTTTGTTGCGATTCCTTTAGTTTGAGTTTTAAGTGCTTAATTTATCAAATTAAGGGTTTCATTCAAAGAAATTACTAATAATGCAAGTTTAATTAGCCCGTTCCTTCCTTGCGGTTTAGGAGGCTACGTCTAAAGACAGCTTCAACCTCAACATGTAATTTTATAGTATTCTCCAAATAAATATCTAGAAATTGATAATAAAAATTATTAATATATCTAGTACTTAATGAAGGGAAGGAGGAGTGGGGTAACATTTTAAAAATCTAATTTCTTGAAAGCTGATATCGAAATTCAAATTCTTGCTGGTGAAGAGGGAAATCTGGTATAAAAAAAACTGTATGGTCCCGCCTTGCTGGCAATATCAAATATCATTAACTTCTCAGTATTTGTATCCTTTAAAATTCTTTAATATCCTTTATTTGCCTAACCTTCTGAAGGAAACCGACGTATAAACAATAAACTCGTCAAAAAGGTTTATAAGAGGGTCTCTGACCAAGCAACACAAGCCTGAAAATATATGTCTAACAACCCTAACCAACCCGTCAAATGTCTGTTTTTCCAGCAACACACATAATTTTTAAAAATTTAATAATTTTATTAAATTCCAAATTTAAAGCATGGGGGAGTCCACCAAGGCTTATTACCACCTACTACAGAAATATAATTTTTTAATTGAGAAATTAAATTTACAGTTAAAATTTTAATTTAAATCACAAGCAGTGAAAACAAGTTTACATTTCTGGCAATTTGCTTTTTCAGAGGGTTAACAATAAGTTTAAAAATATTCAAATTATATAATTACGAAAATCTTACCAGAATCACTTCCATAGCACTTCAAAATAAGCTCTTAGAGTATTTATATTACAGTGCATTTTCACATCATTTAGTTTAAAATATATCAAATAGATGCTATTAATAAAGGTATCTTTGATGCTTCCCCTCCGTTTCGAAATCAACTATCTACCGAAAAACTTATAACTTATAACAGCACTTCTAAGCGGGAAAATTGCACGAATGTCATTGGTTGAAAAGAAATATGCAGGAGTCATCATTTAATCGAATTCTATATGTTGTATATGTGTTATACAGACTACAGACAGTAAGGCGGCTGCTAGTACCTACCACCCTTATTTGAAACACTTTAGGGATGGACCTCCGTTGTAAAACACCGTTTTTTCTAAAAAACCGCCATCCCTACCGTTTCTTATTTGGTTGGCGGCGAGTATAGTGCTTTGTTTCTGCTTTAGAAGTGATGGGTTGTTTATGGGTAATAAATGTCAGAAAGATTCGTTAGGATTACGCGATATTCTATTATCTGTGATCTTCTTTCTGTAATGTTCTTTAGGATTTTGGTTACCATTTTTGATTTGTGAAGGTTGTGGGGGGGAGGTTATGCCCCCCCCCCCTTGAAGTCTGGGGGGGGGGAGATGATTATAAAGTATTTGTCAGAGTGGTATCTTAGACAAAATAAACCATTTACATTGAAAATTTTCTAATTTTTTCGACCCCCCCCCTAAAATTTCAATGACGCAGTCTGCGTCGCTGCCCCCCCCCCCCTGTAGGCACCCCTGGGTTGAATTGACGTGGGATCATAGCGTAGCATAAGTTTTGGGCAGTTTTCAGGTCTTAAGGCAACAAGCGGAATCTCGCAGAGCTGCCATAGACTGTAATGTTAAGCAAGTCCTTTTTTAGAATGGTTTTTCTGAGAATCTATAAGACATATTGGTGTGACATATTTTGCAGTGGTACATTAAACACTTTTAACACCTTAACGTTGTAGAATATGTGTAGTTGAATAAGAAGATATAATCTTATAAATTACAAATTATCTGAAATTACCAACTATTGGATGTGCATGGTCGGGTGAACCCTTGTGCCATATTAACCTAACTTTGGTAATAACATGGTCATTTTGCCCCATGTTTAATTTTTACCGCACTCATTCGACTCTTTCCACAACAGTCTGGATTCATTTCACAACAAGAATAACATTGTGAAGAAACTTGTAGAAAGGCTGCTTAATCTTCCGATTAAGATATGTTTGCGTTTTAAATAAGTCACGATTTGCAAAATACCATGTCTTTTTAAAAGTACTCATTTGCATATCTATGGGATGTTATAAAATAGTCAAAGTATCCGCAAGAAGACAAGACATTTCAGGCACAAAGAACATAATGTGTGGTAAGTTTTTCGATGTACTTCATTTGCATAGATGTATCAGGATGTCCTGAAATGTTTTAAACATCCCACGAAAGAATGGGCATTTCATCACAACGATTCTAACATTTAGTAACACTACACTTCAGTGAAAGGATTTATTTGTAACCAAAATATCAAGCTTTCTGCAATATTCTAAACATAAACGGTTGTCTTTTTGTATAAGCTCCTACCTGCTGATGTTTTTCGAATGAGTTAATATTTCTGTTACATTCTACAAATTTAAAATCAAATACTTTAAAATATTTTCGCATAAAATGTAGAAAAACTATTATTTTTTTAAATATAGGATCTCATGGGATCTTTGGAATAAAGCTATATATAGGAACGATAAAATTCATAAAACACCAATTTGTGTCCAAAATGAACTATTCCACTGTCAATTCCCTGTGAAATTTTGTTTGTTTTTAGTTCATCTTTCGAATTTGTCTAAAATTTTATTCGAGCTAGGCTTTCGGCCCTAAATGTTTTTCCATTGAAGACGTTTTTAATTATTCTCCGCTAAAGTCTAAATTTAAGTAAATTTAAATTCTGATTTTGTAAGTGTTTACTTACGATAAATCTATTTAAAACTAATTAAACATGCATTGCATATTCAAGGTTTGGAAGTCGTCAAACTTAAACATTTTTCTTAAACTAAAGATCTATAACGCTATTATTAAATCTATACTACTTTATGGCAGTGAAGCTTTGGAAAATTACAAAGCAGCAGGAAAATAAACTCAACGCATTTCGTACTAAATGTTTAAGAAAGATCCTAAGAATTTTTTTGGCCAGAAAAAATTTCAAACCATAATCTTTATATTAAAACAGATGACAAACCCTTGACAATAGACATTAAGATAAAGAGATGGCATTGGGTCGGCCATGTACTAAGAATGAGCCCCAATTCAAATGAACGAATAGCCTTAACTTGGTCGCCAGACGGTAAAAGGAGGAGGGGACGACCAAGACAGACGTGGCGAAGAAGCATCTTGAAGGAGCGAGACCATCTTGGTTGGCCAAGCTGGGCAGTTGCCAGGGAGGCCGCACTGAACCGGAGGAACTGGATTTCATCAATTGCGGCCTCATGCGCCTATAAGGCGTGACGAGTCGCAAGGCAAGGCAAGGCATATTCAAACAACATACTTACTATAATATGGGTAAAGACTAAAGTTATGAAAGTCTATTAAAAGAAGATTACATAGAAAGAAAATATAGTCTAGTTGCAAGTACATTTTTTGCTTTTATAACCGATTTGAATGTGAATGACACTTAGAATGGAAAAGTGGCCTCAGCACTTTTGCACTTAGTTTGGAAATTTTTAAACAATAACAGCCAAATAAAATGTTACACACGTTTTGCAATAACGATTCGAAAATTCCTTAGACAGTATTTTTGTGTTGTGCGACTACGATTGGGCCATTGGACCCATTTTTTTTTAAATCACAATATGTCATTTTAAATCAAGCTCCATCAAACTCTTGTCACTCGAAGCATCTAGACAGTTTTCGAAACAGTCAATCAATATTTTTCCAAGTAAATGAACTTGTTTATTTGGAACGAACTTTCAAAACATAAAGGAGCCATTGTTAATTTGACGCCATCTTGTGCAAGGATTGGGATCTTGAGCAACATTGGGGCTCAAATTCCAACCGCAAGAGAACTAGTTTTTATTTTCTTTTAAGAACTTTTAAACTTACTTTAACCATTATATTCCTTTCACCCCCTTCTGATTGAATGCACCAAATGGCGCCTGACAGGGCCGATTTCGGTTACAGTTATTAATATATTTCACTCACGGAATTACGCTGAACGGGCAAAAAGGTTTTACAAGATGGAAATGCTTGGCGAGAAAATAAAATGGAAACAATTTTGATGTAGCCAAATGGATGCTTATGCCCCCAGCAACCAATGTACGCAAATCTTATGATGTAGGGCAATCGCGAATTTGAAATGAAACTAGATCGAAATAATAAATATAACCACTCAGATTTTTTAAACCACATGTTATTTAAATTTTTTAACAATCCTTAAGATATAAATAATATTGGTACTTTTCCAGTTTGCGTTCGCAAATTTCGCCAAACTAAATATTTGACAACAAACGGAATTTTCTAGAGACAAAACACAGTATCACAGTATACCCAGTTAGATATTACAATTAGAAATATTTCGTTTGGAGGTGATTATACATTTTTGACAAGTTTACCGCTTGAACCAATACCACCTTGATTAGAAGGCCGGCGAACTAAATGCTTGACGTCATATTAGTGGACCAATTCTGTGGATTTGACCAATGATCATTCGTGACTAGATCTTGTATTTGAATAAATTTTTAAGGCAAGATGAATCAAGATGCGACGTCATTTTAAGATACGACGTTATTGGTCAACAAATCGAAATTGGTCTACTAGTGTGACGTTGTGTTGCTTAGTTCCTCGGCCTTCTAATCTAGGTGGTATTGCTTGAACCCGCTAAATAGAAAAATACCACGATGACTTTTTCAATGACGCAGCTTTTCTGTCGTGTTTTCAGCATAAAACAAAGAAATGTTCTCACATGACAGTGTTAAGGGAATACCGATTCCTCTTTAGAATACCACCGAATCATTTGCCAAGTCGTTTGTCTGGGTGCACCGTGGAAGCAATTATGGCTTCATGTCGCAACTAAGTATCGCATTGTTTCTTCTCCTGGCGGCATCTCCATCTTGTTTAACCTCCATGCCGACTGGAGTGCCGATAAATGTGACAAGCATGAAGCCCTCTTTTGGAGTAATTGGTTGAGTCCGCGGTGTACATATTTCTAAACGATGGGAAAGGGACACTCCCTTTATGTTATTTTGTAAGATGTAAAAGAGTTTAAATTTAATATGCAACAGAGAACAAAATGTTTTTGTGACACTGGGGAAAACAAACTCTTCTTTGGCTAATTCCATTCAGAGTAACTATGTTCTTTGTGCAAATCACATATGTTAAAAAAAATATTATCATTACAACATTTAGCATGAAACGGAAAAAGAAATAGCGGAATAGTAGAATCTTCGTTTACTGCACCTAAATTATGAAATCTGTTTAATATGATTTTTTCAAAATTAAAAATCTTTACATTGAATTAGTTCCTTTTCATTTGCTTTACTTATCCTATCCTTTTGTGTTCATAGCTAAATGTTTATATATTAAAGGCAAAGTCCCGACTGACTGACTCATTCACTGACTGACTCACTTATCAACGACCAACCCAAACTCAAGGCACATTTACCAAATTTTAGAAGAATTTTCTTTTTATATCGTAAACGTCATTAAAGAAGCGATTTTTCGAACCCGAACGGGTGTAGGAGTGCAAAACGTGAACCGATTTCTCCATAGGAATAGCATTGTAAGATTACATTTCAAAACCTTTTATTTCAATATAAATTTCAGCGCGTCCAGCGTGAACGAAAATTAAGTAAAAGCACGTAAAAACACGCGAGTTTAATTTGTAGGATTGTCATTTGAATATCATTATTTTTTTTAATTATTAAATTTAAATCTTTTTTGTTTCGTTTAATTTAATTGATGTTTACAAATGGTAAGAAGTGAAGATATTTCTACAATGTCTCATGATAGTAAAGACCGATAACTATTCTAGATATGATGAATACTTCTATGAAATGTTAATTATGAATGATAATATTAGAATTATGAATGTTAATATTAGAATACTTCTATGAAATGTTAATCTCTACGTATAGCGTAAAAACTATATGTTTATGAAAAGGTCAATTTGGTACAGCTATGATACAACGGTCAATTGTATTTTGGCAATGGCAGCTTTTGCCGAAGTAAAAAATTTAACGAAGGGTGTCTACTTCCATCCAGTTGTGTGGGTTAGGGTTAGTTTGAATTCTAATTGCACTAGAGCTATACAAGAGGGATATTGGCCACGGGAGTCTTAATTTGGAACCACAGTCATGTGACGAAGAGCCAACACCCAAGTAGGCACCCAATTCAACTTTTACATCTTACGCTGCGTCGGGACGTATGCTTATTTTGTTTTATGCAGAAAAACCTAGCCAAATTGTGGGGCAGCAATTAAACGTGATTCACGAACAGTGAAATGGTTTTGTTCTACAAAAAAGAAAAGCATGTCCACAACTTTCTTTGTAGAATACCATAACAAGTGAAATTCCAGCTAAAAATACCTCTGGAGCTACTGCCACTCGAAACATGCCTTCTGTAGTTGCCTATAGTTATAGCATTCACTTCACTAAACTGCTTCCTTGAAAAGATCAAACTGTCTGCTACCAAGTAGTTCTTCGAACAAAACATGGATAACTTCTTCAAGAAATAAGGGCTGGGCGACGCGTCAATCACAAGCAGAAAGGAAAACACATTCTACTACCGTCCCGCATTTCTGGTCAAGAAAAATCTGGACATTCTATATCGAACATAAGAAAAAAAGATCAAATTAGAATGAGGTGGTGGCGTTCTCTTTTTCTGCTTGTTCCAAACCCTTCCTGAACGTCTTTAAGTGCCATTTAAATTGCCGAGTTTTGATGGGAGCTGTCTCAAATGGAACGTTGTAATTTTCGTTTATTTCGGGAGCCATTGTTTAGATAGGGTTAAGAGGGCTTCGATAGGAAAACGTTTGGGCTACTTGTTTTGGGAAGAACTGATTAACAGGCTACACCACTCACAATTTCGGTCATTATATCAATTTTATTCATGAATTTTCTGATTAAATTTTGGGGTAAATTGCGTTGTTAAGTGTTACGAGTATTGATATCCTTAATAAACAAAAAAAAAGTTATCCGTGTTATAAGATTGTATGTATTTCAATGTTTTTTTTACGCAAAATACATCTCTCTAAAGTACGGATCAAAATCCTACATTTTTTTTTCTGAAAAAGCAAAATGTAATAATCATTGAAAACGTATGCTGACTGAATTTGAATGTAATCAGTAAATGATAATACAGTATTGGTTAGAATTCAGAAATATTAATATTTTGTAGCAATTTCAAAACATAAAACTTATACAACTAACTGTCCACGAAGCTTCAAATACTTCCTAGTGATTTTTCACTTTTACTTTTAATTACTTAACATACATACTGGCCCAAATGCCTACATACTGAGGCTAAGAAGAGCAATAAATACCGAAAATTTATTAAAAGTTTATATAGGTGAAGGAACCTCCAGTTAAAAACAATGAAATTACATACAAACAAATATAGTATATTGAAAGTTTTTCACGCTTACGTATTTTTTTTCAAAGAACTATAGTATAAAATGAAAAGTAAAAAAGACAATATAGGAGAAGCCATGAAAAGCAAACGTACTAAAAATAACACTAGAATTCCAGACTATATTACTCATACAATAGTAATCTCATACAATTTTTGTTCTGTCATGCGACAAAAAGCGCACGTTTAGACAATTTATACAAGAAATTTACATCATAAAACAAAACAACTAAAGGAAAATGTAGTAAAAGTCAAGAATTTCACTAAAAATACCCTTGGTGAATGCCAGACAGGATATTACGCATAAAATAAATTTTAAAAAGAATAAAAAAAATTCTTTTGGGTGACAAAAAACGCACGTTTTAACACTTTCTACAAAGAATTTAAATCAAAAAACCCCAACACCAGAAATAATTCCTTTGGAAAACCCCAGCAAATTCAATAAAAAGCAATCGTGATCAAGCACTTTACTTTTTTTAAAAAAGAATATAAAGCATCCCATCTAATACCACGACCACGAAATGCATCTTTTCTTCACACTCCCAAAAGCAGTATATATTCCCACGAGTGCAACACCGAAATATAAAAAAAATCTCCATTTTAAATTCCTGTCTCATAAAAAAAATGTTTTACAGAACAATCGTAACGTTATTACATGAATCCGGTTATTGGTTGTTGTAAAGGGTCTTTTGTTTGCTAAACAAAGTAAGGACCGGGTCCGCCCTATTAGCCCATCCTAGAGTTTAGTCGCCATTCATCTTGTAACGGCCTTGCACAGATGCAAGGAGAGGCATTCTTTATGCTGTGGTAACGGCACTGGTTGAATTCGAGATGCGGTTGTCTTATAGTGTAAAGATCCTCGAACGTGAAGGCTCTTTTTAAGTAACTGTTGAATAAAGATGTGCTTGATATAAGCTGTTTCGACACCTTGTGTAACTCTTGAAAAGTAGGAAGTATTGCTAAAGAAAATGTTAAATCCGTTAAGGGGGTATAGGGACACAAAATCTTCAAAAAATCAAAACAAATATTATTTTCTTAAAAATAACAAATATTTTTTAATAATTTAAATCAAAATTTTTATTTATATCTGCAGTAGAACGCGAGATGTACAGTTTCTTGTGTCATGACAATCTGTGTTGGCCAACCACGTTTATAAACTTCAAAGTTGTTTTTCTCATTGATCGTGTTTTCGATGATCTTTTTTATTTTAAATTGATATAACTCAAAATCTACTGCCCATAGAGTGTTAAAATTTTCCACACACATTTTTCAAACATATGTCTTTAATTTGTCTTCAGGGATTACTTGAAAATAAATTGTTTTTTTTTTTTATTTTTTAAAAAAATAGTGAACCTGTAAAATTATTAAAAATATTGAATATTTTTTTCAAGAAAAGCTTTGACAAATAAAAAAAAATCGGTAAAGACAGTTTGTTAGGTAGATTTTCTTGTTTATAAAAATGCTAAATTTGGGTTTGTCAATAAATTATTTTTTGACTTATAACAAAAATATGAAACATCACTTTTTGAATCATTTTATTTTTTTAAAACAATATTAATAATTTTTTTTAAACCATTGACTCCCTAAAAGTGTTAGTATATTTTGTATACATTTATAGAAAAATTATTACATATTGACTTTTTTCCACTACGTGTTGAATACGAAATGGTAATACTTTCTGAGGCAGTGCAATTTGGTGGAAATGTAAACTTTTTTTCACTGCACGAGACATAATATTTAAAATTTTGATAGAAAATTTACGTTTCTTTAAAATATTTTTATTTACTTTATAGCTACTGATGACTATGTCATACTTTAAATTTAAGTAAAATAAAATATATATATATTTTTAATGTTTGTCGCTGGAAAACCTGGCAGGCAAGTAACTGGTTTATGCGTCTGTATCCCTCAATGGGTTGAAATTAAATTAACTATCTCAAAAATGCTATAAATCTCAATTATAATAAGCACAAACTATTTGTTGAAATGTTTGTATATTTCCACAAAATTATTGCAACTTACCCCATTTAAGTTTCCTCTTCCTTTCTTTTTTTATTTTAATTTTTTCCGACGAAATTTACTTGCCAGCATAAACACCGAGTGGAAGTCCTAAAATAAAAAAAAAATTGATTTAAGCAAACGCGAGCTACATTCATGAGCAACATTATTTAAATGCATTATAAAAAGTATACTATTTCCGAAATGCAGATTTATTTAAGATAGTAAATAGATAACTTCAGAAAAAGGAAAATTTTATGTAAGAAATTTTTTAAAAGAGATGCAATGCAAGAAAAAAAAGAATATATATCCGTGCATTTACCGGATATTTCGTATAATATGTAAATATGACGGTTTGTTATTTCTTCAATATCCTAAACGAGCTGTAAGGAAATTGTATCGTATGCTAACGAGGTATACTATCCATTGGAACAGTCATAAATTGCTTATGCTAATTGGTAACTTTTAAGGCAGTAAAACAGTCGTAAGCACGTGTAGGCCTATCAATATCCTATAGAGAGGAAAATTGGATGAACTTATACTGCTTTAAGGGTTTTAAAGACAAAGAAATTTATTTTGTTTTGAAGAAAACTTAGTAGTATGTTTAGGAAAAGATGGTCATTCTAAAATTGGAGCTGTAAAACGTCTGTTGGAATTCAGGTTAGGTGTAACAGTTTTTTAAATTTATGTTTATTTCATTAAAGAAAACATAGTTTAGCTAGATACTACAGTTTAATTCAGGACGCAATAATCAATTGTATGCTATTTTAGGTATTCGCATATTTTTAAAGGGTGTTAAATATATATTTGGTATGAAATTAATTAGAAATTAGTATGTTAAATGTGTATTAACATTAGACGGTCTTTCTAAAATTGGAGCTGTAAAACGTCTGTTGTTAATTCTGAAAACACTCAATTGTGTTCTATGCTTCGCATTATGAGTTCGCATATTTTTTAAAGAGTGTTAAATATATATTTGGCACATGAAATTAGTTTTAAAAAAATTAGTATGTTTTTGCGAAAGACATGTTGAAATGTAATGTTGAAATTCAGTCTAGGAGTTATATTAAAATATTTAGTATTTAGTTAATTAAAAATTGTTTCATTTCAGAAAACATTGTTTAAAGAAGCAAATTTTAGCTACATACTTTATTTTAAACCTCAAAAAAAAAAGAATCAATTGTGTGCTATTTTTAGTGTTCGCATATTTTTTAAAGTATGTTAAATATCAATTTACTAAGTCAGAAAATTATAATAAAGACCGTAATTTGTAAATAATGTTAAGTGCATTTAAAATGTATTAAATTTAACTTCCTATCTTATTAAAACATTGCACTTTTAATACTTATAAACAATTAATATAAACATTTTAATT
Source organism: Hylyphantes graminicola (assembly GCA_023701765.1). Classification (NCBI taxonomy): domain Eukaryota; kingdom Metazoa; phylum Arthropoda; class Arachnida; order Araneae; family Linyphiidae; genus Hylyphantes; species Hylyphantes graminicola. Next base: position 7,839,346 of record CM043113.1, read on the forward strand.
TATAAAACAACTTCGATGTGTATTTCTAAAAATTCCTTATTTTAATTTAAGAAATCATTTTGAACAAGAAGAGTATTCATATACGACTAAAAACATTTTTATTGCTGACTAAATACAATATCAGAGTAATATTAGGAATATTATTAATTTAAGGTAGGCGAATACCCAAAATTTCCCAAATTTCTAAAATTTTTACTATTGCTTTAATCTTTTCCAAATTTAGCATAGTGATTTCAAATATAATGAATAATACTATTTAGGCTTTTGTTTTTATTTAAATATAATTTATTTATTTTAAACGGTGTTTTTCTACTAAAAAAAGAGGTTTACGCTAACAAGTCTGCCACATTGAATTTTCATCCTATGAACATTTATTATGTGTTAAATTCTTCGTTTTGAACTGATACATGCAATGACCCTCTAGAGTTACATACAAATTACAAGAAAAAAAGTTATTAAGAAAAATGTTATAAATTAACCACAAAAAAAGGATTTTTTTCGATTAACTTACACTTGGACATTTTTTTAAAAAAAAACTTGTATACTTACAAAAGATGTTAGAGGTCCATGGCGCAGATATATATTGAAATAGGATCTGTGAAAAATTTCAGGTAAATTAATGTAAAACTTTTTATGCTAGAAGTGTTGGCATAAACCCCTTTTTTTAGTTGAAAAACACCGTTTAAAATAAATCAATTATATTTAAATAAAAAAATTGCCCAAAAAGCATTGTTCATAATATTTGAAATCACTATGCCAAATTTGGAAAAGATTAAAGTGATAGTAAAAATTTTAGAATTTTGGGTATTCACCTACCTTACGCACAATTTTACGTTTCACTGCACCCAGGAGGAATTGGTTGTTTTTGATGTAATATAGAGCCAAACGAACTGATACTTTTCAAACCCACTTAACACCTTCTACTTTTTATATTTTAGATATAATATAAAATGAAATATTAACTCCAATTCAGAAAGAAAAAAATACAAAATTCATGTGAAATTCCCATTTAGTATCACAATATATCTGGAAAGCAGCTGTAAGCTCAAACTAACGCAATAGCTTTTCGATTCGTTGCAATATTTATGATTCAAAATTTCACAGACGATATTCTCGCAAGAAACAAAAATATCGATAAATAAAAAACTTACATTTCTATATACTAACTTCAAACAATCCAAACACCAACACACAATTTCGAAATTTCACAAGAGCATTAATGAATTTAAATCGGTGCATTATAATTCATAACAAGGCAACTCGACGCAACTTGCATTTTAAGTTCTTAGGGGGCTGAATCATTAAAACTAAGAGCATTTTTTTTTGCTTGTGAAACTGAAAAGGAGGTCCTTGAACCCAAAAGCCAAGGTCATTGACGGGCCATAACAAGACAGCGTAAGTACAAGGCGTGTCACACCTACGATGTCGCGCCTACCATAGGGTCGATAATTACGATAAACAAGAGCAGAACTTGTTTCTTGGTGGTCTCAAAAAGGATGTAACTCTGAGGATAAGGACTTCTGGTAAATAAATTTACCATAATGAAGAAACTTTTATTTTTTCAAAAACAGAATACATTGGTTGCCAAAGGGCTCCCTGACCCTTCCAGACAAAATTATACAATCGAAATCATCAAAAAAAAAATGAAAAGCAACGTTTCAGATTATACCCTAACAAAAGGGGGACCAAAACAAGAAAAATAATAAAACAAAAACTACACAATATGAAAAATAATCGGACACACGAGATACACAAACATATTACAGAACGGTAAAACACATAACTTTACTTTTGGTTTTACATAACAAATAACAAAATGCATAAAATTTAGTTTAAAGGACGTGATATAAGTTATAAACAAGTTAAGGAGCTTAAGGTTATTGCATCTACAGGTTTCTTGTTCAATGAAAAGTGAAGGCTCCAAGTCCAAATTTCCCACTTAAAAAATTCCTCCAATGGGATTGCTTCATTGGAAGCTAAACCTTTGAAGACCCGGCATATTCCTCAAGAAGAGAGAATAATTTTTTTGTGCCAACCGTCTAGGCGACTCTCGCTACCAATTTTGAAGCTCAGATTACAATGAATCTCGGGGGGTGTTAAAGTATGCCGAGATAAAGTATCCCAAGCCGAATGTTTCCTGAGATCTTTTACGTGCCATATAACCATATGACATGAGTGCCAACGATTTTCCTATCCAGAAAATATGACGACTCAGCCGGGGCTCGAACCGCAAACTTGGACTTACAATTCGGACGCGTAATACCTCGCCGCTGAGCCGACACTTTATTTAAATTTTACCTTCCAAAACTTGTAGAAAACACATAATCTTCGTTTAGGATTTTTGACCTTTTCCAAATACTTTCATTACCTTATATTTTATATTAGATAATTGAAAGTAATAAAATCGAGCTCTTATGTCTACAACAATATTTTTACAGGTTTATTAACCCTCTTACTCTATCAAAATAGCTTTCATAGTTAGGATTCCAAGCTTATATAACAATATTTCAACGAGCAATAAATAAAGCTTATCTTTCAATAATATTAGTTATAAACTTATTTTTTAGACATTAAGTGCATTTTATTTACGTCATAATGTCATTTGTAATCAGCGAGAATTCAAAACACATGAGGACAGGTTTCAAATGCATTATTTGAGATCAAGATGGGCTTCCCTAAAGCGAAATGCTTGCAAGGGTTGTGATCTTTCTCACATTAATAACTAAGGTAAACAACTTAACTGAAAGAAGTTTTTTAGGCTTCCAGCTGTATATTTCTTACCTATTTACTATGCTTTAAGGGGGAATGGGAGCGTTGGACGGCGGGTCTCCAAAGCGAAGTGCCTCAATGTTAATCCAATGGAGAAGAAAATATTTTCTCTGTCACATTTACCCCGGCTGTATTGAACATTTTTACAAACGGATTTTTTTTATGTGATAAATGTAACTGACTTATAAGTCCCGACGATACAACTTTTTGATATAGGCTCGAATATATTTTTTTTTAATTTCCAATAAATAATTTTACAAAAAGTATCCGAAGCAATTTTAAAAAGTTGGATAATAGAGACCTGTAAGTTACCTACATTTTTTTTAAATAAACCGTTTGTAAAATTATTCACTACAGCCGGAGAAATGTGGCAGAGAAAATAGTTTTTTCCCCATTGGATTAACTCTGAGGCACTTGAGTTTGGAGACCCGCGGTCTAGCGCGCACATTCCCCCTTAACTAGGAACTGTAATCCACCTATAAAATTTAAGTTTGTCTTGAAATATGCATCAAGACATTAGGCCATTAACAAATTTAATGTGTTTACATTCTCATATAACACGCTGGCTAAAATGTATATATTTTTGTAAGACTTTCGTTTTTGGTCCCAAACGTATATTGGGGTAACTTTTGCTAGCGTAAGAAAGAATTTGAATCGAAAAGAATTCGATAATTTTTATTGATAAAATCATCATATTATTTTGATTTATATAAACTTTTTTGGAAAGATTGCAACACATTGTATTTCTTGTCATGTAAAAAGATTTTCGTTATACTTTTAATTTTTCTTCTTTTGTAAAAAAAAATCTGATTTTGTTTCTATGATTTCTCTCAATATTTAACCCGATTTACGGTATTGAATTTGGTAAATGTTAAGAAATTTTGTATTTGTATGGATGATAAATGCTAAAGCTAATTGATTTCTTAGTTCTAATTTATACTTCTTTCAAAATAATCTACAGTACATATTTTAAATTGCAAGTAGAGTTAATGAGTGGATTTTTTCAAATAAAAAAAATCCAAATAAGTTATATATCTATATTTTTTAAGCATTTCATACTCTTTGAGTTTGTTAAGTTTACAAGCATTTCCATACAATTCAAGTCGATGAAGAAATATGCCTTAAGGTAGTGAACTAAGTGAATAATTGAAGTTTTATCATTGAAAACTACAAAATATCAAATAATTACTATTGTAACACATCACAGTAACACAAATTTCTTTCATTTCTAATGCAAAATAATTTACAGTTCCGTCCACTTTTAAATTATTGCACTGACCCCACGAGGCCGAAGTTCAAAAACTCAAATTATTTAAAAGGCCGGTAAACAAAACAAAAAACTTTTACAATCACAAAAACGTAAATTACTCTTAACACGCACACATTTATTTGTTTCTTAACACAGTAGGCATCGTTTAGCCATAATTGCTCGTCTTCAGAAAAAATAAATTCATTTCCACAAAACAAGCAATCAAACTATCATGTCATTTTGTTACTTAAATCAACCAAATGTAAAAATGGCTTAAGTTTCTCAGGGAATTTTCCCTCTAGACTTCTTCTATTCAGCAATTTAGCAAAAGAAGAAGGGTGTGCGGAAGCCTTTCTGAGGAATTAATATATTTTAACAATGAAATATTCACTTTTAAAACTGTAATTATACCTCTCTCAATTTTGACAGCCGAGGTAGCTGAGATTATTGGAAAATTTTCTTTCGAAAGCAACTGGTTGCAGAGTCTGACATCATCCGATGGAAAAAAAAAGTTCTTTTAGTGATAAAGATGTCACGGTCTCCGATGTTTTGAGTCCATTGACTTAAAATTCGCTTCTTTCCAAAAGGGATTAACGTTGTGTTTAATATTCAACAGGGTATTTTTTACTTTATTTAGCAGATTTAAACCAAGGTGTTTTTTATTTGGTTGTGTCGATGTCAGCTGACGTTTTGTGTTTCATACAAATACAAAATTTGTCGGCCAAAAACAGCCCAGAGACTCTGCAAGGTTGTTCCAAAATATATCTAATTCCTTACCAGTTTCCAATAGTTATCGAGATTCTTCTTAAAATCTTCCACTCTCTTCGAATACACAACGTAATCTGGTAAAGCATTCCACTAATTGATGACTATTAAAAAAATAATGTTTTCTTAATTCCCTTTTAAAGCATGATTTATTCAATTTCTGACCATTCCAGTAGTTTATATTTTTAATTGCCATAAACTAGGTGGAACGGCATGTAATTTCGAAGTAGATGAAAATGTACAAATAAGTAAATTTTTCAGAAACCATTCAAGTCAGAATTTTATCAAAATTTGTGATGTTAATAATTTCATCCTGTGTAACCACATTCTATAATTAAGTCCTGTTAATCCAGTATTTGAACAGACATGGGAAGCAACCGAATATAGCATTTCAAGAAGAAACCCTTTGCTGCTAATTTTTTATTTCAATTTCTTAAAAACTGTTTCATTGACTATGGATATTACCAAACACTTTTCCTGAATTGTTTATGTGTACGAACTTAATTCATTCAAAAAATAATTCTATTATATGTCTTATTCTATTAGTTGATTATATTAATTTGCTGTTTCTTCTTTTTTATTGGCTCGACAGCCCTTTGTGGGCCAGGGCCTTCTTCAGAATCTTCTTCCATTCTGATCCCGTTTTGGACAACTACCTCTAGTTTTGTACTTTTATCGTTCTAAAATCTTCATCGGCACAGTCAATCCATCGAAGTTTGGGCCTCCCTCTTGCCCTGGTGCCGATTTTTTTTCATAGTGAAAGACTCTTGATGTTAAAGAGTCACGGTTCATTCCGCACAGATGTCCAGCACATTTCATCCAGTTGACTTTTATGTAGTTGATGATATCTGCCTCCCTATATATATCTTACACAGTTCAAAATTTGCTGTTTACTGTTGAGTAATAAAAATTGTACTTTTCCCATTTCGCTGGAGAAACTATCGCCAAATATTCATTTTGGCGAGATTTGAGGAGACGATTTTTATAACAGTGTACATTACAACTACTATCATGAAGCAACAATATACATTAACCCCGCCAAAAAAGATAGCTTCATTATTCTCCGGTTCCTTGTTCTTCTCGAAGGTAACTCTTGATAATTACTCTTTCTTCCGCTGCTTTAATGAGGAATTCACGTGAACTGGGCTTTGTGTAATATCCTGGGTTCACAGAGAGCACAAAAAGTGTGTATTGAATATGGAGATGATTCGTTGACCTATAGAAAGGTCTCGCGGTAATTGTGTGCTAGTAATCAAGGCCTGATTTGATGTGTTCAATACCATGTTTTGGTCATTCTTGTAGATCGGTAAAGATAAAGAAATCAAATTTACTTGTTGTATTCAATATATTGTGGTAATGTGGCAGAAGAATACGCAGAATCGTTTTTTTTTTTAAATATATGAAGCAATAAAGTTATGATTTTATGTATTCAATGATGTTTTTGTTAATGTATTCAATTTATTAATGTATGTGTGGTGTTTTTGTATTCAATGATGTTATATGTTAAGATTGCTATAAAGAATTCAAACTATTCAAAGTCAATGGTGGCTGGGGCACCATTGCCGTAAATATGCCGTGGTCACAAAGTTCTCCATGTACCCTTCCCATACCAAATTAATACCTCTGGGATGTACCAGATCAAGGAGTTATCGGCCTTTGATCTGGATCAAAATTCCGATATGTGAGTGAAAATGAATGTGTCATGCTGACGAGCAAAAGTCGGACTTCCTCCCTTGTGGCGCACATTATAAACGGTAAGCCACTTCGCCATAAAATCGGGTACTTCTCTACTCCGGGACTGAATACCGAGTGGCATTAGAAACAACAGATTACTATAAAGTAAACAAACTATTCGAATTCAGTTTGAATGATTTTAAGTATTTAGTTTAGTATGTATTCTTCAATGAAAAAAATACATAACAATGTGCTTTACAATAGATGCGCTTCAATTCCATTAGTTTCGTTCATAGCCATCATATTCTGAATTCACAGAAAACACAAAAAAGTATATATTGAGATGAATAAATACGAAACATAAGTCATGTAGAGAAATTATTATTAATTCTTATCTTTATAGGCACCAGTATATATTCAAAGGTGTATTTTTTTTATGATTTGACAATATAATAATCTAAATAACATAATATAATGGCAAAAAATTATTTCATTAAGTTTTTTTGGCGACAAAGTATTATTAGCTAACGATATTATTTAGTGTAATGCATTTTCTAACTCAAATACTTATTATAAAATTTTAAAATATCCTGAAAATCCATTAAACTGTACGCTATCATATCCTTTTTTTAATGCATTTGACAATACTTGAAAAGTAACTCTTAGGAATTCTAGTTAGTTTTTGAAAATGCAACAAAGTTTCATTAGTGCACTTAAAGTCACTCTTGTTGGTAAGAAAGTCAAAGGTCATCTGTCAAATGAGGTAAGCAGACATTTAGTTTTTAAAACCGCCTATAGAGTTACATTTTCCAGGGAGGTCATCAGAACATAAGAAATAAATAAAACAAAGCATTCAGATAATTTGTTTTGATCATATTTGAAAGTGCTTTTAACTCTTTTAAACCATTTCGGTTACTGTTGCAAAAAATATGTAAAGTTACATTTTTCTTTTAAAAAATTCAAAATTTGCTATTTTTCTCAGAAAAACTGGTATAAACAAGAATATTATGCACAGTAAACCCTGAATTGAAACGGTATTATTGGATAATCATAACAACGCGAGATCATGTATGTATTGTAAGTTGCAGAAAGTTGTACTTTTGCTGTACTTTAAAAAAAAATTTTGGGTTAGTAAATGAAAGGTGTAGTTGCAAAACTAAGAATCTTCAAAGTTATATAAATAAGATAAAGGGGCTGCCCTTTCAATAGCGCTTTTTAATAATGGTAATTCAATTGGACGATATCGACAAGGAAGAGGGGCTGACCCCTATTGTTGGGCTGATTTCATAGCCAACATGTTTATCTGCAATGGCCGAGCCCGCATTCCTGGATTCTTTAATTGGGTCTCGATTCCAGGTGTGTTAGAGGGCCAAACTGCATTGTTGCGGACTTTTCCCAGCAGCATGAATTCCTGTCTGGCGCCACTGTGACCATGTCCAGCATAAAAGAGTTTTGTTGGACATGACGTTATACCACAAAGGCAGTGTCAGGAAGTTTTATTACAGGGGGAACCTGGAGTTATGTCTTCAGGTGGACCTTCGGTAATAAAACTTCCTGACACTGCCTTTGTGGTATAACGTCATGTCCAACAAAACTCTTTTATGCTGGACATGGTCACAGTGGCGCCAGACAGGAATTCATGCTGCTGGGAAAAGTCCGCAACAATGCAGTTTGGCCCTCTAACACACCTGGAATCGAGACCCAATTAAAGAATCCAGGAATGCGGGCTCGGCCATTGCAGACCCTGCCCTCAGTTGAAATTGATGTTATTCTATTTTGGATCTATTCGTAACTGTCCTCAGATCTCGCGGTACACGCCGACGAAATCTCTAAACTCCACCCATGTAAAATGTTGCCCAATTACATAATTTCGGACATCCCCCCAGCACGAACTCCCACCTTCGATTTTAAATTGAGCTTAGGCAGTGGTCAGGATAGTAACAATTACGGGAACCCCATAGGATATGAAAATCCTCTGAAGTTTACCGAAGGTCCACCTGAAGACATAACTCCAGGTTCCCCCTGTAATAAAACTTCCTGACACTGCCTTTGTGGTATAACGTCATGTCCAACAAAACTCTTTTATGCTGGACATGGTCACAGTGGCGCCAGACAGGAATTCATGCTGCTGGGAAAAGTCCGCAACAATGCAGTTTGGCCCTCTAACACACCTGGAATCGAGACCCAATTAAAGAATCCAGGAATGCGGGCTCGGCCATTGCAGATAAACATGTTGGCTATGAAATCAGCCCAACACCTATACTTTAGAGTGGTGCGAGCTTTGAGCTTACGCCTTCAAATATTCAATTGCCGGTTTCATTGATGGCCTGGCTTAGGTTAATAATCTAAGATCGTCATTTGATAGAGATATAAAAAAATCTTGGGCACGGATGTCATTGATTATATTTCATATAAAAGATCCCTGGAGGGCCCATTTGGCTTGGGTTCTCTAGGCAAAATTAAATATCGGTATACTTTACCATTCACAGAGAGCTCAGATTCATTGTAATTTTCATGTAAAAATTGGAAACGAGAGTCACCTAGATTGTGTCACAAAAAATAGCTCTCAGTTCTGGGGGATTTGCCGAGTCTGCAAAGGCTTGGCCGCCAATTTTGCAGCCCCATTAGAGAAAAAAAATTATATAAAATAACGAGGTTAATAAATAAAAGATCACAGGTGTATATAGCAGTATTACGGCGCCACTCAAACAGATCCATATCAGACTAGGATTGCAAATTTAAACTGAAGGGTAATATGAGTAAATGCAAGGAGTGAGAAGAGTTTAGACAGAGGTATCACACTAGAGCAACAGGAAGATATTGGTGACTGTTGTTGTAATTTAGAGCCACCATCAAATGACGAAAAGTGAGAAGGGAGTTATATGTAATGAACAAGGACTAATACAAAAAACATTAACCTTTCTCTTATTTTCTCATAACTTATTGTACAAAAAAGTACGGTTTTTTTTTAGCTTTCTTTATTACTTTTCTCTTAGGAAGTTGAAACCTGTTTTCTGACCATAAGATGGACAGGCGTCTCCCATCCCTTCCTAGGATGAGGAAGAGAGAACGCCCAACTTGATACGGAATCTCAAAACACATTAATTTAGAAGGATTTCCTTTGACGAAGTTGTAAGAGCCTTATTTTTTTTAAAGTTTTAATAACGACTCCGAGTGTACATTTCTATACAATTTAAAAGAATTAGCAAAGCCATGTACACATCATAACTCGACATCTGAGACTTTAATCTGACGTAACCTAAAATAGGCAGCCTATACAATTCATACCACTCTCGACGATGTTAGCTTCTCAGTCGGATTTAACACAACCTCTTGCGATCTGGCGTCCCCATTTGGGGACATTTTTTAAAACCTCCCCATAAACAATTAACATGTTAATTAGTTCCAAAATTGACCTGGTCCGATAGAAGAAGATTCAAATATCAGTTTTCAGCATTTGATTACAGGTATCAGTCATTTATTTCTATAAAAATTGGAGCTAAACGAGGGTCAATATGATATTAAGGTTCTTAGAAAAATTGTTTAATTTTTTTTCTCAAAACTTTTTTAAACATTCTTTTGGTAGTTAATTTTAAGGACTTTTTGCATTAAAAACAACGTTAAAAAATCTGTTAACTACAAATAAGTGATACGTCTTTTTTGTTGCTCGAGTTGAACGAGGTCACTTCACTATTAGATCTTAAAAAAATTATTTTAAATTTTTGTTCAAACTTTTCAAAAAGTTGTTCTAGTAGTTAATTTTAACGGCATTTTGCATTAAAAGCAATGTTAAAATAACCTTTTAACGAAAATTATGGATACGGTCTGTTTTAAAGCACTTATAGATAAAAAAAAAATGTGTTTTATTAGAGTTTTGGGAATGTCCCTAAGTACTATTAAACATAATTTTTTTTTAATTCTGTGCAAAACATACTTTTTAGCATATATTTGTATGAGAGTAAGTTTAGATTATATAAGAATAGACTAGTAGGATTTTGTTCGGGTCTTAAGAGAATAAAGGTTCATTCTAATTCTTGTTTTCAAATTCGCTTTAGCCGCTCATAGGCCCAATTCACATATATTCGGGTAAATTTTGTCGTACTTAGTGTCACGTGGTCCTTTCACATGCAATTGAAAAAATATCATAATAATGGTTTGATTAACGAAATTCGCTCATTTAGTGACGTTTTTAGCGTAAATGAGCCCGATCGAAAGCGGATCTCCTAACCGAATTGCCTCTGTGTTAATCCAATGGGGAAAAATATTTTCGAAACCATATACTCCTACTGTATTGAATATTTTTACAAACGGTTTTTATATGATAAATGTAGCTGACATAACATGTCTTTATGATCACACAAACGAGTTCGAATACATTTTTAATTTCCAATAACATGTACGCGCTAATTTTCATTCGTATGTGCAACACAAATATCCGTTTCTTATTCTCGATTCCAACCCGGACCCATCTCTTGACAAGCAGTACCTGGTCTATTAAAACACGGACTACCGACACAGAAAACTTTGGAGGCCCTCCTAAAAAAAAACTTGTGAATGAATGCTCGTAGTATAGAGAGTTGTTAATGCCTGAATCAATATCAAATCCTACTGCTTAAAAAATGAAAATAATTGGAAAACTAATTCAGTCGCTGAACTTATGTAAATCAAAAAAAAAATTCTAGCTGTTAAAACACTGAGCAGCCACAAAACGACACAATTTACGGTATTTTTAGGGGGCAACTCAGTTTAGCATGAAAATCACTAAAATCTGGAGGCCCTATTTCCAAGCCCAACATGCCTTACGGAAGACCAGGCTCTGTTGACAAAGCGATAATCGAAACCACCACACCGATTGCGTGACTATTACTACGTCAAAATTTACCGAAGGGTTACGAATGCGAAACTTTCCTTACAGTTACAACTTTGTTATCTCATCAAAAGTAATTTGCCCAGATCAGAGGGAGTAGGCATGGTCGTGAACGATAGTGGGTTTCTCCCACTATAATATGGTGCATCGGCCGGGCATCTCCCACTACATAGAGATATACGAAACGATATCGTCGTTTACCACGATTATCGTCGGCGTTGTTGCAAGATGAATGTTTCGTAGAAGAGTTAAATGTGATAAATCTGGCTGGGTGTTTGTTAGCGTTAGACGGCGCCTTAACTATTCATCTTTATGGGAACTCTATCTATGATGGTGATTCATTGCATACTGTTCATCATCATTTGGGAAAGCACTTCCTCAAAAAGATTTTTTTGGCTATTATTTTCCAATGTATCAAGCATAAAGCCTAACTGTTGAAAAATGATTGGCCTAACTGAAGAGAATACACTCTTAAAACGAACGAACGATTTTAACTCAGTCTGAGTTAATTTCACTCCTCCAGTTTGGAAAATGCACTTACCCGGAAGGAGTGGATTCTTTGTGTGTCAAACCTCCGACACAGGGCTGCCAGTGGCGACTAAAAAGGCTACTAAAGCGACTATTTTAGCGTCTAGGCGACTATGGCTACTATTTTTGTCTAAAAAGGGCCCAAAACGACTATTTTAAGCAAAACCTTCAACTATTTTCGGTCTTGGGCGACTTTTTTTCGATTTTTAGTTACATAATTTTCGCATAGATGGCGCCACGATACTGACTACCGATGCACAAAACGAAAGCGAAACTATGGGTTTTTGAAAATGCACTTGATTATGATTTTTTTAGAAGCCTATGTAAACTTGGAAACTAAAACTTTGATTTTGTATGCTTTGTTGAAGATTTTTTAAAACTGCATTTGGATAGGATTTACATCTGTCTGTTTGTTATTAATTTGCTTTGTTTTGAAATTTTTACTCTTATTCAGTCAGACCTATTACTGCATGCCAACGAAACCTATCATAACTTGATTAAAATTTAACTGCTATCAAATTAATCCAGAAATAAATGCTAATTGAAAACTTTAAATTACTAAATAAAAAGTGAGAAATGTGTGTTTCCAACGCACTATGTCTAGTTTAAAGTAACTTTTTTTACTGAAAAAATATATTGTTGCCAAATTAAGTTTTTGTTTAAAGTTGTTGTTTTTATAATTTTTAATAAAATATATATATAAAAGAATTGTGTATCAAAATACGTATTTTTTAAAAATATTTTTTTTAAAAAAAGTAATATTTTCTTTTGAATTTTCATGATTCTAGATCATCGTAAACAAGAATACTTATATTTACGTTAAAAGTAATTAGTTTTTAATTTAGCCCTCCTTGCTTGATTTTAAAAGCTGCGAGTTATTTCAGTGAAACATATTTACATGGATTAGTATCGATCCTTAAGTTTCTTGAATAACTGATAACTATTAAAAATAAATTTGTTTTAAGTATATTTATATATATTTTTAACTAAATTTATTTTTAAGTCAATTTAATTTTACTGGCAGTATCAATCCTTTCATATGATAGTTGTTCTTGTGATGCAATTTGTAAATTTAAGTTTTAGTTTTAAATTTTTGGCACTATTTAGCATTTTAACTTTTTCCTACTTTCTTCTGTGAAATGACAGGCTTTTTCAAGATGAATGTTGGTTTTTCCCAGATTTTTTTTAGTCAAAGGCTAAAAACAAATGAAAAATTAAAAATATATTGCCCCTACAGTCCTACACATATATAATATATTTTTGGAGGATTAAAAAAAGGCACTTATGACTGTTTCTCAAAAATTATCCAATCGTTAACGAGTTTTTTTTTTTTTTAAATTTTTTTGTCATTTGCTAATTAAATTCGAATACAAATTTGTAGATTTAAAATATTTTTCCCTAATTTATGTTCTCTAACAATTATATATACATTGGTTTAATAATTTAACACGAAATTTTCTGTTGCAATACATCCGGAAAACTATTGTCAGTTTTATCAATCCTTTCAACTGAGTGTTAGTGCTACAATTCTAAGGTTTGCACTAATACAAGTCTTAATTTTTAGTTTTTAAATGTTTGCATCGAAGCATATTAAACTAATATATCACTTTTTGGAAAATTTATGTAATCGCAAAAGTTGTTTATTTAGTTACGTAGAAGAGGATACTATTTTGGCTACTATTTTTTAACATCTGAGGCTACTAAAGCAACTATTTTCAAAGCTTTCTAGCACTGGCAGCCCTGCTCCGACAGGATCACTCCAAACGAGTGATTTTAACTCAGTCTGAGTTAATATTCAATCCTTTCCAGTGTCCAAAATGCACTTCACCAACTGGAGTGGATTTCACTCTTTTGTTTTAAGAGTGTAGATTCAAAACCCACATTCTGTTAGATATTGTGTCCTAACTGTTAATTGGTGACTTTTATTAATGCTAAATTCAATTGGACGAAGTCTCCAATAAAGGAGTATACTCTCAAAACAATCTTAGATTTACTTCGGGGAATGTGAGTTTTAAAACGAAATCTTCAATTGTTTCCACTTGAAAAAAATGCTATTCATAGGCACTTTGTTAGCCGCACCTACAAAAAGTTACTTTTAACATAAGATCAAGTTTTTTAGAGTAGAATTTTGTTAATCAGGCATTCCACGGTTTACCAACCAGTTGCTTGAATTGTTGCCAAAAAAAATCGTTAGCCAAAAAAAATCGTTAGCCAAACAATCTTTGAGGTTGTAGTATGACTGACAAAAATTTCACCATTTACCGAGCACTTGCTGTTATTGCACCGGTTGGTAAATCATTGGTTAACAAACTAGCTTTTTGTCAAATGCTTAACATTGTTCAATATGTATTATAGGCCTAAGTATGCTCATACGAGTGAAGTTAATGCGATGACTTTATAAATAAAAAAGCGAATTAATGAACAGAATGTTTTTTCATCAATATATCATGCTTTCTGTACTGTAAATTAAACAATAGTTCGAAAGTTATTAATATTACAAAATGACAGAATGGGAACAACGTTCCAAAAAGACACGTGAACACCGAACATAAATAACATATTCCAGGTAAATAAAAACCACATCATTTAGAAATCATTTGAAGCGAAATATCCAAAAACATTCTAATCAATTGTTCTTTATCATATGAAAAAAAAACGTATGAAAATCGAAAGTGAAGGGCATATCTAATTGCAAGCAAGGAGTCAAGGTTACCAAGGATCAACACTCAGTTAGGCTGGGCGTAGGACAAAATGCTCCAAGGGGCAAACCCAGAAATTGAGAGAAATTCGCAAATTTATTTCCAACCTTGATGGCGGAATCTTTTTGGCGGGGTGCGGTTGTATGAGGTGAGAAGTGAAAGCAAGGATGACTTCAAGTAGAAAGTTCCTCGGAATAAAAGTGGCCCAAGACCGTTTTGAAATGAAGAATTGTTGTTGAGGATGACTTGTCATAGGTATGCCTGGCGAAGTCAGACAAGACTCATTAAACAAGTGACGCAGTGACCTTTAAAAATCCAGTACTAGTAGGTGTGTAATAGCCGGTTGTAGTAGGTAGTCCAGTACGTAAGTAGTCAAGTCTCAAGCCAGTCCAAGACGTGATCAGGAAAAGCCTTCTGATTCTAACATTTCGTACCTGAAGCATTGAAGACCATTTATAAGGACATAAAAACTAGGAAAAATATTCTTTTTGTTTTTGAAATATTTTATCTTTAAGTTTAACTATAAGGCCCGCAACGGTCAGGTAATATTTTCCGTACTTAACCCTTTCAGTCCCAGTGATGCCATTTTTTCTGATCATAATTTAAAACAAATAATACTAGAAACAAGGTAGGAAAAAGTTTACAGAATCGAATGATGTGCTTTTTGATATCATAAATGGCTATAAACGATCGGGAAAAAATATTAATGATGCCAAATTGTCATTGGGTCTGAAAGGGTTAAATGTGAAGTTTTAATCCACGTCTTGAACGACTTAGCCAAATTGTTTTCGTCTCTACACCGCTAACGCTCTAAAAGACACAAAAACTAACAGTTTAGAGAACGACAATGGAAATACGTAAAAGGTTAGTGTGGAAGTGGAATTGTGGGTCAAAAACGACAGATCTTTTGTTCCAAAACTGTGGATGTTTGGCGGCTCTTTTTGTTTGGCGATGCTTATCTGAAGGTGAAAGTGAGTAGGAGCAATCGGTGAGGCAATGTCTGATTAATATGTCTCTATTGGCTTGTTAAAAGAACCCTTCCCCCTCTTTATGATTTAAGAATTCGATAAGAATCACAATAAAGTAAACATGTATTTAAAATTGGGTTACTTTACGCAATAACTAATAGTATTGCCGTTGTTTGTGAAATAGTGTTGGATTGGAACTTACCACAACTAATAAAGTTATAGTCAAAGAGTAGATAAGGTTAGGTTAGGTTTGAATTATCGTCGCACTAGAGTTACACGATTACTATTGGCGACGGGCGTCGTATTTTAGAACCGCAGTCAAGTGACTAGCCGACACCTGAATAGGCACCTAACGCAACCGTTAAGGGCCACATCATACGCAGCGTTGGGACTTTGAAGAACATTTAATGTGCACTCCCTTACAAGGGGAATTATTCGTCGGACATTTTTGGCTGCACGGGCCGTTTCTAGGTCGGCAGTTATTTTGGCGATGCCCTGACCCGAACCTTGGACCTTCCGCATACTAGGCTAGTGCCTAACTGACTGGGCTTCCCAGCCCCAAAGAGTAGATAAGATATGAATCTGTGCAATTAATATATGATCCGACTTGCTTTGGATTCATTGGCGACTTTTAGAAATGTAATTGAACAAAGGAAGAGCTAAATTTTAAATCATTGGACAAAATTTGTCAAAAACGTGAACATGTTAATTGGAACTTTATTTAGTTTTTAAAAGTACCATTTGGCTTCTTTCAAACGGTGCCAATTATCGAAAATATAGAGTTGGTTAAATGTCAAAGGAGGGTCAATATTAACACTATACCTACCCCCACGAGGGTTTTTAGATACTAGCACAGCGGAGCTGTTGCCAGATCCCTCGTGAACCAAGCCCGTTGGTCATTAAGTAAAGTTTCTTAGTCAATTGGTTTTGTGGCAACAATGTAAATGGCAAAGAAATTAAATTTGAATACCCATTAAGTGGGTAGTTCGTCGACAGACAGATGTCCGTCGTAACGCTTGGACAGATGAACAAAAATTATTTTCCGTCTCTTTCTAGCCCTTTCAGTCCCAATGACAATTTGGCATTATCATAAAATATATATTTTTGTAATCGTCTATAACAATTTATGACATCAAAAAACACATCATTTTATTCTTCAAACTTTTTTCTATTTGAAAATATTATTTACTAATCCCAATAGATGTCATCCTCTATTATTTTTTTAAAATCATGATCAGAAACATGATAATGCCAAATGGCATCTCTGGGACTGAAAGGGTTAAGTAGCAACACTCAAACTAATATAGGAATATTTCAAGCACAAGGTCATATTTTTAAAAACACTATCGAAATTCTTATATCCCTTATTTGACTAACGGTTAAAACGTCAAAGGTTTCTAAAGCAAAGTATGTGCCGCTAATAGCATCCTTTTAGAAATTTAAAAAGACAAGCGCCTAGTTGCCAAGGCTAAAACTAAACATACCTTCAAATGTTCCTCTAACATCTAAAAGGGAATCTGACATTCTCGCCCATTAGGTAAATTTTCAGTCGCCTAAAATAAAAATGGCATTTGAAGCATACCAAGGTTTTATTTAATGGCACGGTTTAGTTTAAAAGCAACATCGCGATTTGCTTGTTTACGTCATCTAAAGTGAATTTAAATAAGTATACCCATTCTAATGATTTTACATAGTTTGCATTTTTGTAAAGATCATTTATAAAATCACAGGATAATATTTTGAAAATGATTTTCAAGCGAACCTTGACATAGTTTAAAATTTTAAAAATATATCATGCAAAATATTCATCCTAAATCAGTTTTCCCAGAGTATTTTTGCTGTTACCTTGAATTTTAAAAATCGCCATCATAACTTTTAAACTCTATTTGCATTTCAATGATGAGCTTAATATTTATATTCGGGGTTTTTTTATGCTTTCAGAAAGAAAAAAATAGTTATATTATAGTCAGTAAAATAGTTGAGTTTCGGATTTTTTTTATTGTTAAGTAGACGATGAAGAAACGTGGTAAAGTTACTTTATATACGGTGAGAGGGAAAAAAAATACTAACAATATTATTATTTTTAACCCTTTCAGTCCCAAGGACACTTTGGCATCTTCATTTTATAAATTATTCAGATCGTTCAGCCATTTATGATATCAAAATTACATCATTCAATTTTTTCAAACCTTTTTCTATTAGAATGTTTTTTTTTATTAATCACAATAGATATCAGCCCTATTATTTATTTAAAACATAGCGCGGGAGCCTAGAGCAGCGAATTTTTTGAAACTGCAAATTTTACAACCAATTAAAGCGTCATTCCGCATAAAAATAAGTATAAAGATATCCGAATATTTTTAGGAAAAAAAAATAATTTACATCATAAAAATGTAAACGTATATATAGTACTAATATTTCATAGAAAACATGGTCGCTGCGAGGGCAATTACATCCCTTCCTCCCGGATTTCGAAGTTGAAAGAAAAACAGTAAAAACAGTTTTAAAAATTCGCCTACTTCGCTTTAGTGTGTAAAGGTACATAGATGATTCTAATATGTGTATAGCTTTTTTAAACAGCACATACCACCACATTTTGCAGCTACCAGCTACCTTTCCCCGAAGGGGGTCAATATTGTGACAGGGTGGCAAATCAATCGAAGCCTACAGGCGGCAAATCTTTAAATCCGACCCTGGTGCCACACCAAAAATTATCGAAACCACCAATGGTATCCAGGAAGGAAAGAAAGCAGAAATGATATACGTCATGTGAAACAACCTAATTAACTTAACAATGTTACTGCACTGCAATCAGCCTGCACCATAAGAACGGTTAAAATAACCGTTACATGTCAAACGGTCCTTACAAACAAAACCTACACCCACAAAACAAGTAAAAAAATCACTTTTACGATCAAAAAAGACATTACCTATTGTAGTATTCAATTGCTCGCTACTTCCGGATAATAAAAAAGCATTTAATTTTGCTTTATCTTCTTCAAAAGTGAAACATTATACTTTTTGTCTTCCAAGATGATTACAATGCAAACAAGATAGAGAAAGATTTATTTGGTCTTCTAACTTCTGTTAACTTGTACATCATTCAAATTATTATCTTTCATGGAGGAATAGCGTTCTTCAGATAAAACGGTAACGTATGTTCAAAGATTGAAAGGGTTCTTGAAACAAAAGAAAGTATTTCCGTCATTTTATGTATGCACGCGTTATTATGGTTATTATAAATGTCAGTAGTTATGTTTTAAAAATATATAAAAACAAGTTTTCTTTGATAAAGTAGAGTTTAGTTGAATTATCGTCGCACTAGAGCTAAACGTGAGCTATGGAAATTTTTCAAATGATGTATCGCTCTTGTTTTCATTTTTCTCCATGCTGCGATTTCATTGGTTGCTTCGGTTTTCCTCTCAAAATGACCGATATAGATGGAAAGAAACTTTTCTTTTCATACAAGCCTTACTTAGCAGATTTTTTTAACATAACCAACAGTACAGAAAGAATTTGACATTAAGAAAAATTAAGATGTAAAAATTTCTTAGAAAACTCATTTTCGAATAACAAAATAAAAGTAATTCCAAACAACAAATGAAAACAAACCTTTGGAGCAGTTGCCATCCACGACGTGAAACTAACTGATATTTAGACACTGTAACTGACAATTCTTTCACACAGAATGTGTGTGTGTGTCCACATCTGATTTAAACTAAGAAACATTATTCACGAAAACATAGCTATTAATTCTAATCGAACGTTCGCACATAAAATAATAAAATAAGCTGTCAAATTTTTTCTTTCACAATTTCACTTCATTCGCTTCCTATTTTTTTGTAAATAAACTAATAATTATATGTTTATTAGCATAAAAACTTAACAAATTGCTTTGAATAAAAAACATATTCAACCAAAATTTTTGCAATATTCTCATTTAAAAGAATTTTATTCACCCCATTCGAAAAATAAATGTGCATATAAAAAAATCACAATTCTTTATGATCATTTGACATTAAAATAAGTTCACAAATTTATGAAATGACGAACTAAGAATGTAATCTATGAATCTTAACTTATCTTATGATATAAACTATTATATGATCTAACTTAACTTATATCTCAACTTAGACTGTAAATCTTAACGTAAAAACGCATCAATCTTACAATTGAGTAAAATAAATACAATTATCTGTGTAACTATCACGATTTGGAGGAGTTACTGAATATGCATTTGAAAACGGTAAAGATAGTCTGTATACACGTGCAGAGCATGATATGGCTGATCACGATCTATTCATCTTTTGGGCCCGACCAGTCTGGAAAGTATTTAAATATTGGTATTGATATGTTTCTATTGTTCTTAATACAATTGTGAAATAAATTTTTAAACATATGATTTCTCTATATTTTTTTTTATCTCGTTACCTAAGAATACTTCTTGTACTCTTTCTGTAAAAATTATCGATAGTTTTATTTCTTTAAAAAATGCGACAGTTTATTTTACCAACAACACCTCCATTTCCGTATAAAAACTATAATTTTAAGTTTTTAAAATTAATTTTTCACGTTTCTTAATTTGTCCTACACAAATTATTACTATCAATGGTCTTTATTTGTCTTATATTTTGTTATATTTAAAAAAAAGTTAAGCAAAATGCTCATTTTCTCTTTATAATTTTTTTCAACTGTCCCTAATGAGTAAATAAAGTTTTTGTACAAAAATATCTTTTTATAATTGCGTGAAAAAAATCCGACTTTTACATTATAATTTCAATATCAGACGCGTGCGAAAAGTCCAACTTTTTGAAACAGTTACACAAACTACTTTTTTTCACCCAAAAGCAGTAAAAAAAAGTACTTTTTTTCACTCTTTTCATAAGATGCCAACATTTCAAGTAAAATTTCGATGTGATAATATTCATAAATTCCGAAGATTTATCGATCTGCTTTATTTAAAAATATTATGCGCGTGAATTATTTTTGAATCAATGAAATTTTTTCTCGCGATGGGAATATTTCTTAAGTCACGATCTTCGAACTGCGAGTTCATTGGTTGCTTTCTTTGACAAAATGTTGAAACACGCTTATTGGTTTTTTATAGCGTCACGCGCTCCGAACTGCGAAATTCATTGGTTGTTTTCTTTGAAATCTCTCCTGGAAGCTCGAAGTTCATTTTAGTCTAATTAGCACGTGAATTGTTTTTGAACCAGTGAGATTTGTTTTTTTCCCGTAATTATAAAAAATAGTGTATGAAACACGTGCGCAAAGTAAACTTTTTAAAACACGTGTCATTATTTCACTCGCTCGTACCTCGCTCGTAAAATAAAAGCCACTTGTTTTAAAAAGTATTACTTTTCACACTTGTTACATAAATAACTATTATCTTGCAATCATTCCTTAAAAATAAATATTTACCTAATCTTTAAATTTTGATTTCTTAAGGGGTCATAGGAGTCTTAAAAATGTACAAAGAAGGTACTACAAAGCATAGTTTGATCTTTCATGTCATTTTTTAACAACTCAATATATAAGTATAATTTTTTTATATGTAATTCCACAAGATTTATTTAAGATAAAACAAATTTTAAAATTTATGAAACTTTAGCCAAAACTAAAATAAATGATATTAAACATAAAGCTATTTGAACACATTGGGATTAGGCTTGCGCGGCAAATTTTGAGGTCAAAATTGAAAAAATGACCAAGAAAATGACTTTATATTGTACAAATATGTACAAACAAAGACTTATACCTAAATTCTTATCTCAATTTTAATTAGATTTTTTTTTTAAAATTTAAAATCAAAATTTAAAAAAAATTATTAATTTTTTTAGAAAAAGTTTTTAAAATAATTTCTAATTAAAATTGAGCTGGGAATTTAGGTATAAGTCCTAGTTTGTACATATTTGTACAATATAAAGTCATTTTCTTGGTCATTTTTTCAATTTTGACCTCAAAATTTGCCGCGCAAGCCTAATCCCAATGTGTTCAAATAGCTTTATGTTTAATATCATTTATTTTAGTTTTGGCTAAAGTTTCATAAATTTTAAAATTTGTTTTATCTTAAATAAATCTTGTGGAATTACATATAAAAAAATTATACTTATATATTGAGTTGTTAAAAAATTACATGAAAGATCAATCTCTACTTTGTAGTACCTTCTTTGCACATTTTTAAGACTCCTATGACCCCTTAAGCCAAATTCCCTATATAAATATATTCAAAAGTCAATTAAATCTTCAATTTCCATCTCTTAATATAGCGTTGTCCCGCCTCCTAACTCCTTTTAAACATTTATGTCATTCTTATATCATATCATACTTAAAAAAAAATTATACAGAAACTAGCACAAATTGCTAAGAAAATATTGTGAAACAACATTTCTTCAAAACCTTCAAGAAAACTCCAATAAAATACCTGAATACAATAAACAAAAATAGGGGCACGGTCTGACTACTGGCAGGCGACTGTACAGTGTACACCCTCCTTCAAACACGACACCCCCCCCCCTCATTTATGTGTTCACCCCCTCCCCCTCGTAAAATGTTCTACAATTTGATTGATTTTCAATAAATAATTTTACACAAAATATGGAAGCGATTTACAAAAGTAGGATGATAGAGACCTGTAAGTAATCTACACTTTTCGTTAAAAAAACGTTCGTAAAACTTGTCAATACAAGCGGAGAAACGTGGCTTAGAAAATCATTTCTTCCCCATTCGATTAACACTGAGATACTTTGATTTGAGGACCCGTAGTAGATCGGTTTCATTCGCCCTTAAATGAAAAAAAAGGGCATAAGTCCACATAAACATTCCCTTACACAATTCTTCTTTCCTTAAAATTTTAAAAGGTCAAATGAGTAATGGAAAAATCTTCAATGGATTTGATCCAATTTTACTTTTAAGAGGACTTAGTAACAAAAAAAAATTATTCCAATTGAGTTTAGCAAAAAAATTGGGGGAGGGGGGTTCTAAATAGGTGTGAAATTGCGTAAAACAGATTTTTTTTATGCTAAACCTTTTTAAAAATTTAATATTTTAGGTTATTTTTTTTGATTAAAATTTTGAAGCCAATTTCAAAACCTTTCTTCTACTTCAATTTTTTTCCATTAATTTTTTTAAGTAATATTAAATCATTTCTAATAACTTTCAACCAGACCCTTCATTTAATGCCGCCAGTAACTATATTTTAAACAATTACCGAAACACAGAAAAGTTGAATCACGATTACAATATTACTATTCATCTATCAAAAGCAAATTCACCATGAACACATAGACAAATGGTGGGGCAGGTATAGGAAGTCATTTTCACAATGCTTTCTCGAGAGTTCAGAGTTTAAGCATCACGCAGAAATGGGTTATAAAGATTCTTAGAGTGATATTTGATATCAGCAAACAACTTGAATTACCACAAGCAAACATCAGGAAGAACGGCAAATAGAAAAAGTCGGGAAGCAAATTGTTCTTTGGTAATGGCAAATAGTTTGGATGAAGCAAGGTGGCGGACAACTACAGTAACGACACTACTAAATGAGTTTTTCGTCAAAAACTCATTACCGAAGAGGGGCAAGAAAGTGTGGTAATTACGTACTAACCCTGTAATGCATGATTTTTTTTTTCATCCCTAAAAAATATATTTGTATCTTTAATACTCATACATTAGGGGGAAAATATTGAAAAAAATTAACGCATTGGAATTTAAATAATTTGAATTTTTTAAATTTTTGCCGCATGGCAAAAAACAACTACAAAATTCCAATTTTGATAAGAATGACCAGAAAACTAATAAATATATTTTAAAATAACCCCTCTTGAACTATAATTATTTTTTTCAAAACAGTTTCTTTGTAATTTAGCACTAATATTATTATACTTAGAATACTGCCAAGGAGTAATTTCACATCAGTTAAGGTAGGCGAATACCCAAAATTCCCCCAAATTCTAAAATTTTTACTATTGCTTTAATCTTTTCCAAATTTGGCATGGTGATTTCAAATGTATTGAATAATGCTATTTAGGCAGTTTTTTAAATTTAAATATAATTTATTTATTTTAAACGATGTTTTTCAACTAAAAAAAGAGGTTTACGCCAACAAGCCTACCACATTGAATTTTCCTCCAATAAACATGAATTATGTGTTAAATTCTTCGTTTTGAACTGATCCGTGCAATGACCCTCTAGAGTTACAAGCAAATCACAAGAATGTGTTTTACGACAAATTTTATGAATTAACTTGAAACAAACACAATGTGGCTAATCTAACGGCAGTGCAGAAAATCTGCGCAAGCGGATATCTCGACTTGAGAGCGAAACGTTTTTGTGAGCAGCCAAGTAAAATATCGCCAAGTTGTTAGTTAGGGTTGTAGTGAAGGTTTAGGTTGTTATTGAAGCGTTTACCCTCGCCGAACGCGTGCGTTTATGGATTATAATAGAATTATTGGATTATAACACTGTCCAATTCTAAGCCTATTTTATTCTGGGATCAATTGATGTAAGACTTAACATTATCAAACCCGCTTATAAACCTTCGTCAAGCAAGAGAGATACAACACACACACTTAAATGGATCCATCTAATTTTTAGAGACAGAGGCCAACTAGAGGATCCCCAGAATTGACTTGTCACATGTATTGATTTGGTATGGTAACTTGGAGAACTTAGTGACCACGACGGATTTAACGTACACCAGTCATTTAGCATGGCTTTAGAAATTATGGTTATCAGTTAAAAAAGCAACTTCCAGATCCATAATACATTTTAAATTATACAGGGTGGTTATAAAATAACGATCGCTATTCAGAGTGGTCTGTAGCTGTAATGAATATTCCAAATGCAAAAAACTTTGAGATACTTACTAATCAAGAAGGGGGGGGGGGGGGAGAGAATGGTATCATAAAAAAATAACTCGTCTCTTGACCAGGGTTCTAAATTACGAGGCGTAATTGGATGTACCTCGTAATTTAGAACCTTTGTCAAGAGACGAGTTTCTTATTTATGATTTCAATCTTTTTCGAAAAAAAAACCCTCGTCCCTTGACCAGAGTTCTAAATTACGAGGCGTAATTGTTGGCCGTAATTGGCCATAATTGACGATGCCTCGTAATTTAGAACCCTGGTCAAGAGACGAGTTTGTTTTTTATGATTATTTTTTAATGATTATTTTTTACGATTCTATCTTTTTTTTTATTCCATTCTTCCGCAACGAGGATCGATTTCATCTCAATCAACATGTTAATTTTTATTCCCAAAACCTTATCAACTTTGGGCGATAATAAGCCAACGTGACAAACTATCTTTCCCTTTCAGTATCCGTCTGCGCACGCGCAGTGGTTTTCTGTAAGAGAGCTGGATTTCCGGCAGATGCTGAGCATGCGCAGATGGTGCCGTAAGTGCAATGGGTTTAAGGAACTAACGTACTCGCAGCTACCAATCAACAAAATTTTTTTTCGATAAACTTACACTTTGACATTTTTTAAAACAAAAACTACTATATTTACAACAGATGTTAGAGGTTCATGGCACAGATGTATATTAAAATAGCATCTGTAAAATATTTCAGGTAAATTAGTGTAAAACTTTTTATGCTAGAAGTGTTAGCGTAAACCCCCTTTTTTAGTAGAAAAACACCATTTAAAATAAATCAATTATATTTAAATAAAAAAAATTGCCAAAAAAGCATTGTAAATTATATTTGAAATCACTATGCCAAATTTGGAAAAGATTAAAGTAATAGTAAAAATTTTTAAATTTTAGGTATTCGCCTACCTTAATACTTCACTCTTTAATTTTGAATGCACTTTTATTACTCTCATCTGTGAGGGTTATTAGTAAAACTTCAAAATGGAATGTAATACACTCTTAAAACAAGAGAGTGAAATCCACTCCAGTAGGAGAAGTGCATTTTCGACACTGGAACGGAGTGAGTATTAACTCAGACTGAGTCAAAATCACTCGTTTGGAGTGATCCGGTCGGAGGTTTAACCCACAAAGGATCCACTCCTTTCGGGGAAGTGCATTTTTTCTAGACTGGAGGAGTGAAAATTAACTCAGACTGAGTTAAAATCGCTCGCTCGTTTTAAGAGTGTACGTGAAAAAAACGCAGATTTGTTGAGAGGGAGCTCTACTTTAATAGAATAAAGTGTATTATGTTACTTGTTGCCATATGGCAACAGTATGCATTACAGGGTTAAAAATTCTCAATCTACTAACTAACCATTATCATTACCCCAACAACACATCCGCATTGCTAACCCTAACCTAACCTAACCAGACCACAACAACAACAACATCGAACAATCTCCCCGGCGCGATCTTGATACTTCCAGGTCGAACAATTATCCACACCTTTTTGAGAAATTTCCCTTAATTAATTAATAAAAATTTCCAATTAACTCATTATCGGACACTTTCATCGGACACTATCTCCTGCCTCTTTCCCCGAAGTGGCCGATTGCGTAACGCTGCCAAATTACGAGGTCAGCCTTTTTCGCTGCTCGGTCTGTCGGCCTCGTTCGACGGCGGTTGGGCGTCCGGTCAAGTGAGGCCTGCTCTATATTAATCACTGTTGTCGAAGAGGTCAGATGGTGCTCCGATCGTATCTGGGGCTGTGCTTGCTGCTGCGCTTTTTGGTTTTTATTCGTGGAGTTGAGAAGGAGATTGGGATGCCCTGCCTGGTGAAAAGCAATAGAGAAACTGGTTCGTCAAATGAAGCCATCAATGGATTGCTTGTTAAGCCCAAACAAGCGCACTTGGCGACATTTTTTTTTCTCTAATAGGGCTGCAACATTGGCGGTGGAGCCTTTGCAGACTCTGCATATTCCCCAGAATTTTGAGCCATTTTTATGTGGCACCCTCTAGGCGATTCTAGCTACCAATTTTGACGCGCAGATTACAATGCATATGAGCTCTCTGTAGATGTATGTACGACTTGGCGACATATTCTATAGTAGAATTTGTATAGTTCTTTGAAGAATACCCAATTTGGTTAAAGTGTTAGCTTGTTTATACTGCACGAGATTAGAATTTAATTTTTAGCTAAAAATTTAATTTCTTTAAACAATTTTAAATTTAATTTCTGTAGCATATGATTATAAACGACTGCTTCATACTTAAATTTCAAAATTTAATTAAGTTATGAATTTTACATTTTTTTACGAACAAAGTATGTTGCTGGAAAATCTGACTGAAAGGGGATGTTATTATACGTATGTATACCTTAGAGAGATAGGCTTACTTCATCTATTTGGCGATTTCTGACGCTCTTATAAAAACTATAATTGTAAAGAATTTTTCTGAATGGCGAAGAAAATTACTACTTGTGTACATTCTGATCTCGTGTTACAGTCTACAACTTCGCAGTCTTTTTTAAATTTTTAATCAACGCTCTTTAAAAGAATTAAAATTATACTCTTTACTTCGAACTATCGTGAGCGGTTTGTTGGGGCTTACTAGTAGGGTTACTTGGCGACTTTCTGGCGGCTTCAATTCATTTCTCGCCAAGCCTCTCCATCTTCTTAGCTCAATGGTTTTCTTTGGCCGAAATGCAGAAGGGTCTTTGTTTTCTAATGACTGGTCGCGGCTGATTTGCATGATCGTTAGTGAAAGTTTGCAACGCACAGAAGAAATTGGTGTAGTTGGGAGTGCTAGGGCTTTTTGTTTTGCTACACGTGTTATACGGGATAATTGGACCGGGAACTACTGCTACAAACAGATTCAGAACATTCAAAGTGGGATTCGGCCGTCGTATTTTATAACCACAGTCAAGTGACGAGCCGACACCTGAGCAGACACCCAACTAAACCGTTTGGCGTTATTTTGGCGATGCACGGATCCTGACATGAGACCTTACGCATGCTAGGCGAATGCCTAACCAACTGGGCTCTCCGGCCCCTCGTGAAGTTTTAAAAAGATGTTTCTATGATCCTAACTCAAGCCTATGCTTTTGAAAATGTCCCTGTAGAACTGATATAATGTGTTCACGAAGACTGATTTTACCTGGACCTTCTTCTGCTAATTCGGAGAGAACAAACATCCGTATCAGAAAAAGAATCGCAATTCAAAAATATTAGAACAATAGATAAAGTTGGAATTAACGGAGTGGGTGGATAATGGCAACTTATTGGGTCTAACTTTAGGATTAGCATTTCTGTGATTTTCCTATGCTGGGAACTTATTTTTTCATCTTAGTATAAGGAAAAGTGCACAACATGGGAGGAATATGTTGATGATGCCCCTAATGATGATGCTTGTTGATCGATTTTTCAAAATTTTTGCTACCATTAAAAACCTTCCTTATAACATCAAACAAACCAATCACGTTAGGTCAAAGTCCGAGTAAAAATCAAGCTAAAAATGAAGTAGGGTCTCAGAGGCCATAAAAAAATTTAAATGTACTAAAATGTAGGGGTCTACAGCATTTAGCATAATAAAAGTTAAAATTTAGGGGCCTTAAAATTCAGGCCTTATGGTAGATTAGGCCCTCAGCCTGTACCAGAAATGGATATTTGATTTCCAATGACTAGCAGGCTAAATTACATGTGTTGTTAATGCAGAATCTACACTTGAGGGAGAATAGGCGCGATGGACCAAGGTTTTTTTTTTTTTTTTTTAAACTCAAGTGCCTCAATCTTAATCCAAAGGGGGAAAAACTATTTCCTCTACCCCACTTCTCCAGCTGTATTAAATATTTTTTTCAAACGGATTTTATAATAATAAATGTAGATAACTTACAGGTCTCTATAATCCCACTTTTTAAAATTACTTCGAATACTTTGTGAAATTATTTATTCAGAATTTAATTTAAAAAATCGAATCAATTTCAAAAAGTGGAATTGTCGGGACCTGTAAGTCAGCTACATTAATCACATAAAAAACAGTTTGTAATAATATTCAATACAGACGAAGAAAAGTGACAGAAAATATTTTTTCTCCATTGGATTAACACTGATACACTTTGCTTTGGAGACCACGGGTCCAGCGCACCCATTCCCCCTTAAGACTCTGAGTATTTTTAGCTTAATTTCTATTTTTTAATAATGCAGATGAATAAGAAGAATGGAAAATTAGTTGTTGGCATGCTGAAGATATCTCTTTTGGTCCCTGATATATTGCTACCTTCCATCCTAAGTAATTTGATTAAAAGATATTCTGTTCAAATTAACTTAATTATGGAATCTAAATGTCATTTTATTCGCTTTTGCTCATTTGGGCAAACTTATTCATCACCTTTAAAAAATTCGGTGTTTAATGAAATATATTTGTGTAGGGGAGAGAAGGGGAATGGCGCCACCTTAAGGGAAATTGAATTTTCATGCAGAATTGTGTTGCAATTAATGTAAATTGTAATGAGCATAGCACACTACAGTTCATAACCTATCTTGTAGTGATTTTTTAAAATTTAAATTTTTAATAGAAACCAAATAAAATTGTATTTTTCTAAAACTCGCACAGTGGCGGGATTACCCCGGTATATGGGGTAATGCCGCCACGCCACTGGGGTTATGCCGCCACATCAATAAACAGAGCAAATAATCTATAAATAATGGCAAATTACATAATAAAGCAATACATATAGAACTAAAATAGTTTCAATTAACTTTGGAATGGTAAATTGTACAGGGTACAGCTCTTTTATTAACTTTCTGTGTGCAACTAACTATGCAGGTTTTTTTTTTAAAGCTTCATTGGTCCATTTGACTAGTTCAGTTATTCTTTTTCGGATACGTGGCATCTCTAACGAAAACTAATAGGTTGTAGGGCCAATATATGAAATTTCTATTTTACGGATTATGCCGCCATCCTTTTGCATGTGGCGGCATAACCCCAGAGTGATGTGGCGGCATTACCCAAATAAAACAAAATGGCATAGACGGTTGTTTAAAGAAAGGTAGTTAGCCTAGCGTCCAAACTAACGACGTGATAAAATAGCCAAATAATTACTCTTTTAAATGATATATAACTGATTTATCTAACTTAGAGATAGCAGTCACTTATCGCTTAATTTCAGAAGGCTCAAGATTAGATGAAAATCACTAAAAACCGTATTTTTTAAATAACTTTACACCAACTCACCGCACGGAAATTAGCGTCTATACTACAAATTACTTTGTTTCCTGCTACAGGTCAGCGCTCACAGCCCCCCTCCCACACACACAGCTGGCGAGATACAAGGGGTGGCGGCATTACCCGAGGTGGCGGGATTCCCCTGCTCTCCCCTACTTTGATTTTAATTTTAATTTTAAAAAAATGGAGCCGAGAAACACTAAAAGACTTTTTAAAACATGTATTTAATTCATTTAAAAATACGAGAATGTGTAACGATTGATTCAAAATTCAAAAACTAATTTATCTAATTAAAAATGTTAAAACATCTTGCGCAGTACTAGAAATCCAAAACAAAACCTTACCAAATATTATAACTATAAACAATTTACTTCCAAAATAAATAAGAATTAATTATGAAATAATTTAATAGGTAAAA
Organism: Hylyphantes graminicola; assembly: GCA_023701765.1. Classification (NCBI taxonomy): domain Eukaryota; kingdom Metazoa; phylum Arthropoda; class Arachnida; order Araneae; family Linyphiidae; genus Hylyphantes; species Hylyphantes graminicola. The sequence continues at coordinate 7,869,355 of CM043113.1, forward strand.
TTCTTGATATTGGGGTCATCATCTATAAAACTCGTATTGTGTTTCCAAAAATTAATATATTCAATGCGACCATGAAATCTTCTTTAAAACAAATATTAGTTCAGAGAACATTTACATAAAGAATGAATAAATTAATCTTTATTTAATTAAACGATCGATAATTTAACTTGAAGGTAATCGACTACGATTATTTACAATAATTCACTAAATGAAAAAGAGAGTCAAGTCCATCAAAAAATTTCCATAAAGCTTTCTCGTTCACTAAAATATTAGTAATAAAAGGCCTAGGGGGAAATTTGCCATATGACTTATTTATTCCCTTTTCACTTTGAACGATTAACATAATAATAGTAAACTTGTGTGAATCCTAGTTTGAGGGTTAATCGGCATAATCATTATTTTTGCGTTTAAAAATTTGTGTTGTTTTTGTGAAATTATTTAACTTTTAAGGAAGTCAACTGCGCAAATAAGGGTATTTCGGAAATATTTAATGGTGATAAAGTAATATTTAAATACTTAGTTCAAACATATTTTAATTTATGCATTTAATGATTGACAAGGTTTTTATTTATAGTAATAGAACAATGTGGTTTCAAGTTTCAAAGCAAATAAGGCAATGAGAAATTAAATGTCAGTTTCTTTTTGATTTTTGATAACCGTCTCTTTTTAGCTTTAAACATGTAAATTTAATGTAAACAAACTTCCATGTGTTTTTTTATACAATTAAAAGGACATTCTGAAGGACTTTAATCTCCATATTTTGAACAGTGATTATTAACTGATGAAAAAGATAGTTAAGGAAATGTTACATTGATAACAAACTTACAATTAAATAGCTGGGAATCATGAAAAATGTGTGTCCTACGATTCTAAATATCTTTTTATGTATAAAAAAATTTTTAATTGAAACTTTTAAATTAAATTTAAAAGTGAAACTTAAAAGTGAAAACTGAAACTTTTAAATTAAATTTAAAAGTTTCAGAAACGATGTCATATCGTTGAATTTGAGTCATTAAAAACTTAAAAGTAACTCCTCAAATGACAACCACCTTGAACCAAGCTTGATTCTGTACTGTAATGCTTCTTTTTTCAGATATATTTTTTAATTAAATATTAAATGTACGTAATATCAAAAACCACTATATTATTTTTGGATAAAATAATTAAGTAAAATTTTAGAGAAAAAAAGTTACAGCCTTTGTTCCCAAATGGATAGAAATTTAAAATTCATTAATATAAAATATGGGGAATTAATTTTATAAAAATTGGCATGGTACCCCCCACGATGGTTAATAGTTTTAACCTTTCAGTCAAAGTGATGCCATTTGGAATCATCACTTTCAATATTTTTCCCCAAATATTTATGTCCCGTTATGACATCCAAACACACATCATTCGATTCTTCACACTTTGTTCTATTAGACAATATTTTACATTAATCTCAATGGAAGTCGGAACTACTATTTTTTAAAAAAAAAAAAAAATAGCTAACAAGCGTTTCACCAGATTTTTGAAAAGTTCACTTCAGTTCCACATATGTAAAACACAATTTAAACTGTTTCGGTTAAAATAATTACCAAATTTTTTTTAATAATATTGTCAGATACTTTAAAATATATAACTCCAAGTGTTTTTAGGTAATATGTATATATATTTATGTTGTTGTTTTCTACAGTTCAAAAATTTTGGCATTATTTAAAAACCATTAAAAAAAATTTAAATAATTTTTTCTTATGGAACTCTTATTTTGACCTGAAATAAGGTTATTTTGTGAATATCAGATGTTTCTGTAGTGTAGTAAATTCTTGGGACTGAAAGGGTTAACTAACAAAATTTTTATACATTCTTCAAAGCTAATAGTTTTAAAGAGGTTAGAGAACAGAATATTAAAACGAGCTTACAAAGTTTCAACACACTACCCGAATTTATCATAATGATTTATTCTTATTCTTTTGCAAGCCATAGCAAAAAGCAATCTTGGTTTTTAACAAATCCACAGCAAACTCTTCTGGCATATCAAAACCCATGTAACAGTTACATTTACACCCAAAGCATTGTAAAGCATTACACAATCAAATCTTAAGATTATTCTTTTTAAAAAAATTGCCATACAAGGTTATTCATAATAATCCCACAAAGTTCAACTTATCAAAAACTTCAGAATCTGACCGCAGCTAGTCAAAGTAAGCGAACATAAAGTTGAAGGGGGCACCGCTAATCCGACTTTAAGCCCATATTCGACATAGAAATATAAACAAGACAAAATTCTTAGAATTGCATTGCAATGCGTGGGAGAAGTAGCGAATGCAGCGTGTCATTTCGAATATTCAAAGTTCACGCCTTTCTGTTGCATGGCGGCCATTGTTGTATAGGTCCTTAGTCATGGTATTCTAAAAAGACCCACACATTTTGAAGAATTGAATAGTTTTGTTACCTACGCGAGGTATGGATCACAACGACATATAATAATAGAAAATTATTTTCTAATATTAAAAAGTTTACAGAGGTAGGGACCAAGATAAATTGCTGTAATGGTGAGAACTTTTGCAATGTTTGGCTACTTATCACTGCCATTTGGGTAAAACTAAAAAGAATCTTATTTGGAATATATTTTAGGTGCAGTTCTTCAACTTATGTATTTGATACATACATAGTTTTGCTTAAAAATAACATTCCATTTTAGAATATTAAAAAAGCAAAAGAATTGCTTAAAATTATGATAATGCTTTGATAATGCTCAACTTTATCACTGGCAATAGAGTTAAAACTAAAAGAAAATCATAATTGAGAGCGATTTTAATTGTAGTTCCATAACTTATATCTTTGATGCATACTTTCTTATAGTTTTGTTAAAAATTACCCAGTCCATAGCAGAGCATTAAAAAACGAAAGAATTATTTAAATTATTCTAGCCACAATTATGAACCAAACCCACGTGACTTAGGACGTAATGTTGGTCACCTTTAAGGTTTGCCAAAACGGGAGTATAATTCTGATTATAGCAAACTTTAGTTTCCTTTATCTGATGTAAAAAAAGGAGTGTTCTTGATATAATTTACATTCAAATGCCATATGTCTCTTTTCCGAGTCGAATTGTATTTATCTAATGTTCAAAGAGTTATGTACACAAGCCGTTCTTTATTCTTTAATTGTTTTGAGTGGGTTGAAAGTGATTATATTTGAGTTGTAAGTAATTTATTAACACCTTTTCTTCACCGTGATCAGAAATTAATAAAATAAATTTTTGTACGTCATTGTATTGTCATTGGGGGACGTACATAAATTACGTCAAGTTCTCCAAAACGTGTTTAACAAAATCTGTTTTCGACCCCATTAGAATACTTTCTTATCTTATATATTTCATAACAGGTAATTAAAAGTAAAAAAGATGTAAACTTTGAAGAATACACATATGAAAAAATCGGAGATTTCGGATGTGGTATGTAAAAGATCCCTGGTGGTTGGGTCCTCTCGGCAAAATTAAAATCTCGGCATACTTTAACATCCACAGAGAGCTCAAATTCATTGTAATATCTGTGCGTCAAAATTGGTAGCGAGAGCCCCCTAGATTGTGCCCCAAAAAAATGGCTCTCAGTTGCTGAGGAATATGCCGAGTCTGCAAAGGCTTGACCGCTAAAGTTGCAGTCCCATTAGAGAAAAAAAAGTAATATCATCAGAGGGATACGCCATTTGGTTGAAGAGTGTAATCTTATTTTCAAAATTAAAAAAATTAATTGAAAACTTAATTTTTTTAATTTTTTTTTTTAATTTTATTTTTGTATCAGATGATTACAACTGACTGTTCCATACTTTACCTTTTTAAAGTTAAGTAAATTTTTAAATTTCAAAAACGTATATGTTGCTGGAAAAACTGACAGTCAAGTGACGTATCTATACGTAAGTACTCCTCAAATGGCTAAATATATAAAACATAAAAAAGAAAGAAAACACACAATTTAGGAACACAAATTCCAATCCTAAATGTGTGACTTTCTCTAAAGAGTTCCATTAAACGCCTTCAGCCCGTGATCTGTTTCCGTAAAGAGTTGGTGTAATGCGACTTTTACAAATGCTCGTTACATTAGCAGATAGATGGTCAAATATCAGATGGACACACCCAGAAGTATATTAGTAATAAAAAGTGCCTAATCATATTTTTTTTTCTCTCGCCAAATTAATGTTGGGTCACATTTGGCAAGCGCACTGACGTCTTTGATATCATTGTGAAATTCCCACGGTTTTAGAGATTTATAAAAAAAACATTCTTGAGATTTTTGTTGTGACGTATGTGCGGGTTGTGGTTGCAAATACTTGTCAACTGAGGATAAGGTCTTCCAAGAAAAAAGGTTTTCGTAATAATAACCGGATGTTTTTTTTATGTGATTACAGGTTCAAGCAGCTAAAATGGTAATAATAATAATTTTATTAATATCAACCTAGAAAATATATGAATAAAATACAAAAACAAATCATATTAGCTGCTTAGGGGAACATTCCTGTTCAGCCTAGAAATTTAAATTAAAAGAGTTTTAACAAAGTACAAATAATAATAAATAATAAATTACAGCATCACAGTATTTGGCAAGAGACTGGTTTTTTAAAGTTACTTATGTAAAAAGTACTTATGTAAAGTTACTTCGTATATACAAAATTAAAAATAAATGTCTACTTCGCCAATAAGTATAATAAATTTTAAGAGAGAGCGCTTAAAAGATGAGTATTTGTAAATATTTTGAATAGAGATTGGTCAGTAAAGAACTTGGAGTTTCATTTTAATACATAAGTGTGAAATTTTCTAAAAAAAAATCGTATAGTAAGAAACTTATTAAAAAGTGCATAAAAATAAAAACCATCAAAGGTAAGCCTTCTTTTTTTAAAATTTAAAGGCTCAAAAAGTCGGTGACCAAACTATTATAAAAAAGCTAAAAAAAACTTAAATGTCGAGTATTTTAGTACATTAGAATAGTATCAATTATCCGAATTCCTGGGATTATCCTACTATATAAAGTAATGTTTCCATGTGTTTAACATGTGATAGTGTTGCCTTTTCCCATTGAATTAAGGGGATACGGTACCCAAAACATTATTTAGAGAAATAATGACATAAACTTGTACCCTCTTATTCTTTTAAATAGCCATCAGATATGGAGCATTTAAATATTGTTAAACTAAAAGCTCTGATGAAAGGAAAATTTTAATAAAATTATGTTTCAACACAAAATCATACAAGCCAAAGCTAAAACACTAATGAATCTAACACATTATCCTACATACAATTACCCTACATTATAATTCGATCAAAACACAATAATTTCGAAGAAAATTACCCAAATTCATCGCAAATTAATCTTTTGCGGTTTACATAATAATTAAAAGGTTTCTCATAACCTACTTAGCCTCACCTTGGTACACATTAGATAGCCCTAATGAAAACAGTCCTATCTAAATAACACTAACAAAATGATATGCTTTTAATTACCTTCGCCTGTTACAATGACACTAATTTCTTTTCCCGACTCAATTCAGCATTGACCTTACAGCCATTTCTATTGGAGCTCCTCCCAAATTTCCATGCGTATAATTTTGTAGGCAAGTTCGTGAGATATGATGGCACAATAATGTTTTGAGCTGTGATATCACGTTTTGAGATGCAATAAAAAATTTAATATGTAGTCTGTTTGGAAAGAAAAGAGGTTTGTAAAAAGTGTCATTATACATTTGCATTCTGGTTGTAATTGGTTTGGTTTGAGTAATCGTCGCACTAGAGATACACGAGGGCTATTGGCGACGTATTTTAGAATCACAGTCAAGTGACGAGCCGACACCTGAGTAGGCACCCAACGCAACCGTTAAGGGCGACATCATACGCAGCGTTGGGACTTTAAATGATATTTAACGTGCACTCCCTTACACGAGGTATTATTCGTCGAACGTTTTTGGCTGCACGGGCCGTTTATAGGTCGGCAGTTATTTTGGCGATGCCCGGACCCGAACCTGGGACGTTGCTCATGCTAGGCGTGTGCCTAGCCGACTGGGCTTTCCAGCCCCCGTACGTTTAATAGGAAAAGAGGTTTGTAAATGTATGATCAATTTGCATTCGATTTGTGAGTGTTTTTTACATTTTGCGTTTTGGGTTACCCATACCCCTTTGAAAGATACAGACGTATAAGCAGACTGTCAAGTTTTCTATTAGCAAACAAACTCTTAAAAAATTTGATTTTTTAAAATTATTTTAAATTTAAAATTTTAAAAAATGGGAGTTATGTATTAGCATTAATCGCAGTAATAATAGTTTAGAATAATTCAAAGAAATAAACATTTTAATTAAAAATTAGATTTAATTGCTTGTAAATTTCAAAAAAATGTACAATAAAGACCTGAATCCAGAACATTAATTAAATTAAAACATAATAGAATACAAGAAAAACTAATTAACCCTCAGAGGGATACAGACGTATAAACCTGTCACTTGTAATCCGTAACTGTCAGGTTTCCAACACCACACATACTAAATTAATTTTGAAATTCTTTTTAAATTAAAAATTTAAAGCCTTGGAGAAGCCATTTATAACCACTAACCTCAAAGCTAATTTTTTATAAAAATTAAAGAAATTAAATTTTTAATTAAAATTTTAAATTTTAATGTAATGCAGTGAAAGTATTATACTTCACAAAATATGCTTATTCCTTAAAGTGGTATTTTAAATCAAATGAGTTACTAAGAAACTTATAATGAAATTAACTATACACTGTGGAAATATCGGTAGTAACTGCAGTTATTCATTATTAACTTTTGCTGAAAGTAGTACAAATAATCATCAAAAGATGGAAAAACATATTTTAGTAAATGACAAATCGTTCCAAATTCTAGAACGTCAATACAATATTGTGTTTTTCGCTAGTAAACTCGTGAAATTGATATTGTAATAATATGTTTGTGCTGAGATATCACGTTCTGTGTACAAAAAGAAAGAACATTAGAACATTTATTATTTCTTTGCAAAGGAATGAGGTTGCAGAAAGTATGAATACATTTACATATCAACTATGATTGGATTTTATATGGGTCTTTAGATTGAATGATTTTTAAGTTTTTTTTAGAGTGATAAGTTACAAAAATAAAAATATAATGTAACTCTATGAAAAAGTGTCACACTGAAACACTCTACAAATAATGTAGGGTTTGTTTCTAATTGTAAGTAATTAAAATTTAGTTTGTAACTAATTTTTTTGTAAGTGGGCTTTTGTGGAAGGTATCAATGTATTCGCATTTTAATTAGGATTGTTTTTTGCATTGGATAAGATTGACACCTAAGTAATGAGTTAAAAGAGAATAAAATGAAAATTAACGCCATGAAAAAAACAACAAATTAAAAGATTCTTATTTTCAATTACACATAGTTAGAGCTTTAGTAGGATATAGTTATAACTTGAGAAATATCTTTTTTTAAAGTAATTTGAAAGGGACAGTTTGTGGAAAGTTTGTATCAGTACATTTTCACAGCAAATTTAATTGGATAATTTTGATGGATAGGTTAGATTTTTTTTAGAATGAGGTACAAAGAAAAGTAAAAGAAAATAATAATTACATTTAAAGCTATGAAAAACAATAGAAATGTGTAGTTCTTTTATTTTAATTTAACATAATTAGAACTTTATTACTAAGTATAGTCATACCGTCAGCAATATGGCTTTTCATAAGCTGGCAGCGAAGAAAAATATGTTGTAGAAAGTACCACTAGTGCACTATTGAAGGAGTTTTAGATTGTACACTTACAGTTAAAAATAAAATAAATTAAAATTTCGCAGCAAAACTTATTAAATAATAAAGAATATCTTCTGCCAAACATTAACAGTAACACCCTTACATAAAAATCAAATATTTAGCAGTTTAGTACATTTTAAATGATTTTTCCTAATCTTCTCTAGAGAAAACCACCAGAAAATATGAAGTATAGATACAAATCAGGGAACCCGTTTTCTCATTTATTTACTTATCTTAGAAAACATTCTGTAATATCCTGTAATTTGTTTCCCTTATCACTGGAAAGGCGTCAAAAGCTAAGAAGTAAGCTGATGATAGAGCATCATTTGCCCATTATAGTATTACAAATAATGCTGTAAAAACGAAGTATGTAATCGTATTTGCGATCTACAGATTTCGCGCCACTTGAAGACAGTTAACGTTGCAAATGATAGTTTAAACGTTCGAAGCTAATAATTTAAAGAGTTATCTTTAGTAAGTAAAAAAAAACTTTACAAGTTTATTATTTGCATTCATAACAGTTTAAATTATTGGTTTTGGGCTAGAGTACGGAAGTTATTGTATGCATTCAAACGGCTAAAATTGTAAAAAACGTAAGAAAGAATTTGCACTTAAATTGAGTATTTATCAATTACGTTCATAATAGATGCAAAATTATAACGTAAATCAATTAATACTCTGTATTTCAAAATATATACCCTTTGGGGAAATTTTGTTTTAACCTAATTGCGAGTATTGGAACGAAAATTTGCCATATTAAAATCGAGGGTTTTTTTGCTTAAGTTTATTAAGATAAAAATTATTTAGTTTATTTAGATAAAAGTTATTTAGTTTTAAGAGTTTTAAAAGTTTATTTTGATAAAAGTATGAAACTAAAGCAGAAATAAAGACAAAGTATAAATGAATAATTTATGAAGGACAAAACCAGTTACACAACAGCGAATTTTTTGACATCCTTAAAGTTAATTTTTTATTCGGCAAATACAGGTATTCGAAAAAATATTCGTTGATAGTTTAAATAAAAGAATGTAAAAGAATGCAATCAAAAACTCGAATTATTCTAATATAACCTCATTAAAAAAATTCTTTAAAAATGGAAAAATACTTGAAACCGTTTTTAGCACACTAAATTAAGGAAAAAAACAAGATTTCATCATCTTTCACCAGAGATTGCTTATAATTTTTGAACATTTAAATGACAGAATTTCTCTCTACCCAAAAAATTTTCCTCTCAGAAGTTTCATTATAAATGTTAAAAATACAAATTTTAATTTAAAATTCAAATACAACGTGGAACCCAAAAAAATTATGATGTGATGACAGTTTCTAAATTAAATTAATTATACTTTATTAACATTTTAATCAATACTACAAAGTCCAAAACAGTACATTCGCATGCTAAGACAATAATGCATGATACAGAACTACTTTCATCAATGCTAACGAGTATTCCAATTACAAACTGACTCATTATTTCATGATTAAAATAAAATTTTGATGCATTACATTAAAAAATATCTTCTTATCCTTAATGGAATAAAAAAAAAGAACGCTAAGGCCACCAGTGAAAAGTAAACAAACCCAACATTTTTTCTCATTATTCCAGAAATCGTGATGATTTTTTCCACTAAATTGTGATCTTCACTGTCAGATTTAACAATAAGGCGCATTCTTTTGGAAATTTCCTTGACCCAAATTTACTTGGTTGATTGAAAGATGAGATGAGGATGATTCTTAGCATAATGGAAAATTATCCTTCGCAAAAAAATATCACACCTTCACGTTATATTAACGATGAATGAAGCTTTATGTCCGACCTTCAAATGGATTTTCGTTTTTGAAAAAAATGTAAATACTTTTCCAAAAAGACGTCAATTTGTATAGTTATTTAATTGAATATTGTATTAAAATACCATGAAAACTTCCTTGCTAAGCTTTTTTTGCTATATATAAAACTATTTTTGCAACTAAATCAAATTGTGAATAAAAATTAGATATGTAAATATATACTCTACAAGATTTCAATCACTATTCAATAAGTCGATACAATTAAAAGTAATTATATACCATGTATAGGCATTTTCAATAAATTTGAAACTTGCAGACGTGATGCAGATTATGATTATTCTGTACCGTCAAATCTCGTGATTAAATAATTTTAATTTAAAAAAAATAATAGCAACTCTGTCTTGACTCATCAGTGAAAAAATCGTCAAATTAAAAATTGGGTATAGCGTGTTAAGGGGGATTAGGCGCGCTGGATCGCTGGTCTCTGCAAGCAAAGTGCTTCAGTGATAATCCAATCGAGCTTTCCGGTTTTATTGAATATTTTTACAGACGGGTTTTTTATGTGATGTAGCTAACTTACAGGTCCCGACAATCACACTTTTTGAAATTGGTTTGGTTTGGTTTGAATTATCGTCGCACTAGAGCTACACGAGGGCTATTGGCGACGGGCGTCGTATTTTAGAACCACAGTCAGGTGACGAGCCACACCTGAATAGGCACCCAACACAACCGTTAAGGGCGACATCGTACGCAGCGTTAGGACTTTGAATAATATTTAACGTGTACTCCCTTACACGGGGTATTATTCGTCGGACATTTTTGGCTGCACGCGCCGTTTATAGGTCGGCAGCTATTTTGGCGATGCCCGGACCCGAACCTGGGACCTTCCGCATGCTAAGCGAGTGCTTAACCGACTGGGCTCCCCAGCCCCTACACTTTTTGAAATCGATTCGAATTTTTATTTTAAATTTTGAATAAATAATTTTACATAAAGTATTCGAAGCAAGGTAGTATAGAAACCTGTAAGTTATCTAAACTTATTATTTAAAAAAAATCGTTTGTGAAAATATTCAATACAGCCGAAGAAATGTGGCAGATAAAACAGTTCCCCCCCCCCCCCCCTTTGGATTAACATTGAGGCACTAGAGTTTGGAGATCCGCGATCCAGACAATACCACTTAGATTAGAAGTCCGAAGAACTAAGCAACACAACGTCCCACTAGTAGACCCATTTCGATTTGTTGACCAATAACGTCGCATCTTGATTCATCTTATCTTTAAAATTTATTCAAATACAAGATCTAGTCACGAATGATCATTGGTCAAAACCACAGAATCGGTCCACTAATATGACGTCAAGCATTTAGTTCGCCGGCCTTCTAATCTAGGTGGTATTAATCCAGCGCACATATTTTTTCTTTAATATTTAAAAAAAAAAATAAATTTAGTGGCAAAACTCTGTCTCGATTTACCGGTGGAAAAATCGTCAAATTAAAAATTGGTAATTGGTTAAGTTAACAAAATTGGTAAGTGCTAACAAATGGTAGTGGCAGAGGAAAAAGATGCCGGGTGAGGTGAGCAATTGGGCATGCAGGAAGTTAATCTACCGCAACTGATATACGGGGGGGGGGGGGGGGGGCTAGGGATAACTGACTAAATGATGTGCATGGTTTGAGTCTTACTTTAAAAATTTCTAGATAGAAAACTTATTTCAGCGTGCAGTTATTACTTTTAAATGATTGTCTGTGTGTTTGCATTCAGTTAGCCCTAAACAACAGCATGAGTTGATTTTGATGATGGTAAATCGTGTTTGTATTTGCCGAAAATGCAAAGTAAGTGGAACAATTACATTTATTCTTTTTTAGATAACTGAATTACTACTGAATAATTTAACTAAAACTTCAATATTAGCAATTCTGGTTAAAACGAGAAAATTAGGGTTGATCTTTGTGAACTAGTATATATGATTAAAATACATTGAAATGGTAAGTATAATAGCAGTAATTTCCCATGAGTCATTTAGCTCATTGAAATCTGAATTATTTCAGTGATTAACTTTTCGACTATGAAATCATCATTACACTTTCATAAATGAAATTTTATTTACGTTTTGTTTGAAAAAACTATAAAATAGTTAAACTGAGTTTAATTGCACAATTTTTTAGCTATATAGATAGTTGAGTAACAAATTAAACAATGTCTGGCCACCCTATCGATATCTTTAATTTACGTGAAATATTCCCAAACATTAATTTTGTTTGAGTTATGTTTTGGTATAATATGTGTACATTTTCATTGTATCTTTTGTAGCATGTATAAAGGTATCCTCCTTGAGTTCAACTCAAGTCGCAAATCAACTCAAGTTACAAAATTAGCTATTTTTAACATTACAAGTACCACGATACCCTGTTAGGTCATTAGGTGTTTAAGAACACCAAATCAATGGTGGCGTTTTATCACACCAAAAATGGTGGCAACAGAGTAGCCACCAAATGTGGTGTTTCTACACACCAGTCAATTATCGGTGTTTCATTACACCGATTTACTGGTGGTGTTTCATTACACCACTTTTGGTGGCTACTTTGTTGCCACCATTTTTGGTGTGAAGATACACCAAAATTATTTACAGTGAATGTTTCAAATGAATACCGGACACACATCTTGAAACATTTCACCCCATAGCCGTTGCAGCACCAGGAACTATTATTATGGGACGAAACTAAGCCCAAATTTTTAAAAGTGTATTGATTCCCGAATCAGAATATCTGACACTTCCTGAATTCTACTCTCTTGAACCTTTAGGCGCATCAACCCCCTCTCAAAATACTAACTACCACCGAACCTTGTATCACTACTCAAAAAATTTCCAATCACCGAAGGTCCCCAATCACCCTTAGCCCAAATGGCCCAAACCTATCCCAAACGACATCATCAATACAACACCATCGATGAAATATCAAGCTTATTCTAAAACAAGGTCATCATCAAGCAAACGTGATCTTTGGCCTATAATCCCCTCTCGGTAGAAGCCCCAAAGCAAAGGACCAGGAATGCAGAACCGACTTTTTATGTAGGGATATAGTATTAATCCTTATTAGTATCGAGTAATTTTAATGCTAAATTATGTTTAATTGTTAAAAAACATTGAACAGAAAAAAATAAAATGTTTCTTATTCTAGGTAGTTTACTTGGAAATAACTGTTAGCGGGACAAAATCGCTATTGTTCCAACCTGGAGTAAGCCTGGTTGGTCCAATAGTTTTGACCAAATATAAAAGGTATTGTTATAAAAGATAAAACACACATTACAAAAAAAACATGGATCCCAAATTAGTGTGCTACAGGTAATAGTATTGATTCCCGAATATATGATATTTTCTAAATCCCGCTCTCATGAACCTTTGGGCACGTCAACAATCTCTCAAAATCCATTATCACTTGCCCAAACATTTCCCAATTACCCTTACCCCCCCCCCCCCACCAATCCCAAAAAACATCAACAATACAACACCATTGATGAAATATCAAGCTTATTCGAAAACAAGGTCATCACCAGCAATCGTTCCTATACCCCCTCTTGCTAAAAGCCTGGAAGGAGTTAGAGGGTGGCTTTATGGGTAACTTGGCACGAAGAAAATATATCAAAAAATGGCATCTTTGGCTTTACCAAAGTTAGAAATTAGGGAATTAATTCTTCGGTACTAAAAATTATTTCCAAAACTTGAAAAATGATTCAACCGAATACTGGACTTATGTTGAAACCTTGCACTCCATACACTCTTAAAACAAAAGAGTGAAATCCACTCCAGTTGGAGAAGTGCATTTTCGACACTGGAAAGGATTGAATATTAGCTCAGGCTGAGTTGAAATCACTCGTTTGGAGTGATCCTGTCATTGGTTTAACACACAAAGAATCCACTCCTTCCGGGTAAGTGCATTTTCCAGTCTGGAGGAGTGAAATTAACTCAGACTGAGTTCAAATCCACTCTCTTGTTTTAAGAGTGTAGCCGTTGCAGCTACTAGGAACTATTATTACGGAGCGAAACCAAGCCCAATACTTTTAACCAACCATCTCAAAATTCATTACCACCGTCCTTCTATCACTCGCCCAAAAAATTCCCAATCACCCTTAGGGCAAGTGCATTAATTAACTAGAGGGGGGGGGGGCGGAGGATTTTGGAATACATCTGTCAATAAAAAGGCTGACCCCCCCTTGGGACCTGAAATATAAAATATGACCCCCCCCCCCAAAAAAAAAAAAAAAAAATCTAAAATCTTAAAAATAAAACATAAAAAATATTCCTTTTTTTAAACAGCTTTCAAGCATCCATCATAAATTTTGATTTTTATAAGTAAACGTACACCGTCACACTCCGATAAATTGCTGGTTCTTCTAGAAAGTAATGTTTTTGATAACGAGGCTAAATATGCTGCATTCTAGATTAATAGCCCATTCTAGATCATCTAGCCAACAAGAGGCAGAAACAACTTATTGGAATGCTATGCATGATGTAATGTATGCAAGCTCTGGAAGACAGCTTTTCAGATTGTGATGATTGAAGACATATACACAAATAAAATGTTTAGTAATTAGTAGCATATATCATAATTGCATTGTGTCCTGAATGTAATTTTTTTCGCAGGTTGGGTCTACATTTGTTAAGGTGTGAAAAATTAAAGATAGTAAACTTTATTATCCTAAAATCAGTAGTTTTGTCTATGGTGAAATTTTATTCTTAATGATTTTTTTAGCAAAACATATTAATTTTCATTCGAAATGTTAGGATGATATTTGGGAAGAATTGTCGATCGAAATAAGCAGATTTTTTATAACTGGGTTGACCGTCTTAGCTGCAGGTTGAAAGAGAGAATCTTCAAGTTAACTATTTGTCGACTTGATAAGTTAATCAAAATGATGCAGCTTACAGTAATTACGATATATAATTTAGAAAAGTTTTACTTTATGCATTTGTTGTAATTAACTTATTCAGTTAAATTTGAAAAGCATCAATTTTACACATTTAGTGTTGTATGAATTTTATATGTTTCCGGTAATATATATTTTTTTCTGAAGACATTAAAAGTTAATCAAAATAAATTCAGCGGCTCAGTGGCTGAGAGGTTAAACATGTCCGTCTCGTAAGCCCAAGATCGCGGGTTCGAGCCCCAGCTCAGTCGTCGGATTTTCTGGATGGGAAAATTCTGGGCACGCATGTCATATGATTATGTGGCATGTAAAAGATCCCTGGAGGGCCCATTTGGCTTGGATTCTCTCGGCAAAATTAAACCTCGGCATACTTTAACATCCACCGAGAGCTCAGATTCATTGTAATCTGTGCGTCAAAATTGGTAGCGAGAGTCCGCCTAGATGGTGCCACAAAAAATGGCTCTCGTTTCTGGGGAATGTGCCGAGTCTACAAAGGCTTGACCGCCGATGTTGCAGCCCCATTAGAGAAAAAAAATCAGGGATTGGAAAGGTACTTTTAAAAAGTAACTTGAGTAAAAAAGTAACTCTGTTATAGTTACAGTTACTTTATATGAACAGTAAAGCGTTACAGTTATTTTTACAAAAAGTCATACGAATCACAGTTTTTAAAATTTCAAGTATTAATAAAAGTTTAAATTTAGCCATATATATATCTTACCATTTTTCAAGGAAAACCACGATAAACGAAGCACTGAATTTATAATTTACATTTTTTATATTTAATTCTAATCCTTTACCTTGATAATCATCCATTACAAGTTCACCAGTAAACTCTCGTTTGGGTTATGACAGAAAAAAGGGTAGCTCAAGAATGAACATCCACTCTCTGTCCCCACCCTTCCCAGTTATTCCAGGGAATGGACTTTGTTGTTGGTCATTGTTGTCTGCCCCATTCAGGCAACACAAAGGGGTTTACCGTTCACACATAGGCATCCAACCTTGTTTGACAGTCAGCATGATTTATTTCTAAACCCTTCTTTTCCTACTTTCCTAGATGTCTGTAATTACGGGGCTATAATGTGACACTTGGAAAGGTAAACAGACAAGGAGCCAAACAGGACAATTCCATTATGCTGTATTTTTCCCCTCCTAAAAAAAGCTCGAATTTCTGGAAAGCGAAATGTTCCCTTCTTAGAAGTGGAATTTCAAAATTGGCATTTGTACAGCTTTCAGAAAGTAATGGAAAAGTAAAGAAAGTTACTCCAATCCCTGATAATAATTCTAACCCCCCCCCCCCCCCCTTGGTAAAAAAAATTGGAATATTAACACCAGACCCCCCCTATCAAGGATAAAATTTAATCATGACCCCCCCCCCCCCTATAATCCTCCGGCCCCCCCTCTAACTAAATAATGCACTTGCCCTTACCCCAACCCGATCCCAAAGACATCACCAATACAACACCATCGATGAAATATCAAGCTTATTCTAAAAAACAAGGTCATCACCAGCAAGCGTGTTCTTTGGCCTATAACCCCCATCTCGGTAAAAAAGCCCGAAAGCAAAGGGCCAGGAATGCAGAACCTCAATTCCTTCCAGCACCAGAAAAGAAAGTAGTCCAGCTCCTATCACGAAATTTGTTTATTATTATCATAATATCGACAAGTTTCTTTGACGCTGTTTTCTGACGCGATTGACCATTTTCAGGTGACAAAATAAACGGGGTCTCGCGTGTGTGTCCGCAGGGGCGGTGTTCTTGACCACAAATGTCACTGGTCGTCGTGGGTATTGGATGACATTGCGTTATGGTTCTGGAATTGATAGACATGATTAGTCCTAATGAGTTCGTTTCGGTGAAAGATTTACCTGTAGCAAATTGATCTTTTAAAGAGATTTGTGGTTAGTGTTTTGAGATACAAAAAAGGGGAGATAATATAATCTGTTGAGTTTTGTAAAATAAAATTTCATTAAATGTTGAACTTATTTATGGGCTATATCAGTCGATTTTGTAAAAAAAAATGTCGCTGGATTATGGTTAATTAAATTATTTTCCATACTTTTGTAATTGCTTTGTTATCATTAAACTAATAATTCATCTGTGGCCGTTCACCACACACTCAATCTCAATATATCATCAACAGCTAGGTGGCGCTGATTAACAGCCAATGTTTCTACCACTATTCCAGATTACAACGTTAATAGTAGTTTATAAGCCTAGGTAACTGAACTAAACCGTGAGGATCCTTTTGGTAGACTGGGTTACTGAGGCCCCTACCAATCTGTGCATTAAATGGCTCACAGTTTCAGAGTTTTAATGTAAGGGGAAAAGGAAATATGAAGGAGAATACCGTCATTACATTATGGACCCAGAATGGGTTTCAGAGAGTTTGATAATCGTACTCTACTCAAAATCCAGAAATGCCAAGAGCGAATAGCTTTTCTGTAGCTAATTGTAATTATTCGAAAAGACTTAGTGCCTGAATTAAACAACTTAAGAGCCTAAATTACTTCCTAGGAAACATGCTTTATTATGGAATTTTTTTTTAAAAAAAAGTAGGCCCCAAAAGAGAGATAATTTGATTCAAAGAATCGATATAATATTTAGTTCCAAAATAATTATAGTACACCAATTCTGAATTTTAAAAATCCTTAAACTTCGTTATATTCAATTCAGAATAATATATTACAATCGAAAAATTATTTGGAAATTTTCAATGCTTCTAACTTCACAAACTTGATCTCCAGAAAAACAATTTATTCCCCACAGTAGAATCCAATGACCCCATGAACCCTTTTCTACAAAACGCATACCAAAAAACTGTGTTCCAAACAATTCATTTCCTATTTCAATTCTTTAAATCCTACCTCCTCCCATCAAATCTTCCAAACACAAAAGGCAAATAACAGTTCTTATTTCCGAGAAATCGCGCCAATTTTCCAAAACAGATGTATTAGCGGGTCGCGAGACCGATTTTTGTTGTGTTCTTTTTTATTTTTTGCCCCACGGTCAGAAAGTTCGACCCAATAACCCCAATTGTGGCGTTCAGTGTCACTTTCAGGGGGAAATTATGCGTGTTTCTCCGCCAGACAGACATTTTACTTTCGATCAAAACAATCTAGTGACGTTCTTCTGTCTGCAATTACTATTTCATTGTGCAAGTTCAAGGGATCCATAATGCTTGAAAGACAATATCGTATGATATCTTTAAATATCTATTTTGTCATATACATGTAGGAATTTATCGTACATTCTGGGGCAATAAATGGATTTGGTAAAGCGTTGTCGCCACCAATAACCCTAATTGTGGCGTTTAGTGCAGTTTTTTTAGGAGGAAATCATGCGTCTGTTTCTCAACAGACAGAACTCTTACTTTAGATCAAAACAATCCATCGATGTTATTTCTACAATTACAATTTCAAGGGATCCATAAAATGGCATAAACGGCTTTGGCTAAATTGTTTCTATAGGAATTTCAAAATACTTAAAGAGGTGAGGAGGCATAGGCTTGATATATTGTAAGACAATATCGTATGATAACTTTCAATGTCTATCGATTATGTCTGATACACGAAAAGTTTTTCGAAAAATTTTGGACAATAAATGCATTTGGTGACTACCAATGACCCTAATTATCACTATCATGTGTCACTGTCAGGGGGAAATTTTGCGTGTTTCTCGCCAGACAGACATTTTACTTTCGATCGAAACAATCTATTGACGTTCTTATGTCTGCAATTACTATTTCATTGTGCAAGTTCAAGGGATCCATAAAGTTGCATGCATTGACTTTAGTTAGATTCAAAATACTCAAAGAGGTGAAGAAGCATTGGCTACTGAAAGACAATATCGTATGATATCTTCCAATGTCTATCTGTTTCTACTATTGTCAGATACATGTACAGATTTATCGTACAATTTTGGGCAATAAATGCATTTGGTGAAGCGTTGTCGCCACCAATAACCCCAATTGTGGCGTTCAGTGTCACTTTCGGGGGGAAATTATGCGTGTTTCTCCGCCAGACAGACATTTTACTTTCGATCAAAACAATCTATTGACGGTCTTATGTCTGCAATTACTATTTCATTGTGCGAGTTCAAGGGATCCATAAAATGGCATGCATTGACTTTGCTGTGAATATTTCTATTGGGATTTGCAATACATTGGAATTGTTTCCATTTATTGGGATTAAAGATTGGGAGGCCTCATAAGTTTAGGCGTCTTTCCTCGGAAGATACTTTTGAAATTTCTGTTATCGTTTTAGCCGTTAGGAAAACAGGGCATGTGAGACAGAAAATGCCCGATAAGTAATGAGAAATTAAAACAAAGAGAAAAGAAAGAGATGAGAAATTAAAACCCGAAATCTATCGATGTTCGTACTCGAGCGTCGTTTAGTACTGTTCAATATCAAAAGAATCCATGAAACCTTATAAATGATTTTAGATTTGATTCTTATTATATTGTTTCAAAATATATACATAAATTGGTATCCGGATGTTAGAGGAATGCGGGAATTTTTCGACCCATAACATTTTTTCAATCGACTGTCCTCAATTTGGGTAGAAATAATCTTCCTTCAAAAAAATATATCTTACACATCTCCATTCTATTGAGACATCAAAATATTTGTATCCGCATAAAGTTTTTTTCTACAATAGGGCTGCACTATTGGCGGTCAAGCCTTTTGCAGACTCGGCATATTCCCCTGAACCAAGAGTCATTTTTTGTGGCACCATTTAGGCGACTCCCGCTACAAATTTTGACGCGCATATTACAATGAATCTGGATCTCTCTGTGGATGTTGAAGTGTGCCGAGATATAATTTTGCCAAGAGAACCCAAGCCAAATGGGCCCTCCAGGGATCTTTTACATGCTACATAATCTTATGACATGCGCGCCCAAGATTTTAACAAAGTTAAATCCATAATATTCAAATAATTTTCTGCATATATCAAAATTTACATCGTACGTTTTAAATATCAATCCTACACCTTTAATCTAAGTGAGCTAAACCGAGCAGTTTATAAAATGTGCGGAAATAAAAATTCATTTGGTTTAAGCCGGCTTTGTAAGTCTAAAAAATGATTCTATTGGTATAAAGTAACATAGTTTTTTAAAGTTGCAGAGCCGATTGTTTTACGTGATATCCCATGACAAAGATGGTTTTAAGAAATAGGGTTAAATGCGATAACAGAGTCGTTATAGTTTTTTTCATCGGGTTTGTACACTTCCGCAAAACAATCAGAGGAATTTCGTTATTTGGGAAATAGATGAAACATATCGATTGGAAGCGAATCCTTTGTGCCCATTTTTCTACAATTACAACACAGATATAAAAATTTCAGTCCACCTCTGAAGCCCAGCAGTCACATCTGAAATCAAGATGGCTATTTATTTTCTCGCGCCAACTGTCACAATAGTCGTAAACGTATGACGCTGGTACTCGCAAGAGTGGCGCAAAGTCAAAAATATATTTTTTATGAGAATTAGCTTGAATTTCTCCACGATTTAAAAAAAAAAGATTTTCGAACTGTGTCACAACTGTAGATTGAATTGATATACGGATTAATTTAGGATTTGACTCAATCGCAAGACCTTATGTACTCAAATGTTCTAAATTTAAAGAGCTCCAATTCCAGCTTTCCGAATTCTACTGGAATCATACTATTTCATTTATCAATATGCTTAACATGTAAAAAGGGTTGACTTTCCATTTGATTAAAAAAACCTATTAAATAGTTTTTTTTTTCTCATTTCAACATGCATTCTTTCATTAAAAAAACGATTATACGAAATTTTGTTTCGACGAATGGGATCCGGTACTTATTGATTCGGATATTTAGAGTTCTACTGTATTTAACTTCCAAATTAACGTCTCGCCTCTCAAAAAAATCTTTAAACATAAACATGCATTAATTAAAATATGCCTTCATAAAAAAACTATTATTCGAATTTTTGGATTTGACGAATGGGAACCTATTTAATTTCGGATACTTGGAGCTCTAATATACTGTAACTCCAAAATTCTGTCCTTTATGCCGCTTTGCCACGTACTGAGTAACATGCCCTCTCGCATACAAGGTAAATTTCGCTTTTGCGACAAGTTAAGGTTAAAGATTAGTGTCGCTCACTGAATGGATATCATCTCTTCCGGCGACGCAATGGGTTGAGGATATCGCACTGCACAAGTAATAGTGGCACTTTCGCCATGTAATTTCAATAGCAGATAAGTCCTTTGTCCTCGTACAGTGCACCTATGTGTGTTTTGTCCATTACGTAAGGTATCGTGGCAGATGGACACTGGGAGGTATGAAATGGAAGGTGATGTTAGGTAATGTTTTGAAATTTATTAGTTTTTACGAGTTTTAAGGTGGTATAAAAATGTTTTTGAAAAATCATAAAAAGTTATTGTTGCAAAAACAGGAATATTTTCATTGAGTAAACAGCAAACTTCGATCTGTACTAGTAAATACATTGTTCGTAAGTCATTTCTAAATAACTAATTATACACAAAGCATTAGTTCCCAAATATACTCTATGTGATTATTAATCCTTCATTTTAAAAGTCATAAAAATGCACAGCAAAAAAAAAACTATCATACGCGTTCTCTTTTTCACAACAACTTAAAAGAACATTCATTCATTAATATACTTTCGAAACCATAACTTGTGACTAGTTAATTTGATATACAGGGTGTCCGTAAAGAATGTCCGGGTTTTAATGAGGATAGTTACATGAGTTTATTTTATGCTAAATATATAACAAATCATACACGAAATTATAGGAAAAACTAGGTTTTCCTTCAAGTCTTGAATGTGTACGCCTTTAATGATACGGCACACATCAAAACGAAAATGCAATTCTTCCCATACTGTCTGCAGAATGTCCGGAGTAATTTAAGCAACAGCCTGTGCAACTATGAAAACGATATAGCGGTAAGCGCATGCACTTATCTGAAACTGTTGAAGTTATTCTTTATTCGTCACCTTCAACAACAACTGTCGAACGATTACAGCTGATAGATACTATTACAATTTGAATCTCGGACATTCGTTTACGGACACCCTGTACATTTTACCATTAGTAGGCAATGCTACATAATTAATCGTTCCTCTTCCGACTCACTGGAAAGGGAGTACACTGTTGCTGTCAACACAAATACCCAAAGCAACCCCTCTTCACTGAGTAATTACTTTGTCTCAGACGTTTCAGTAATGGGCTCGCATACAAGAGGTACTGGGATCAGAGCCAGGTCTACATAGATTTCTTCAGTTGACTGTATCTATAATTTATGTATTAAGAATGCGAGCCTCGAAAGCATTTTCTTCCCCATCCCTTGGCTTAATTTTCTAGGAAACGGGGGGAGCATCGCTTTTCTAAACCTAACGCGATAGAGATTTTGTTGTGAGGTTAACAATCCAAACATTTCAAACCCAAGTAGGGTGGGGGGAAAAACACGCTCACACTGCCCTTTCGAAGAAACCACATGCGGGAATGGGGGAGGAAAATGCTTTCAAGGCTCGCATTCTGTATAGACAAGGTATAAACAAAATTAAGCTAATTGAAGATCAAATATGATTTTTACGTTATGAACTTTAAAAATGTGTGATTTAAAATTTAATATTTATAGCTTCATCAAACCAACTTTCACACTGGAATATTTAGTGTCCACACTTAACCCTTTCAGTCCCAAAAATTTACTACACTACAGAAACATCTGATATTCACAAAATAAGCTTATTTCAGGTCAAATATAAGATTTCCATAAGAAAAAAAATTCATTTTAATTTTTTATATGGTTTTTGAAATAATGCCAATATTTTTTAACTGTGGAAAACAACAAAATAAAAATATATATATTACCTAAAAACCCTTCGAGTTATATATTTTAAGGTATCTGACCATATTATTAAAAAAATTAATAATTAAGTTAACCGAAATAGTTTAAATTGTGTTTTAAATATAAGGAACTGAAGTGAACTTTTCAAAAATCAGGTGAAACGCTTGTTAGCTATTTACTGAATAAAAAAATTGTAGTTCCGATTTCTATTGAGATTAATGTAAAATATTGTCTAATAGAACAGAGTGTGTGTAATCGAATGATGGGTGTTGGGTGTCATAACGGGGCATAATCATTTAGAAAAAAATATTGAAAGTGATGATGCCAAATGGCATCACTGGGACTGAAAGGGTTAAACGAGCTTTCACTTATAAGAAATTACAATCGTAAATAACGATGTCACCGAAGAAGCAAACTGTAGAGAGTTCCATGTGAATTTTTCACAAGAATTTCCCGAGGATAGTATGACCTGATGGACTCCCTAACAATTCGGCTGATTAGCCCATTCATCTTCGGCGGCTTTTAAGAGTGGTAAAGCAACGACTTAAATTAAATAGATGTGAGTACTTAATAGTAAAATCTAAAAGAGTTGGGTAAGTTTTTACATGTATCGCTGAATTGGTGAGAAATTATGGCGTTGAATCTTGCCTGCATCGTAAACCTTATCTAATTAAACGATGATTAAAATATTTGTTAAAGTTATTATGGACATCTATACATTTGGGTTATTTTAGATGACTAAGTTTCCAGTTTTCATATTTTGCTTACATGACTTCATTAGTTATTTCATTTTCACTCGCAGTGTGCAGTAGAAACCACTAATATTTAATACTTAGGATACTTAAAACTTAGTATAGATAAAAATTAATCAACAGATTATTGCAATAAATTACAAAATGTATAAAAAGAACAATAAGAGTAAGTAATGGTTATGAAAATATACATTGTTCAAAAATTATTTAGGAATACATTAGGAATTCCAATAGTTTCTTTATTGAATTAAATAATTAGATCAAATTATCACCAAAACAAATGCAATTCAAGAATCACCAAGAATGAAATCAATACCGGTGGAACTGTTGCCACTCGAAGTGAAACATTCTTATCACATTTTTTTTAATGTGATAAAAATAAACCGAATAATAATGATATAAACCGAAACTATCAAAATACTATACATTTTAGTATTAAGCATAAGCTCTCATGCAACAAATCACATGACTTAGGTATCTGTATTCCTCTTTGTCCCCTTTTAGGTTTACAAAGTCTTTGTTGAAACGATTCCTTGTTGAATGTGAATTTCTAATGAGAATATCAAGTTTTGCTGGACAGCTCAATTTACAGGCGGTTTTATTTATTAAGACATGATTTGTAGGGTTTGTATGGTATGTGGGTAATTAATCAGGAAAATTATTCATGAGAAATACTTTCTAAAAGATTTGTGTGTTTTAAATTTAAATATTATGTCATCGTTTGATGTGTTTATTATATTTTCTTCTACCAGAAAACTGTCGTTTATAATATGGTATTTTTTCTACTTCTTATTCAAAAAATCCAACTATCAGTTCTATTATATTCATCAACTATCATTTCATTTCTTAATAATTATAAATTAAGGTTAATTTTGAAAATTGATTTCTTATGCATGTTATGCTCTTTATAAGAAGAAAAAAGAAACTTTAAAAAAAGAAAACTAGAACAAAGTAAAAAATAGTATGCATAATTGTTTAGCTTTGTAGAATCATTTACTAAATTGTCTCATAGACAAACGACCAATTTTACCATTTATAAAGAACTAAGACAGGTATTTGAAATTAAAAAGGGTCAAATTGTTATGCTACCAATATACTTTAATCTAGAAGCATAATATTTAATCTTCAAAAACTCGAAAAGATCAACAAAACAAAACAAGATTTCGAAGAAATTAACTCCAATGCAAGACCTATTTCAGTATTCAAAATTTAAAATAGACTTCTTTAGTTACTAAACACTGGTGTTGCGTTGAAACACAAACCAATACCTTATTTTGGATTTATAAAAACCTTCTTAAGTAGTATTTGTATTTTTCAAAACTGCCAAATTATGAATCCTACTTGAATCCAGAGTCGTGATATTTAAAATTTATCAAAGTTGTTCAAATAACATAAAATCAAAAATTGTACAAAGAACAGCAAAGCCAAACTAGTATTTAATAAAATAATTCCAAGCAAGATATATCTTAATATTGAAAAAAAGATTCCTGGGTCAAAGTATGTTTCTTGTCTAGAATAGATCTACAGCAGTCAATATCTCTATTGACCTAAGCACCTTTTGACAAAACAAATATTTGAATTTCTAGTTATATCAAGCAACAATAAGAGAAAGCGTTTTGGCCTCTTCCACCGCTACCTAGTCAGAAATGTATTTGCGCGTTTGAAGCCTTGACCAAACATTTGCATAAACTTTCTCCATTATTAATTATGTGTCTTAAGACACATCTGAAGAAAGTGTCAATCTTTGACGATAATACAGGTTAATTGTGTCTACCGTTGAACTCTCTATTTGAACACGTTGGTTGGTGTAAGTCCACATGACAGTTTCCCTTCAGCCTCTCTTAACGTAAATTTTATACAAAATATGAATAGTTAATTTAAATATCCCAGAGGATATAATTCATTTTTGTATAGAGTTATTTATCTTAATACGTTTGGTATTCACAAAGGGTATGCTATCAATAAATAACTTGTTTATAGCGAGTTCGAATAGAAGTAGAGTTTGACACATAATTCATGCCTGAATTGAGTTAAAAGAACAAAGTGAGATCGTTCAAGATAACTAGAAGTAATTTGTCACTAAGAAAACCTTTTTAAATGTTTAAATTCATTTGAAAAGTTTGCTAAAATTGATAACTTTACTTTTGATCTACATCAGATTGGAAATAAGGTTATATTTCATTATTTTAACAATGGGGTCAAAATGTTATTAATTGCCTAGTGAACCCTACCATTGTATTCAAAATCATTTAATACCCGTATTAATAAACAGAGTTATTAAAATAATGTTATGTAAATAAAATATATACACAAGTCAAACAAATAAAAAAAATTTCTTTACAAAATTAAAGTCGACAATTTAACGTGAAGCAAACGATATTAAATCACTATAAACCCGATTAAGCCACTCGTACTAATTATAACCAAAATACTACTAAAATCCCTTATAACTTCATTTAAGGGGTCTAAGGAGTCTTAAAAATGTGCAAAGAAGGAACTACAAAGTATAGTTTGATCTGTCATGTAATTTTTGAACTACTCAATGTATAAGTATAATTTTTTTTTATATGTAATTCTACAAGATTTATTTATTATAAAACAAATTTTAAAATTTATGAAACTTTAGCCAAAACTAAAATAAATGATATAAACATAAAGCTATTTTAACACATTGTGATTAGGCTTGCGCGGCAAATTTTGAGGTCAAAATTGAAAAAATGACCAAGAAAATGACTTTGTATTGTACAAACATGTACAAACTAGGTCTTATACCTAAATTCTCGGCTCAATTTTAATTAGAAATTATTTTAAGAACTTTTTTCTAAAAAAATTAATAAAATTTTTTAAATTTTGATTTTAAATTTATTTTTAAATAATTTCTAATTAAAATTGAGCTGAGAATTTAGGTATAAGTCCTAGTTTGTACATATTTGTACAATATAAAGTCATTTTCTTGGTCATTTTTTCAATTTTGACCACAAAATTTGCCGCGCAAGCCTAATCACAATGTGTTAAAATAGCTTTATGTTTAATATCATTTATTTTAGTTTTGGCTAAGGTTTCATAAATTTTAAAATTTGTTTTATAATAAATAAATCTTGTAGAATTACATATAAAAAAATTATACTTGTATATTGAGTAGTTCAAAAATTACATGACAGATCAAACTATACTTTGTAGTTCCTTCTTTGCACATTTTTAAGACTCCTTAGACCCCTTAATAAACCGAAGGTAGATAATTCTGATTTTATATTCTAGTAACGCTCGACAGGATTTTGTATTTTAATGATTGAAAATTGAGGAATATTCCTCTTGAAAATTCTTTACACTTAAAGTTATCCACAATTTTCTTCTATTTTTTTTTTCGGAAATCGAAAATGGTGTATTTTTTTATTTAATCTACAATATTTGAAATGTCAGTAAAGGCTAAAAGTAAATTCCGAATGGCTAAAATTGGAGTGTATCACAATTATGACTGCCAAAACGTAGAATTTCGGATTTTTTTATTTAATAAAGTATACTTTTATCACTATAAGTAAGGAATAAAAAACTGATAAATATTTTTTATAAAAAATACTTCTTATCCGGTTTAAGTGAATATTTCCACGTACACCAACCATATAATCCGGCCACAATTTAAAACCACGACTATTTCCACCCTTCCTGGAAACTTCCAAACCATCAATTTAAGAAAAGAGAAAGCTCTAGCCCTAACTAGACCAAGGCCACTTGGGATCATCTCACTTAAACTTTTGAGGCTTGACTCGCCAATTAAAACCGTATTTTAGGATTTGAAACAGAAAACTAATTTTATTGCCTCTACTGAGGTATAAACAAAATCTCTTTCGATATAAACGAGATATTATAATGGCATATAATCTATTTACTAGTACGTATGTTGAGGCATATAATCCATTTACGAGGTAGATAACCAGCTGACGTTCTAAAATCTAAACGTTCTAAGGCGGGATTAGTACAGTAACTTGGCGTTCTAGAATCTAAACGTTCTATGACAAAATTGGAACTTGAGAATCCATCTTAACCCTCTAGAATCTAAAATTTCCGTGACGTTTTAGAAAATTCGTTGCAACCGAAATTATTGTAATCGGGACTGTAACCGTCAATCACAGAAAAGTGAAAGATGACTAGATCCCTAACTAGACCTAGGCCATACTGAATCTTATTCCTAAAAGTTTTACGCCTGATACATCAATTTAATAGTTTTGTGGAGTTTGGAATCTGAAAAACAAATTTTCAAAGTTTAAGAAAGGTTTTTCAGAGTATTTTTAGTTAGTCATTTTTATCGTTTTAACCAAGGATTAAAGGAAAATAATGCAGATACGTAAAAAATATCCAAACATTATGGAATTTTAAAATATCTATTTTCCATATCCATCTGAAACAGAAAGTCACATGTATTCTGCCGAGTGATTTGTATTTCGATTCATAAGTAATTCGGTAGGCTTATGCTAACCGAACACATTCTATTGATAGATGTACGATACAACATTTCTACGTTGTAGGGAATTCGTTTTATAACTAAGACTTCAGCAACCACTTTTGTTTAGCTTTGCATTCCTGCATCAGTGAATACCTTCAAGTAATCAGTCACTGCTATTTTTTTTTACCACGAACTTTATCCACCCTTCCTGTAAAATTCCAAACCGTCAATTTCAAAAAAGGAGAAAGCTCTCACCTTAACAAGACCAAGGCCACATTGGATCTTCTTGCTGAACTTTCTTCGCCTGCCACATCAATTTAAACCTTATTGTAGAATTTGTAGCCTAGACTTTCCATGCTGAAAAAAAGTATATTTTTTATTGTTTTAACAGAGATTTAAATAATGTTGTTACATACAAGGTACTCTTATGTTAAAGAATGGGTCAGTATACGGTACAAGATTTCTATAAGGTTATAGTGGATTTCTTTGACGTTATAGAAGATTATACAAAATATTCCAACACCATAAAATTTTAAAATAGATAATTCCGATATAAATCAAACAGAAAGAGAAGTGATATTCTGCCGATGACGTAGTGGTAGATAATGCCCTAATTGATTAGCAAATCGGTGGATATCAGAAAATTCGTAAGCCAACCTTCTACATTCCCAGTGATGCCATTTAGAATCATCAGTTTTAATATTTTTTTCCAAATGCTTATGGCCCGTTATGACATCCAAACACACATCATTCGATTCTTCACACTTTGTTCTATTCTACAATATTTTACTTTAATCTCAATAGAAGTCAGAACTACTATTTTTTTTTATTTAGAAAATAGCTAACAAGCGTTTCACCTGATTTTTGAAAAGTTCACTTCAGTTCCACATATTTATAACGCAATTTAAACTATTTCCGTTAGAATAATTACTAAATTGTTTTTAATAATGTGGTCAGATATCTTAAAATATATAATTTGAAGTGTGTTTAGGTAATATATATATTTTTTATTTTGTTGTTTTCCACAGTTAAAAAAATTTGGCATTATTTTGAAAACCATATAAAAAATTTAAATGATTTTTTTTTACTTGTGGAACTCTTATTTTTGACCTATAATGAGCTTATTTTGTGAATATGAGATGTTTCGGTAGTGTAGTAAATTTTGGGACTGAAAGGGTTAAAGAAAAAGAATAAACTTTCACACTTTTCTACGCCTGCCACATCAATTTAAACCTTATTGTAGAATTCGGAGAATGAAAAACAAATTTTAATTTTCATGAGGAATAAAAGTTTATTTTTTCTTTATTGAAGGTTTAAAGTAAACTAATGTCGATATAGATAAGATATTTTAACATAAGGAATGTGGTCGGTTTACGGTACAACTTTCTACGACCTCATATAGGATTTGTTTTATAACTGCGACCCCTGCAACCACGTTTAATGCAGAGCAGCATTCCCGTAGCAGCGTTTTTATGGGAATACCTTTACGTAACAGTCAATACAATATGAAAACCACGAACTTTGTCCACCCTTCCAAGAAACTTCCAAACAGTTATTCACAGAAAACAGAAAATCTCTAGCCTTAATTAGAATAAAGCCACATTTTGTATCTTCTTGCTGAACTTTTTACACCTGCTATCAATTTAAACCATATTAAACAATTTGGAGCCTAGAATTTCCATGACGAAATTTTTTTTATCGTTAAAACCGAGGTTTAAAGTAAAATAAGTCAAGTTTAGTTACGTTCGCACTCGATATACACGAAAGTATTGGCGACGAACTTCATAACTCAGAACTACACTGAAGAAAAATAATTTCGATATATACAAGGTGTTCTAAAGTTGAGGAATGTTGTCGGTTTGCGGTACAACCTTTCAATGACTGATGGGATTTATTTTATACCGCTGCAACCAGATTTGAGTTATTCGCGCAAGAATTTCTACGCGAATACCTTCACGTAACAGTCACTACAATTTAAAAAACCACCAACTCTGTACACCCTTCCAGGAAACTTCCCAAACCATCAATTTCAGAAAAAGAGAAAGCTTCTTTAGCCCTAACTAGACCAAGGCCACATCGGATCTTCTTGCTGGAACTTCCTACGCTCGACACACCTGTCTCTGCCGACAAAAGGCCCTTGTTCCATTCCACAATGGGCATTAAGTGACTCAAAACCTTCACTTTTGCCTTATACAGAGAGATAACCGTGGTCCACTTTGTTTATCTTTTATAACCTATCAAAAACCACCCAGCGGCCTTGGCGGTTGACGCATGGATACGAAATCAATATATGACATTTATTAGTTTTTCGATTTTTGTTTGGGAGTCCACGCATTGTTGTGGCTCTTTTGGGTTAAATGAAAAATAAAATACAGCAACCCCTCGTTAATCGCGCTTCCCGGAGACAAGCAAAAAACCGCGATATAACCGAATGCGCGATATAACGAGTGACTTGATAATATTATACTTTTGATGTATAAGTTCTTAGTCTGAAGCACAGCATGTATTTGAAAGGTAAAACTAAAAATAGAAGCAAATATTTAGAAAGGGCTTATTAATAATTACTACAATCATTACACATTATTGTATACTGTACGGGTAATACTATAATTTTTCACGCATTTTCTAGTAAAAAAATTCATCTAAAGTTAGCTGCTTTCATTTTTTTCGTCAAACCTGCTTCCCTTCAAATATCAACGAATGAAAGTATTATTAACTGCATCTCACCAATATTAGATGAATTTATCCACCATTATTAGAATCGATTTTAGGAAAAGTATATATTAAAAAAAAAACGGGGGGGGGGGGATTGGATGACACACTACAATCGCGATATATCCCAAGGAAAGCGCCCTTGTTAAGGGTTTATCCGTTATCGATTATCACAGATTAAGATCTTTTATCATGTATTCCCTGGAAAATAGGAGAACAAGGGGTGATTTAATTCAGTTATTCAAATTCATCAAACAGGGAGACACGGAGGGCTTATGTTTTACCCTAAATAGCCGGACCAAAGGACATGGTCAGAAATTTAAGTAAAAAAACGTGATTCAGAAAGGAGGTAAAAAAAAACTTTTTTGCAATAGAGTTGTCAATTAGTGGAATGCTTTAACGGATAATGTTGTGTATTCGAAGGGAATAGAAGAATTTAAGAAAACCTTCGAAGGGAAAAGCAAATTAGCCAAATTGTAATATTGTTATCACTTCATAATTTTTATTTTTTTAATTAAAATTTAATTTCTTTAAATTTTTAAAAATAATATTTTGATTGGAAAAGGTAATAAATGGCCGGTTTATTCTTTAAGATGTAGTAAAGTTATGAAATTTATAAATTTAAAAAATATTTTTGTTGCTGGAAATCCGATTCTCAGACAACGTGTTTAATATTTATTGTTAATCCCATGCAAAATTACCCTGTAGAGTAAGTCCCCCACGTTTGTTAAGTGATCATCACTACAATTTTTAACATTGAATGAAAAACATATGTGGGATAGTTGATATCTACACTTATTATAACTAGATAAGGGAAGTACTAAATTTAATTTGATTTATATTTCCAATTTAAAAAAACTTTCAATCTCCTCTTACATCTTGACTTACACTAATAAGCCTTATATGTCTGTATCCCACAGAGTCCTAACAACAAAAAAATAAAACAAAGGCCTTATGAGTGGGACTTTTAACTACCGTCGCGGTCGGGGCATACAGGGTTAAAGAAACGATACGTTGTTACACAGAAATCATTGCCCCTCCGGCCTAATCAGACAGATCAGTATCAAGAGTCATAACAATCCCTGGTAATAGCCACCTCCATGTTTCGCATCATACTGATTTCTTTTATACACAAGGCGTGTTGTATTTTCCGAATAGATTTTATTGGTGGGCAGCCATGGTGGGCGGTTGACGGTGGTAACAGCCGTAGTCGGAGGAAGCGTGAATCATTTGGTTACGTGGAACATGGGAGAATGTATTCAGGTTATGTTTGATGAACAGTATTAACCCTCTAATGCATACTCAGTAGCGGATTTCTAAATAGGCTAGCTAGGCTAAAGCCTACGGCGGCAAATTTTCGTTACGGCAAATTTTCAACGGCTGAATTTTGCATGTTGAGGCAATTCTTTCAAAACGCAACTGAAGTTTAAGTACTCTAACACATTGGATTATTTGTTAATATTTCACCTCAAGCCCTATTTTATGTAGCATATTAAAGTAAGAGATCAGAAAAATTACATCTAACAGATGAAAAACATACAGCATTTTTTAAGCTTAATTTAGTAATTTAGGGGCACTAGCTTTCATTGAACAACGGGTTATAATGAGATAAATCAACATTAGTCATTAGTGATCAACTGTTTTAAGCGATTTTTACCCCCCCCCCCCCCCCCCACACACACACCTCCCTATAGGCGGCAAATTTTGCTTCAGCCTATAGGCGGCACATTTGGAAATCCGCTACTGTGCATACTGTTACCGTTTGGTAACAAGTAACATAATCCACTTTATTATATTGAATTAGAGCTCCTCCAAGACAAATCTGTGTTTTTTTCATCTATTACATTCCATTTTAAAGTCTTAGTTACTAATAATCCTCATAGATGACAGTAGTAAAAGTGTATTCAAAATTAAAGAGTGAGGTTATTAACTGTGGTGAAATTACGTTTTTGGCAGTACTCAAAGAATAATAATATTAGTACTAAATACTAATAAATTGCTTTGAAAAATTAATCATAGTTAAAAAGGGTTATTTTGAAATATTCTTAGTAGTTTTCTAGTCATTACTATCAAAATTGGAATTTTGCAGTTGGTTTTTGTCATATAGAAATTTTTTAAAAATTTAAATTATTTAAATTGTAATGCAGTTAATTTTTTTTAGTATTTTTCCCATAATGTGTGAGTATTAAAGATACATATATATTTTTTTGGGATGAAAATAAAAATTCATGCATTACAGGGTTAACTAGGTAACAGGTGGTATTAGCGCCTCAGTGGTTGATAGGTTAAATAGGTCCACCTCCTTAATCCCAAGATCGCGGGTTCGAGCCCCGGCTGAGTCATCGTTTTCTGGATGGGAAAATTTTGGGCAAGCATGTTATGTGATTATGTGGCATGATAGGATCCCTGGAGGGTCTATTTGGCTTGGGTTCCCTTGGAAAAATTAAATCTCGGCAAACTTTAAACATCTACAGAGAGCTCAGATTCATAGTAAATGGGTAGCGAGAGTCGCCTAAATGGTGCCACAAGAAAATGGCTCGCAGTCCTGAGGAATATGTCGAGTCTGCAAAGGCTTAACCGCCAATATTGCAGCCCCATTAGAGAAAATAAAAACAGTTGGTATTAGCTGTATATAAAAAAACATTGTTATATATAGTTTTTCAATGCCTGACAATTGGCAACATTTCTGTCGTATTCTTATCTCCATGTTGGAGCCACTTTTATTTGCCTCACTCTGTATAATGTTGCAAATTGCTCATTATGCAGTGACACATGGCAAACTGTTTATGGAACTATGATTTTGTACCATATTATCATACTCTTTTTCATTTTGGTAAGAACAATCAACTACACTCTAAAAAATAACTGCTCAAAAACGACGAAATTTTCCTTAATTGTGACGATTCGTTTACTGGCAAAGGCTCCCAGTTTTCGTTTCCTCAAAGTGAGGAAATTTGAATCGTCATTTTTATGAGGATATGAATGTCGTCTAATCTAAAGAAATATTTCGTCATTTTTGAGCATGTGAGTACAACAATGAGATTCAGTTTCTTCAAAATCAAGACACAGAATCGTCAAATCACGATCGTAAAAAGTGAGGATTTGCGTTTACTCAAAAGTCACGTGATAGTTTGACGAAACAATCCTCAAAATTAACGAAATGAGGCTTGAGGATTCATGAATCGTCAAAAATGAAAGTGTTATTTCTGAGAGTGTATATCAGTCAGCTGCTTCCTTAACATCCTCATGGAAAACCCACCAAACTCACCTTCGCAACACAACGACTGACTAAAAAGCTGAGACAGTGAAAAGCGTATTTTTTTATTGGCTACGTGATAGCGATACAACGGACGATTACAACAAACCTCACTACAAAAAACATTAAGACTGTTTTCCTGGAACACAACTTTTAAAAAACGTCATTTACTGTTTGTCATTCTAGAGAGCTCGGGCTCCGAATTCAAGTTCAAAAATTTTGTTCAAAGTATTTTTTTCCGCGTTTGTAGATCACGTAAGAGTCGTGTTTAAATTGTCGAGATCTTTTTTAACAAAAGGCTCATCTCGCGACCTCTGTCACACTGTCAAGGCTCCAAGCGTGTTTTATTATTTCAAAAAATATATTTGATGTAGTATGGAGTTTGCATTCTGTTTGAGATAGAATATTGGGTTTTTGGGTTGTTAGAATCGAGCAGAGTCACCAGATTTGGCTAATTTTGGCCGGGCCGATAAATATTTAAATAGTTAGCCAAAGCTGTTTCCGCAAGTGATTGGACCAATTTCTAAAATCCCCTAATTGTTTTTCATTGTTTTGTTTGGTTTCTGCTTTTAAGTGAGTGTTTGATTGTAAATTTAAAGGCAAAGTCCATGCCTATATTGTTAGATAGAATGCAATGTACTGCTGATCCATGAAAGCTATTACACCGTTGAAATTTTAAATTTATACTAAAATAGTCTCCGACGAGTGCGTAACGCACTAAAAGTTCATAGCACCGAAAAACACAATTTGTCTTTAAGCACATCTTTTACTATCTTTTTGATAATTCTATCTTGAAACTCAGGAATAAAGGTCCCAAAGGCTCTGATAAGTTAACCATAATTATCTCATTTCTTGAATTCAAAAGGCTAGTTGCAATTTTAAACTTTTGATTTTGCAATTTAGCTAATTTAGCAAGCCTTAATTAAAATTTATGTCTTTCGTTAAATCTTCTCTTTTCTGATTTTTCGATTTTTTTATTTTAAAATAATGCTAACTGGTACTTTAAAAGGTAAAATCACTGTAGGGAAAGTGACTAGACGAAAATTCCAATTGGCTAGTTTTGGCCGTTTTATAGCAGCAACTTGGCTATTTTTTGGGGGAATTCCCAATTTGACAAGCCAGACCATCTTTTAGGCGCTAATGAGACTTCACTTTTGAGACAAGGTTACACTTATAATGTCGAGTGAAATATGTAAATTAGTTTGGTCTTAAATGTGGACATTGTGAGCTTTAAATAGTTGCTAGTTTCGACACGTCTGTTCTATTCTGAAAATAATTTATGTTTGCTGTTACGTAAGGTTGATTTAATAGTTAAAATAAAATATTCTGAAGTAGAGCGATATTGGTAACGATGATAGTTGAAGAGCTTAGTGGAAGAACGTGCTAAGTGACAAAAAGGGGAAGACGAGAAAATGAGCTTTATATTTTTTCGTTTGCACTCAGATGTACTAAAAACAGTACTTGCAAACCTTAAAAAATCTATTAAACTTAAATTTTATGCTAAAGGGGAAATTTGTTACAGCTAAAGGAGTTAGTAATTTGTTCATTGACAAAAAAACCCTATTTTTTCCAAAAATGTCACTTGGCACGTTTTTCCACTAAGCTCTTCAATTGTTTTAACGAATGAAATTTATGATTAAAAGGAATTCTCTGCTGGGCGGTAGTAAAAACCCCCACCGCAATGTCGTCATTTCAAGAAGAGTTTATGTAGTTGCTGGAATAATTTAAATGATTAAATATTGTTATTTTAATTAGATGTGATAAAATAAATGAACCTTCGATTGTTAAAGCAAGATAAGTTCTAAAAAGAACAAAAATATAACACTTTCCTCTTACTTTACTTATCTCAGAAACCCTTACAGAAAACCAAGTACTGTCATCTAGAACCGATTCCATACAAAATTTATGCATCTCAGAAAAAAAATGCCAAACACAGTGCACTTAGTCGCAATTTAAACATTTAAAAGCCGAAATTGGCTTATTTCATTAATTTTCTTTCACAAATTAAAATCTTATTCTTAAACATTTGCTAAATTTATTTTCAGTTCGAAGAATTAGGCAAAACTATTTAGGTCAAGTCCTAGCATCTTTTCTGGAGACATTAGTTGGGAATTTCCGGAGCGCGATAAAGTTTGTAATTTGCAGTTTCGTTATTTTGTTGTAACTAAATTACCAATATGCTTGGAGAAGTGTTTATATCAATTTGTATGTTTATGATTATTTGAGAATAAAAAGGTCTCGTTATTTCAGGCCTTGGAGACAATTTCCAAACGTGCTAAATGTCGCCGGAATGGACTCAGGATCAGTTTCGAGGCACAAGAAATTTCTGATATCGACATAATCCCTGTCGGTCAAATCTATCTAAATTATGAACTCTTTCAACTCCAATCTACTCCCATTATACCCGTTCAGTTTCTTAATTCTTCAAAGTTCTTCCCTAAATAAAAAGGGGCCTAAAATATGGGACTCTAACTAAAGACGTGTTGTTGAGGACCGGAAAATTTCGCTAGAGACTTAAGCCCTTGTTGGCCAACACCATCTAAATTATGAAGTCTTTCAACTCCCATCTAAGCACTGTACCCGTTCGCGGTACCATCTTTCACTTGATAACTGCCAAGTTGTCTATCAACTTAAGTTGTCCAACCCTTAAAAGTTTTCCACCTGAAAATGTCCAGTAAAAAGAGGCCCTGGAAAATGTCGCTTTAGACAATCACTTGATGGCCAACACTTTCTAAATTATGAACTCTTTGAAGTCTCACCATTAAGCTCAAAGTACTCGTTCGCAGTACCATCCTTCAACTGGTAATTACCGAGTTGTCCATCAATTTCAGTTGTCCAACACTTCAACGTTTTCCTTCTATAAAAAAGGGTACACAAGATAGAAATTGGGCAGTTTTGAGGCACAAGAAAATTCTGCTATCGACATAATCCCAGTTGGCCAATCCTTCAAAGTTCTTCCCTAAATAAAAAGGGGGAAAATGAGAATCTACCTAAAGACTTGTAGTAGAGGCCCAGGAAAATTTCGCTGCAGATTTAAGCCCTTGTTGGCCAACACAATCTAAATTATAAACTCTTTCCACGCATACTTTTGCTCGCTGTTCGCAGTACCATAATTCACTTGAAATCACCGAGTTGTCCATCAATATCAGAGTTGTCCAACCCTTCAAAGTTTTCCCTCAATGAAAAGGTGTATACAAAATAGGAAATGTGCAATTTTGAGGCACCATTAAATTTCGCTAGCTACATAATCCCTTGTTGGCCAACACTTTCTAAATTATGAACTCTTTGAAGTCTCACCATTAAGCTCCATGTACTCGTTCGCAGTACCATCCTTCAACAGGTAATTACCGAGTTGTCCATCAATTTCAGTTGTCCAACACTTCAACGTTTTCCTTCTATAAAAAAGGGTACACAAGATAGAAATTGGGCAGTTTTGAGGCACAAGAAAATTCTGCTATCGACATAATCCCAGTTGGCCAATCCTTCAAAGTTCTTCCCTAAATAAAAAGGGGGGAAAGTGAGAATCTACCTAAAGACTTGTAGTAGAGGCCCAGGAAAATTTCGCTGCAGATTTAAGCCCTTGTTGGCCAACACAATCTAAATTATAAACTCTTTCCACGCATACTTTTGCTCGCTGTTCGCAGTACCATAATTCACTTGAAATCACCGAGTTGTCCATCAATATCAGAGTTGTCCAACCCTTCAAAGTTTTCCCTCAATGAAAAGGTGTATACAAAATAGGAAATGTGCAATTTTGAGGCACCATTAAATTTCGCTGGAGACATAATCCCTTGTTGGCCAACACTTTCTAAATTATGAACTCTTTGAAGTCTCACCATTAAGCTCCATGTACTCGTTCGCAGTACCATCCTTCAACAGGTAATTACCGAGTTGTCCATCAATTTCAGTTGTCCAACACTTCAACGTTTTCCTTCTATAAAAAAGGGTACACAAGATAGAAATTGGGCAGTTTTGAGGCACAAGAAAATTCTGCTATCGACATAATCCCAGTTGGCCAATCCTTCAAAGTTCTTCCCTAAATAAAAAGGGGGGAAAGTGAGAATCTACCTAAAGACTTGTAGTAGAGGCCCAGGAAAATTTCGCTGCAGATTTAAGCCCTTGTTGGCCAACACAATCTAAATTATAAACTCTTTCCACGCATACTTTTGCTCGCTGTTCGCAGTACCATAATTCACTTGAAATTACCGAGTTGTCCATCAATATCAGAGTTGTCCAACCCTTCAAAGTTTTCCCTCAATGAAAAGGTGTATACAAAAAAGGAAATGTGCAATTTTGAGGCACCATTAAATTTCGCTAGCTACATAATCCCTTGTTGGCCAACACTTTCTAAATTATGAACTCTTTGAAGTCTCACCATTAAGCTCAATGTACTCGTTTGCAGTACCATCCTTCAACTGGCAATTACCGACCGAGTTGTCCATCAAATACTTTCCCCAAAAGAGGCATTAGAAGGGGACTGGACCCATTACCTCTTCCCTCCCAAAAATAATCCTACAGATATATTCACCATCTAAACACTTCTTTATAAAAATAAACATTTCAAACTATTACACATTAAGAAATATGTTGTACAAGTACTTTGAAAAAAATAAACCTTTAACATTTGCTGATAGTCATTTTAATTTAGTGGGATTTTAGGTTTTTGGGATTCAAAAATAGATTTTTTGTGTGAAATGAATAAAAACAAGCCCCATTTGTTTTTTGTGATAAATAGTCGATTAACACTGTTTAATCCAAAATGTCATAAATCAACCCCTGAAAAACTTTTTGCAAAACCTCCGAAATCTGAGGACTCTCTTGGAACTTAATTTTTTTTACACAATTAATACATCAGCTGCTTCAGTGAAGGTATTTTTTTGGAAAGCTTGAACATTCAAGTTTATAATAAAATAAGTTAGTATGTATTTGTAAAAATAAAATGTTGTGAAGTGAATTTTACAAAGGTTTGCGTATACGATTACCTCTGGAGCGAGTAAGATAAAGAGACATCAATAATGCCACTGTCTGTAACACGTAAATAAAAAAAATAGCAGTAGGTTTGGTCGGGGCAAAAATTACCTATGACATTCCCACGAACAATATTAGTTATTTCAAAATCATTCCAAGACGTCGAAAAACATCCAATGTTTACCAGCTGGATACTGTAAGGACGTGAATTTCTAGTAAATAATATTTTTCGACTGACTTTAGTTCAAATATGAAAGTCAGTCACTAAAGATATTTGACAAATGCATATAAAAATCGTGGTTGTCTTGCGACAGATTGGACAGAATCGGCAGAACTTGCTGAGAATTGGACGTTTTAAAATCATTTTGCCTTAATTCTTAGATGAATTCTTCGTTTTAAATGTCTTGTACTTTTGGTGCTGTCCTAAAATAAAAAGTATCGTCCTAAATGGAATTTTCTTCAAGCACAAAACAGTGCAATTCATTCGTCATTTTGATGTAACTGTTTGAAACATTTATTTCTCTACTCTCATGTCTACTATTGCAGTGTAATGCCCAGCCACATTCCGTTAAAAGGTCATAATTTAGATCATGTTAGCCAACAGGCGATTGCGAACACCCCCCTTAAGCTCATTGTACCCGGTTAGCAGTGTCATCCTTCATCCACTAATTATTACCCGTCTCAAACCCTTCCAAAAAAGAGTTTCCCTAAAAGGGGCTCGAAGAAGGGGGCTCGACCCGAATAGAAACAAAAGAAGACCACTTCTAAACCCCTTCGGATAACCTGAAAGATACGGACAGGGGCATAAGTCTGATGGAATGGGTTGCGAAAGTGAGAGTACAACCCATCCTTGTCAAAGGGTCACCAGGGTGGGTTGAAATGCTAGTAAGTAACAAATGTTTTCGGTGGAAATGAGAAAATAAATACTAACTTTCATTGAAAAGGTGCGGGAAAAAAACGATAAAGTTTGTTATGTGATAGTTACTTAATGTAAGAAATATAGCTAACAAAGTACTCAGCCCCTAATAAAAGTATTTATTAAAAATTATAAGTCCCTCCGCAACGCTTAAGTACGTAAAAGAATGGTTTTAACTCCAGATAAAAGGTTCAAAATCTATAATCATGTTTAAGAGATTTTATAAGCATTTTAATGTTAAAATGCAGGAATAAATAAAAGTACTTATAAGCTATTGAAGTATTTTCTAGTTTCCACCTCGTTTCAGTTTGCCGCCAGACGAAGAATAAGAATACTACGAAAAAAAATTTAATTCTTAAATTACAAAAAATATTATAAAAATACTAGAAAAACGTTTCAAGTTTTTTAAAAGTCACTGAAAATATTCCAAAATGCAGTTAGTATTTTACGGTATTTTTTTTTTTATTTTTGGTATCAATTTTATTTTTTCTTAGCACTTTTCTCCTTAAAAAGTTGGCAACACTGGCACCATACCCTACCAATTTTGCTCTCCATGCTCGTCCCGTCGTTAGCATTGGAGGTCACGTGATCCTCCACTCTAATACTTTAACTATGATCTCTATGGTCGTGACCTATGAGTAACTAAATACGTCAAAAAGATAGTCAGTGCTGGTCCGAAGTTAGCCCATTCGACAGTAGCAACTTTATCAACCTAACATACCAGGATGTTTCGCCACCGGTAGCCACAGTTTCCTTTGAACCCATTTTCAAGTTTTTAAGGTTAAAATATGTCTAGGGTTGATTGGCCTCCTCGCGACAGAGAAGACCCTTTCCATTGAAAAAAGGTATGGCAGTAATAACTTCTGATCAGATGGAATGTGTTGGGAAGTTTATTAATGGATGCCGTATATCTCAGCGGAACAGGATAGCATTGTCGAGGTCTGAAGGAAGATCTTGTGTATCGCGAGATGAAGTAAAGCTTTTAACAAGAACATAGAAACTAAATTTACGTGGCTTCTACTTAAAGTTACGGTGAAAAGCGCACGGAAATAACTAATTTTCTGTATCATAGTTAACACGAATTCTTACCTTGAAGTCAGAGAAAAATTCCGTTAGAAGAGTAAACAATGATTAAACTGTCTATTTGCCTTGGAATTGGATACAGAAGCTGGGCAATCCTTAGTTTATGGTAAACAAATAAATTTCGAGAATTAGTGAACAAACAGCCTATTGTTAGAAAAAGAAGAACCGAAATGAAGTAACTTTTGTAGAACACATTTCCAATAACTTACAAAAACTCATGAAATTGCTTGGTCAGTCACTTTTCATGGAGAGTATATTTAGCGACAAAAATAATCATAGGAATGATTTTTTAAAAAAAATTTAGTAGTTAATTTTGAAGGTTTCAACAAAAAAGGTACAAATAGAAGTGGAAGATAGAAAATAATTAAATACTTAACATATATTGGCTATTGAAATTGAATATATGCGCAGATATTTCACCATTACATTTGGGATCACCATCAGCAACAACGAACCTAATTAGTCTATTTTTTCAACATAAAATATACAAAATTGTATTAGGTTACATAATTTTTCTGATGTATGTGAAACATTTAAAACACTTAATTTTTTAAGCTTACTAGTAAAATAAGAGAGTGGGGAAAGCTTTATATTTTACAAAGCGCCTTTTTTAAATATTCTGATGATTTTTTTCATTGTTTCACTTTGAGTTATTCCATTTAAGTTAGTTAATTTAAATTATCTTCGCACAAGAGCAACAAGAGAGATATGGTAGCATAAAAGCAGGGAAAACTTCATATTTTACAAAGTGCTTGCTTAAAATATTGGGATGATTTTTATTTTAGCATTTTGGTTCCTTCATAATGCAAACATAGAATTTTCGATAATAACAAACATTTAAATTAATTGTAAGACACCGCGAACCTGAAGTGTTTGCAATTTCTTACAAAGCAAAACTATTATTCTTAAGCAATGAATGATCCCAGTTTGATAGGTAAAAATTAATTATTCTACAATAAGAAAATAAAAAAATTCAAGGTTAAATTTTCCATGAAATATTCAGGAAGAGCTTAAAAAATCCCTTAAACAATAACATTAATAATTAATTTCTTCTCAAAACTATCAACACTGCATAAAGAATCTTCATTTACAAATGAGCTTCGACAGAATCCTTGAGAATATAATTAATTTTCATTTCACTTTCGAACAAATATGCAGTTATAGGGAGTTCACCATAACATCACCAATGCTAAATCCTTCTTCAAAAGAACTTAACTCAGCAACAAAATAAACATTATAAAAAATATTATAATAATTGACGCATAAAAATTCTGAAATTAAAATATTTCTTGATCATTATTCACGTTTCGAATTCAATAATTCTTTAACTATCCCCCACCATCTTCTTTAGCCTAGCAATTATAATTTGATAACGCTTCCGGCTGCCAGTTTCCTTCCACTTATCACAAGGCTTTAACACAGCCGAAACTATTATAATTAGATATTATGCAAGGGAATTACAAACAACCATTAATTGATATTTTAGCACCTTTGTACAAGTTTCTTTCATGTTTAAGCATAAAACAGCTTAATAATCGTTATTAATTACATTTGTATTTTCTTTATCCTCCTACCATTCATACGCGCGTTTATATACAATGACTTGAATAGGTTGTATTGTTCATCTTGTATGGAGCACTTAGTGTTGCATAAGTTTTTATGTGCTAGCGTCACGTTTTGTAGTGCTTATATTCGTTTTATGATGTTAGGTTAGTATCAAGGTAGTATTGTGAGTTCAATGGCACTATTAAAAATAAATTTTTAGCCTATAAAACTTGAAAAATTATTGTGAAATAAAATAATATGGTGGCTTGTCTGGTTTATAATCCCGACAAGCCAGAAATCCGATATCCAAAAGTTCCCGACAGGTCAATTTGCATTAGTAAATATTAATGCCAAAATTAGTAATTAAATTTCCCTTAATTAAGCATAATGACATTAATCTATTGATTTGACGGAATTTTCGCACCTGTCGGGAATATCGTTCCTATCGGACTTTCCTGTCGAAATTTCAGCTGTCGGTCTTCTGGTTTGTCGGGCATTCGGCTGTCGGCTTTTCGACTGTCGGATTATGCCCGGTACCAATTTTGAAAAATTGAATTAACGGGAAAGAAAGCCATAACAAACAATAAATTGTGAACAAACTAAAATAGCTTACAACCATTCGAATACAAAATAATTAAAACAGCTAAAGTCAGTGTAAGCTTAAAGTGATTGTAAAGGAATGTAAGACATTGTTTGAACGCTAAATTCTGCCCAGGACTGAATATGAATCCCTTTAGTCGGTGCCCATCTGTGGCCTTGTTCGCAAAATACTAATTACTAGTCAAAATTGAATTAACCCCAGTAAAAAGATTGTTTCTGATACATTAATTCCCATGTCATACATTTCTACTTATGCTCGTAATTTATTTTAAAGTACGTTCCTTCATTTAAACAATGCAACCTTTCTTGAGCCTAAATCATTGAAGTCACGTTTTCAGGTAAAATATGTAAAGCTGCACGTTTATTAGTCGTAAAACCTGGATTTAAACTAAAACAGATCAACTTACTTGATAATTAACGGAAATGCAGCAAAGCATTTGCAGTTAAAATTGCAGACAAAGGAGCTATTTCTGAAAATTAGATTAATGTTCTAAATGCCATTTCTTTCTCCCTCTCCGGCTTTAACTTGATTTCGTTACTTCTCTGAAAATGAAATAAAAAATAATGTATTTTACCAAAATTAATCAACTTAAACTATTTTACTTGCAGTTATCTATAAAGCATAATTTGTTTTTAAAAACTACCATGTTTAAATGAGTTTGTTTGCTTGGACTTTTCCTTGTTGCAAAACCAGCATTCACATCTTTAAACATTGTCATATTTAGTTTCGAATTGTTTGTTCTTGATTCCAGTTTAAAATAGTCCATGTTTGTTACAATTCGACACAGAACACACAGTTAATTAATAGTTATACAAAAACAGTTTGTTCTAAACCAGGTTTTTTTTATAGTTCATGTAAGCATATTCGCAAAGCCGGATTCCTAAATAGGGTAAGTGGGCTGTAGCCTAGAGCGGCAAATTTTACGATCATTTAAGGCAGCATTTGGCATAAAAAATATTTTAACTATACTAATATTTTTAAGAAAGAAAACAAATATGTTACATTAATACGTTCACTGTAAACGTATATACAGTACTAATATTTAGTAGCAAACATGGCCGCTACGAGGACAATTGCCCCCTCCCCTCCACCTGGATCTGGAAGTTGAACGAAAAATAGAACAGTTTAAAAAAAATTCGCCTATTATTTCACTTTCGAATGTAAAGCTACATAAATGATTCTAATGGAATATGTTACAGTGGAAGTTAGGGAAGAGAAAACATCATTCAGACTCCGAACAAAAAAAAGTACAAATAAATTCGATATTTTAAATGGCGGCAAACCTATCGTTGCCTACAGGCATCAAATCTTTAAATCCGGCCCTGCATATTCGGAATTGTTCAGTATCTTCGCATCAACTTCGTGAAAGCATTGAATTGAACTTTCCAAAACGAACATCCAATGAAAACATCTATCAATGCTTCAAACATTATTCATAATTTCTTATTTTTACCAAAATTCTAAGAAGGAAAAAAACTTATTTCATACACTTAAATACACACAAGAAAATTTCACCATTTCCAAACAAGTTACATACCTAACACCCCCTAATTATGCACTTATTTTTTCTAATAACCCAATCCTTTCAAATGCAGATTTCTTTGCAATTTTTCACGTTTGTCTTCTCAGGTGCCGAGTTCTGAAATTTTCTGCAAGTGAGTTCATCAGCATCTGGCTAATGTGACTGTGGCCTTGACCTCGTGCCGCGACCGTGGCGCTAATGGAACCATTTTAAGACGCCTCGAATTTCTCTCTGTGTGTTTTTGAGACGGGGAAAACCCACGCGGTGTATCGGGACACCCTCACTTTCCGGTATTTCCATAGAAGATTGACACGCAGATTTCGAACCGGTAATAGGATCGAGGAACGCCAATCCGTAACAGTCTAGTCTACATATATTAATAAGATAGATGCTGTGTTACTTTTACCATAAAATTCTTTTTGTAATTTGGGCTAAATTGTCAATTTTCGAACATTGTTCATACTGTATGGTTTCAATTTATTAATTACATGATTTAAGGGGTCACAGGAGTCTTAGAAATGTGCAAAGAAGGTACTA
This sequence comes from Hylyphantes graminicola, assembly GCA_023701765.1. Classification (NCBI taxonomy): domain Eukaryota; kingdom Metazoa; phylum Arthropoda; class Arachnida; order Araneae; family Linyphiidae; genus Hylyphantes; species Hylyphantes graminicola. The sequence goes on from CM043113.1 coordinate 7,914,005, forward strand.
CAAAACATAGTTTGATCTTTCATGGCATTTTTGAACTACTCAATGTATAAGTATAATTTTTTTTATATGTAATTCTACAAAACTTATTTATTATAAAACAAGCTTTAAAATTTATGAAACTTTAGCCAACACTAAAATAAATGATATTAAACATGAAGCTATTTGAACACATTGTGATTAGGCTTGCGCGGCAAATTATGAGGTCAAAATTGAAAAAATGACCATGAAAATGACTTTATATTGTACAAATATGTACAGACAAGGACTTATACCTAAATTCTCTGCTCAATTTTAATTAGAAATTATTTTAAGAACTTTTTTCTAAAAAAATTAATAAAATTTTTAAAATTTTGATTTTAAATTTTTTTAAAAATAATTTCTAATTAAATTTGAGCTGAGAATTTAGGTATAAGTCCTTGTCTGTACATATTTGTACAATATAAAGTCATTTTCATGGTCATTTTTTCAATTTTGACCTCACAATTTGCCGCGCAAGCCTAATCACAATGTGTTCAAATAGCTTTATGTTTAATATCATTTATTTTAGTTTTGGCTAAAGTTTCATAAATTTAAAAATTTGTTTTAAAATAAATAAATCTTGTAGAATTACATATAAAAAATTTATACTTATATATTGAGTAGTTAAAAAGTTACATGAGAGATCAAACGATACTTTGTAGTACCTTCTTTGCACATTTTTAAGAGTCCTATGACCCCTTAAAAGAATCCTGCATCTAAAAATAATGTGTTTATTTGAAATTGTGCTAGTATTGGTTGCACAGGTAAGGTGATAAACTGAAGATTGTTTAAAATTCCTTTTTGACAATGCTAATAAAAAAAAATTCTGACAGTTTTACAAACAATCCCACACTAAATCCACAATTCGCTCACTGGACTTGAAATTTTTTGCCCATTCAAAATTAGAAAATTAGTCAAAGATTTTTGCTTTCGAATTTCGTGATCCCACAAAATTTGGATTAATGTAACCATTAGATTATTTTGGAACTATGCAATAGAATCATTTTAAGACGCCTCGAATTTCTCTCTGTGTGTGTTTTTGAGACGGGGAAAACCCACGCGGTCTATCGGGACACCCTCACTTTCCGGTATTTCCATAGAAGATTGACACGCAGATTTCGAACCGGAATCTTTGAGCGAAATAAATTTGCGGCACGCCAATTCGTAACAATCTAGATATTCTAATAAACTAGACGGTATAACTTTTAATACGAACAATGGCATTTCTTAATTGGAGTGAAAAGCTTAAGTACTTTCGTTAGGGCCGAATATTTTTTGTACTTCATATAAGCAATTGAATAAATAAATTTTATACATAAAGTATTGGAAAATGTTAGCAGTGCAGGCAAAATATGCGCAGTAAAAGCATGGTTGTTTAATCATTATACTTTGCATATAATGTTACTATGAGGTTACACCGTCACCTTGCGACACCACTATGAGGTTACGTTGGGAACCCACTCAAATGTCATCTTCACTTGAGTGCACTTTAAGGTAGGCGAATACCCAAAATTCTAAAATTGTTACTATTACTTTAATCTTTTCCACATTTGGCATAGTGATTTCAAATATAATGAGCAATGCTTTTTGGGCAATTTTTTTTATTTAAATATAATTGATTTATTTTAAACGGTGTTTTTCAACTAAATGAAAGGGGTTTGCGCCAACACTTTTAGCATAAAAGGTTTTACATTAATTTACCTGAAATTTTTCACAGATGCTATTTCAATATATATCTGTGCCATGAACCTCTAACATGTGGTGTAAATATACAAGTATTTTTTTTTAATGTTCAAGTGTATGTTAATCGAAAAAAATCTTTTTTTGTGTGGTTAATTTATAATATTTTTCTTAATAACTTTTCTTGTAATTTGTATGTAACTCTAGAGGGTCATTGCATGTATCAGTTCAAAACGAAGAATTTAACACATAATTAATGTTCATAGGATGAAAATATAATGTGGTAGACTTGTTGGCGTAAACTTTTTTTAGTAGAAAAACACCGTTTAAAATAAATAAATTATATTTAAATAAAAAAAATTCCTATACAGTATTGTTCATTATATTTGAAATCACTATGCCAAATTTGGAAAAGATTAAAGTAATAGTAAAATTTTTTAAATTTTGGGAAATTTTGGGTATTCGCCTACCTTAAAATAACTCAACCTGAAATAGCATAGGTATAGCTGTATTTCTTACTAAAATTCATTTCTAAATAATTTAAATGGATAGTGCATCCTCTACCGTTTTGACATTGCGAAGAAAACCAAGCACAAATGCAGGTGTCGAAATTCACAGTGCAGTTTGATGAATTTAGAGACAGTATACTCTTAAAACAAACGAGCAATTTTAACTCAGTCTGATTAATTTTCACTCCTCCAGTCTGGAAAATGCACTTCTCCTTTTGGAGTGGATCCTTTGTGTGTTAAACCTCAGACAGGATCACACCAAATGAGTGATTTTAACTCAGTCTGAGTTAATATTCATGCCTTTCCAGTGTCGAAAATGCACTTCTCCAACTGGAGTGGATTTCACTCTTTTGTTTCAAGAGTGTAGCTATATTCCAAACTTTAACCGCACTAAACCACATCAAATGACACTTTGACCGTAGAAATAGTAAAACCTCTTTGGTTCTTTATCTCCGCATGGTTTTGACATTGCAAAGAAAACCATGCACAAATGCGGGTGTCATGTATTTGATGGATAACATGACATTCGTCTTGAGGAATGCGGATCTGGTGGGCAATCCAGCAAATTATTGGTTACGGGTTTCCTAATCTTTTTGCAAAGAAAAAAGGGTTGGTCCGCCTCTGGGGACCCCATGTAGTCCGTATCACCCGGTAATCCGACGCACACTGTGATGCATGGGTCGGGAGATGTGCCAGAAAAAGAAACTGTGATGAAGAGATAGTAAAAGGTTGTGGAAACGGGGAATACCCTGAATATATTAGCGCGAAGGTGTAGGTTGACTTTTGTTATCGCCTTATGTTAAATACTTTTTACGGTTTTCAATTTTAGTGTCTTCGGTTAAAAAGTAAAAGATTTAATCCAGATACTCACGTGATTAACCCTCTCAGGGTTACGGTATACGGACGTATGAACCCGTAACCTAACCGACAGGTTTTGTTAAGTTGGGTTTAATTTTCATCGCACGAGATATATACACGTGAGTTAATGGCAACCGGGGTCATAATTTATAATCATAGTAAAGTGACGAGACGACACCTGAGTGAGCACCCAACGCAACCGTTAAGGGTGATATCGTACTCAGCGTTGCCTGACCGACAAGTTTTCAGCAACTCACATAATTTTTAGAAATTTGGAAATTTTACTATTTTTCTCAACTTACACTCTTAAAACAAAAGAAAATCCACTCCAGTTGGAAAAGTTTGGATTGATCCTGTCGGAGGCTTAACACACAAAGGATCCACTCCAAAAGGAGAAGTGCATTTTCCAGTCTGGAGGAGTGAAATCCACTCAGACTGAGTTAAATTAGGAGTGTTTGTTTTAAGAGTGTACAAATTTGAAGGATGGATGGATAATAATTAATACTCTGCAACATAAATATAAATTTTTTAGTCAAATTTATAATAGAAATTAAAAACCTTAACCCTTAGAGAACAGTTGGTCCGCCTCTGGGGACCCCATATAGTCCGTATCACCCGGTAATCCGACGCACACTGTGATGCATGGGTCGGGAGATGTGCCAGAAAAAGAAGCGGAGATGCAGAGATAGTAAAAGGTTGTGGAAACGGGGAATACCCTGAATATATTAGGGCGAAGGTGGAGGTTGACTTTTGTTATCGCTTTTTTTTGTTCATTTTGGTATAGTTTTCGTTTTTAGTTAGTAACTCTTTTGGGTTGAAAAGTAAAAGATTTAATCCAAATAGTCTCGTGGTTAAGACCCTAATGCATACTGTTGCCGTTTGGCAACAAGTAACATAATCCACTTTATTCTATTAAAGTAGAGCTCCCTCTCGACCAATTTGTGTTTTTTTCATCTATTACATTCCATTTTGAAGTTTTAGTTACTAATAATCCTCATAGATGACAGTAGTAAAAGCGTATTCAAAATTAAAGAGTGAAGTTATTAACTGTTGTGAAATTACGTTTTTGTCAGCATTACAAGTATAATAATATTAGTACTAAATACAAATAAATTGTTTTGAAAAATTAGTTAAAAAGGGTCATTTTGAAATATATTTAGTAGTTTTCTGGTCATTATTATCAAAATTGGAATTTTGTAGTTGTTTTTTGTTATGGAAAAAATTTAAAAATTTAAATTATTTAAATTCTAATGCAGTTAAAAAAAATTGTATTTTCCCATAATGTATGAGTATTAAAGGAACATATATATTTTTTCGGGATGAAAATAAAAATTCATGCATTAGAGGGTTTAAAAAAATCTTACAGTTTTCGTTTTAAGTAAGTATTCGGTTAAAAAGTAAAAGATTTAATCCAAATAGTCACAAGGTTAAACCTCCGAGGGATACGGACGTATAAACCCGTAACCTGACTGACAGGTTTTCAGCAACACACATAATTTAAAAATTTTACTAAATTTACAAAATTTGAAATATGGCGAAGTAATTAATAAACATCTGCGACACAAATGTAATTTAAAAAAAACAATTAAAAATGTAATTTTTAAAAAAATTGAAATTTTAATCTCATAAGATGAAAATAACTTTGCACTTCAGCCAATTTACTTTGTCCTCAAAAAGATTAGTAAAGATGGGGTTTTTTTATGAAATACAATGCATTTTTAAAATACATATAAACTATTTTACGGCAAATCTTAAAAAACTAGCCGTAGTACATTAACTTTTTATCTTTACGAAATTACTAGTCATAATTTTAATTGCTTTGCAATAGTAATGATAACTTTTGTTACTTTACACTCTCATATAAATTCTAAATATTCTATTATTTCAAAATTGTATCATTTATACTGGACAAATAGTGAGTTTTTAAGAAAATGAAGGTTTCGAATTAATTGTAAGTGAAATCATGAAATCATTTTTATCAAATTAAAAAAATCGAAAACAAAGTCACAAATTTATTAAAACCTTTTCTTTAAAGTACCAAGAGGTTTTAAGAGAAAAACTTGCGAATAATTTCCAACTGTATAAAAATATCGAAATACGTAATTTAGAATTTGAGGTAATTATACCAATGTATTAAAATTAGTATCCTCAAGGTAGATAATAATTCTTTCTTTACAAGGGCATTTTGATTTACTTCTAAGATGTCTTTTAACCTCTATCCTCAATTTATTATAAGAGCCAGCCAGAATTCATCCGTTTTAGTTCAACTATCTCGTAAACTATAAAGCAATCAATAACCAAAATACTATTATTTATTTAACTCAATACTAAAAAATAAACTATTGCACATAGACTTATAAAAGAATTCAAGGATTCGGTATAGTTTGCATAAATTAAAAAGATCATAAATTATATGCAAAGCTTAACATTACTAAATGTGTAATAGATATGATAAATGTATACTTGTGGAGACTAAGACTTAAATAAGATAAGTATTAATGACAAATGTAAGGTTATGATTTTCGGTATGGAAATAACCCAGATTAATCTTTAAAATTTATAGGCTGTCAAGTTTTTGAAAAAAAAAAATAATAGTTAAATTGAAAAAAAAAAAACTTTCCATTCCTTTTGTACATATTATACTTCATTTCCCCATTAGTTCAACAGATTTATCTCAAATTGTCAACGTATTTAAATTAAGAAAAAATCTAACTGTGTCAATGATTATTTCTTAGCCTGAAATTTTTTATACAAACTGTAGTCATACAGTCATTTTTATAAATAGCTAAGCAAAAAATTATAAAGCATTTTCAAATACTTATTTCACTTTCTTTTATAACCATTTGCTCAGACTGTAGGAATTTGACAAAAGTGACAAGTATGACAAAATAGTGACAATTTTTATATTATGGAATTTAATAGTATATATGTCCATTAGGCTGGGCCGAAACAGGGGGTCGAAAACAAAATATTTTGTTTTCGCTTAGCGATAGTGCGGAAAAGTTGTCTTTTTCTTCCAAATTGAAGATCCTAAAATTTGAAAGCGATCAAAAAATAATTTCATGGGGCGCCAGCGACAAGAAAATTGGGGGTCGTAAGACCGGGGGTCAAAAATACAATTCGCTTTTTTCGCTTAATGATGGAGCGGAAAAGTTATATTTTCTCTTCAAATAAAATTCCCTAAAATTTAGAAGCAATAAAACAATGCCTTCATGGGGCACTGGCCACCAGAAATTTGTTTTTTAAAACAAAAAAAAGGCTTTTTTAAGCAATGTTCCCTTAAAAAAGGGCAGTTTATGAAAATCATCGACAGAAAGTAAATGAAAGTGAGACCAGACACTAAATTTGAAAACAATTCATCATTAGAATAGTCCTCTATGTAATCAGTAAGGTATACATTTTTAGCCTACACCCTTCCCTTCTAGAGGGCGCATTTGCATTCCATTCCAAGGCATACATTTTTAGGAAATAGTCACTAAAAATTCTCAAAATGCAATTATACACGATAAAAACAATTCGATTAATTTTTACTCGTATTTCTTCAATTTTAAAATCTTTTTACTTCCAAATGCAATAAAAAGAGGCAATGATTTTTTTTAGTAGATGAAACCATCCCTCGCACCAAACTACTGTTTCCGTGATAAGCTTTACTGTTCTCAAGACAGGATATGACATGAAAATTTAGGAACTCTGGGGAGAGACCATCACTCATTATTGGTAGATGACTCTTCAATTAATTGTTTGCGTTTTTCGTGCTTAATTTCCAATTGACGGCTCCAATATGTGTGACTTTTGCCTTGATATCATCTCCACAGAATCAGTAGCTTAGAAGTTTAGCAATGATTTTGAAATTTTTATATGTATTGTTGACTGAATATTACTTTTCCTTACTATGAAGTATTCTTGGTAGTAATTCCCGAATAAATTTTAATTCATCTGGTAACTTAAGCAGGAAAATATTCTTTAGAGAGGCAACATATCCATTAATCTGTATAACAGGATCAACTTTTTGTAGTTTCACTGGAATATAACGTGAAAGTTAGATCTGCTTAAATAGATGACTGGAACCGTCGTCACAAGACGACTTTAATTTAATATGAGAGTATATTAGTTCATATACCTTTACTACATAAGTCGAGAATATCTAAACAGTTTTCGGCTGATATATTTGGAAGATATTTTTGGCTGGATGTATAACCGAAGAGAGGTTTGCTGTTGAAAGCGATTTTGAATGGAACAACTTGCCAGGGTTCCGCGCAGATAAATCAGGGGTGCAAATACCGCTTGATACTGTCAAACATATATCACGAAGATACTTTTGATCACCACTGAGATCTGAAAATGATCGCAATCGATCCGGAAAAATTCCTTTAACCCGTTAAAAGTCAATAGCTGGTTGTTTTCACAGTTCTGCTATTCGGCCCTGCAGTCTTTCCATCTATAAATTTATGGAGATTCGCATATGTAGTCCATTTCCATGAAGCAAACAAATAAGCCATTGTATAGGTTTTCTAGCTTCTTTTTCCAACAATGTAATACTACCATTCTTATTACCTGTATTGATAACAGTTCAATCACTATAATAACTACGAGATTTTTAATATTTATTTTTTTGTCTTGAGAAAAGAATGGAAAATTCTTTGGGTGGTGCTCAGGGAGCTCCTTGTTTTCAAAGTCACGTAACCTAAATACTTTGATGCAGGATCTTTAATTAAATAGATATTCTCCTGCTCTTTTGAAACCTTTTAGCGGTAGAATTTATGAGCGTAGATCGACCAAGTGCGATCCCGTTGCTGAAGCGGGATTGCGCTTGCAACGCCCCTCTACGCCCCCACATGTTCCACACTCTACCTACTTTTTTTAACACATATAACTATTAAAAAATGACCATTTGATAATATATATATTTAGAAGTTATTCAAAGGTGTTCGACATCTTATTTTGAAAGCGTTTCCGTTGAAAAATAAAAAGCTGAAAAATACGACAAAATTCGAAAATAAGGTGCCGTGGCGCCCCATGAAAAAAATTTTTGATCGGAAAAATATTTTTAGTACTTGACCTAGATGAGAAAATACAACTTTTTTTCACTATCGCTAACGATTTTACGAACTTTAATTTTTTCGGCCCACCCTAATGTCCATAACATTGAAAGTAACGTCCAAATTGTAAATGAAGCATTAAATAAAAAAATAAGTTGTTAAACTTGTTAAAATAATTATTCCATTTATTTTCTGTTAAGGAGTTGTTTTTGATGGATTTTATTTTCGTAATATTATTTAAAAATGATTAACATTCTATAAGTATGTGTATCGTAATAAATACAAAAGAAACATTTTTGAATGCTACGGTTGCACAATTTTCTATAAATAGTTCCTAGATTTCTTTTTCAACATGTAGTAGCTATAAAATACATCAATTTAATACCTCAATATAAAATTATCTAGTAAATGAATTCAATAACGACTTTTGTATCGTTTAAATTAAAAGTTGGTGTCATTTATATTCTCGTGATTCCTCAACAGTTATTTTTAATTTTGCTTAATTTTACTCCCTTTGAGCCGTCGCATCTATCCATTTGGCGTAAAATGTGAATGTTTTAAAAAAAATGTTTAATGTTTAAAGTAATTAATAATAAGTTTTTTTCTATATAATATTTATCCAGCCGCTCGTTATATCGCATATTTGGTTATATCGCGGATTTTTGCTTGTCTCCCGGGAAACAGGATGCAATGAGGGGTTGCTTTACTTACGAATATTAGGACTACAGTACCTGTTTTATGTCTATTGAAGTTGACATTTTTCGATGGATTAAGGGAAATATTAACTCATCTTTTATAGAAAAAACTGTTCAAGTTGGGCTGATGCAAAGGCGGGTTAGACTTTGCGCATAGAGCTGCGGTAAATTTAACCGCTGTTTTGTCATTGTTTTTATGTCCGCTTGGGAAAACCTTCACAATCAAAATTTATCATCAATTACATTTAAAATCAGGAAAACTAAGAAAATATCATATCAACTATCATCTCCTATTAAACAATCGCATTTTAAAACTCCCTATGATTCATACATAACTCTCACTATTTTCCCAATCAAGAATCGATTCAAATGGAATTTCCCCTTCTAGTAATGCACTTTAAAAAAGAGGGGCAATCAACAACTTTGCACAATACCAACCTTCCACCTGCAAAAAAAAACCACACCATGACGTCAGTCCAAACGTCACGAGTCTATATAAAAACCTAATGGCCGGTCAGTTCGTTTTCACTTTCGATTGGTGTGTGTGTTGTTGATGTTGTTGCGGCTAGAGGCAGGAAAGGCATCTTACATTTTAAAGTGGGTTGCGAGTTGTGACGTGTGCAGGGTAACCGGCCAATCGGAAGCGAGAGCCGGTCTGTCGGGTCAGGATCTTAACGGAAGCAGCCGAGGATTTTCTCTTTCTTTCGGACTTTTCAGTGAGAGTGGAAGAGAGAGCTGAGGATCAAAGAGTTGAGGACAGGTAAGAGTTTGGGCTCTCACTTTTTTTAACTTTCGCTTTACTCTTGGTTTCGTTGAGGGCTCTCTATGAGATAATAGAGTAAAGATAAATGTTTTTAGTTTCTAAAATTTGTTTTATAAATGTGTTTAATATCCTTTTCATTATTTATATTTGGATGATTTATTATTTATACATTTTTTTCATTAATTAATTTTTATTTTTGGAAGATTTACATTTTTATTCGATGTAGAGCGTATGAACATTGAACATCTAGTTACTTTTTAAAATCATAAATTTCTTTCAAATGTTTTTCCATGAATTTTCAACATATAGTTTTAAAACTAGCCAAATAGTATAATTTATGCGTTTAAAAAAATCGTTTAAAATAATTATCTTTTTTGCGTGAAAATGCGCTAATTTTTTCATACCTTTCTCTATACTTTTATTCCGTATATTGTCTCTCTTTTGGTGTTATTAAGTAGTAATGTATTTATATTCTAAAGTACTCTGTAATTTGTCTTTTATTTAAATTTTGGTTTCAAATGATATTTTTCGAGATAACTTGAGGCTTGTGAATTTCTCCCATTACGTCTTTCTCTTCACTCATTTCTTAAAATTGGTTTTGTTAATGAGATAAATTTTGCTGCGTTTTACTGCACTTCTGGATATTGTTCATGTTTTGATAATTTTGCTAACGGGGATCAGATTGTATTTTTTTGTTTTAAAAGATAATTTCGCTCTTTCACTTTTTCGCGGTTTTATTAAAGATTTTCTTTAGTCCTTCCTATTAACTTCAAAGCACATCTAGTAATTGCTTAGATTTTTGTGATTTCATCGGTTTTCTTTAATAATAAAAAAAATTGCTTTCAAATTTATATATATTTGGGCTTGAAGTGCGTCAATTTTATTCCATTCCTTTCTCTATGCGCTAATTTTTTTTAATTAAACCAATTCTAAAAATTGATTTGAATTTTCTGTTTTAGTTCATTTAAAGTTATAAAATTGTTTAAATAAAAAAATATTCTTTAATTTGAAGTTGATAGTTTCAAAAAAACATTTATTCGTTGTGGAACGCATCAATTTATATTTACGCAAAAAATTTACTTCGTGAAAATTGTTAACTACATCCGATTATTAATTTTTCTTGAAGGATTTAGATAAATTAAATTCTGGAATCAAATTTTTAGTTCTTTACTTTCACTTGCCGTAAATCACGTTTTTTTTTAAAATATTGTCTTTTTGACGATCGATTTTACATTAAAATGTTAAAATAGTTTCATTGTCTTTTGAATACAGTTCCAGATATTACTTATATTGATTTTTTTTTTATAATTCTGTTCGAATAATTATATTTCCTTCGATGTGCGGCTCGTTAATTTTTCCCCTACCTTTCTCATTATTCTAATTTTTAAAGTTGATTTTCCTTGTCTTTATTATGGCTCTTCCAGTTATTATTAATGTTCTAATTCTTTTATTAATTATCTTTTATTATTAATTGCGGTATGACATTTATTATCGTCTGATGTGGATGCTCGCCCTGTTCCCTTTCCTCTATTTTTTAAGTTTGGTTTAATCTTTTTAGTTTTATTCCTTGTCTTATTGAAGTAAGACTTACTATTACTCATAGTTGCAAAGTTTAGTTAAGTATAATGTTTGGCTACAAATGATGTTCTTTCATTTTTAATAAGGCATGCATATTTCCTTTTCGGCTTTTCCTTTCACTGTGATTTTTAGCTTGATAAAATTGGAAAAATTTTATTATTGCTTTTCCTTGTCATTTGCAAAATACTTTTACTAATATGACCCTTGTATTTAATTCTCAAAATTAGCTACGTTTTTTTTCGAGGTTCTTAGATAAGTATACGCTATGTTAATTAAGTTTTAATATGTTTGAGGAGGTTTAAATGTAATATTCGTTACAAACAATTTTTCCCTATATATTTAGTATTATAAATATTTATTAAGGGGTAGAATTTAATGAAAATATGTCTCCATTAGAAAAATTATTAGAATGCAAATTATTCCACATAACTTTATGTACTTTTTACGATTAGCTTTCCCATTGCAAAAATACTTTCGTAAATTTCTGCCAAGATCAAAATCCTATTTCCTAAAAAGACCCGTGTCCCATGTTATACATCGCCTTTTGTACATCAGCCTTAATTTCAACACACACACACATAAAAAACAAATCCTTATCCACTAGTCTTACGCAAACCAAAAAAAAAAGACTGCGACTGAAACTTTCTTTTCCACCGAAACCGTTCTGTACAACTCCTTTTCCGGCAAAGCACCCGTGCGCAACTGGGTTAGGAGACAGAAAACACCGCGGGGGACGCACAGTTTGATACATTATTATCGCGCAACGCAAGGTTAAAAGATTTGCGTAGAAAGATGGCGTTTTTTTTTAGCCAAACATGGCTGATTAATAATAATTGGGTTTTTCACATTGGCGGTTAAATTAGTTGGCCACGCTTGGCGTGAAAATAAAAATGAAACCGTTTCAAAGCCGACAAATAGGTTTGTTTGCATTGCAATAAACTGAAGATCGCGAATATTTTGTAAAGGCAATCAAGGCATAAGACGCTCCTTAAATTTGAAAATTTAAAAAAAAGATACACCCAGTTTTAAGAAAAATCCATTATTAACTAAATAATAAATTGTACGAACCCCCAGATAACACAAATAATAAGGTTATGTTAGTTTTGCATTATCGTCGTACTAGACCTACACAATGGCTATTGGCAACGGGCGCTGTAATTTAGAACCACAATCAGGTGAAATGCCTACATCTGAGTAGGCACCCAACGCAACCGTTAAGGGCGACATCGTTCGCAGCGTTGGGACTTTGGATCATATTTAACTTGTACTCCCTCTACACGGGGTATTATTCATCGAACAGTTTTGATTCAAATAATAAGTATGGAGGGGTTATTTCTAATCTTCTTCAACAGAAATATAATTCGAAAAAAATTAAAACAAGTAAAATTTTTCATTAAAATTGAAAAATTCAATATCATGCAGTGAAAACAAGTGTACCCATTAGCCAATATTCTTATCCCACAGAGAGTCAAAATTTTATTAAATTCATCTTTCACAATTTCATTAAATAAAAGAAGTTTCTCATAGCACACTTTTGCTGCAACCCCCAACTAATATTCCCTAAAATAGCGCCAAATCCATCACCAAGCAGTTTGTTTCGGTGCATAAACGGAGCGATCAGGAGCCTCATTTGGCAACCCGTTTTTTACGTTATTTTTCCCTCGATAACATCGCTTTATCTTCTGACCTCAGTGTTTTTTCTAGTAATTACCCTAAGGGGTGAATCCTGTGTGGTTGTGTTTCGATGTACATGCCCTAGAGCTTGGATTAATCTTTCGGATATAAGGAAATTGGATATTAATCAAACGGTGTTTGTAAAAGGTGATTTAGATAAAATGGGATATAGTCATCGGTCTAATGAATAGATGGGTTTTTATTAATACGTTTTGATTATTAATGTTTTGTTTGGCTATTAATATGTTTTGATTGAACCTCAACTTCGTAATGAGGAAAAAAGGTTTCTATTCATAAATGTAATATAAATTATAATTGATTGATTATCTAGTTATTTATTTATTTATTAACACGACTTTTAGAATGTTTTGGTCCTTAATTGTTTCTAAAAATTTTCATTTTTAAACATTAAAATATTGTATTTACAAGAAAAAAGATTAAAGAAGTATGTAAAAATATTCCCAAATTATTTTTAGCTTTTATAAGAAAATTTATTCCTTGTGTTTGATTATAAATGTGGTACGCTACAATTAATTCAGTAAATTTTTATCTATTTATATACATAATAATTTCCTATCAACGTACAAAATACGCACATTACAAAAAAAAAATCATAATTGATGTATGATTTATAGTTTGGAATATATCTATACAATTTGCTCCCATTAATTACAAAGAAACGATTTCAATCCACACACATTATTAAATACAAATAATAATATTATTTAAATATTAAGAATATAAGTTAGTTATGGAAAAATGCATAAAAAATCGCCGAAATAGCAGGAAATGAAAGGAATTTTTTTATAACCAATTGAAAATTACAGACGACTGATGCAATAGCGCAAATATAAACTAAAAATAGTTTAAAAATTGGAAAATTGACTCCAATTTCAAGCAATGAAATGTACTTGCCATTCAACGAAAAATTACAAAACTTTAATAAAAAAATAAAACTAATTATTTGTTACGCTGTTTAAATCTACGTGGCTATTCACCAACAACTCTATATATATTGTGAGACGTTTATGCAACTATACTGCCGTGGTGCAGTAACCACAACAATGAGATAATTTTTACTCTGGAATAATCAATAGTCTTTCAGTATACTATAGATTATATTCTTATATGAAGGGCTCAGAATACAAATAAACCGATTAAATAAAAATTTTAGAGTTATTGAAAGTTTCCAACAATGGTACAAGTTATTAGTCTATACACTGAAGTTCCTACCCATGGCAGTATGAAAAACTATACAAGATACAAAATCGCTATTTTTTAAGCTGGACTTTATCCGGGATAATTCTTATAAAAAGACCAATATGCCACTCCAGCACCAAAATCTCAAACCTCATTTCTTACAATCTTTTAGTTAATGATCTCCAGCGAATCTCCAACCTACCGATCTTCTTAGCATAACTATTTCCCACCCTGGCGCGCACTTCCCTAAATCGCCTAATCGTTGTTTTATACACGAGAGCTCTCGCAACCTGCCCATTAGAGGTCACCTGACCTCTCTGTGCAACGGAGAAGGGGGTTAATATGGAAATGTAGCTGTTTTTTTATAACAAAGACCTAGGTGAGATGGACCGAGGATCGGACATTTGAAAGATGTCGTTTTGTAAGGTCCCAGCTTAACCCGGGAGAAGGCACGGACTATTGACGACATATTTTGATAATGATTATTTTTAAAGGTATCTCTGCCATAAACAAATGTAGAGCATGAGTTAATCGAGTGACGTTCTAATCAAATCTAAAGATTTGGAAAAAAAATCGCTTTGAAAACGCTTTGAAAAAAATCAGATACATAAGAATATTAAATTCTAAAAAAAACCTTGGAGTACAACATACCAGTGCGCGTTCGTTTTGCCGAGTTAAATCGCCTAGTCTTTTTGAATTTGATGTAATGTTTATCTTGTTAATCGACAACTAAAAATAACTTTTGAGAGATACATTAATATAAATATCATTGCTTCTTCAATACAGATTCAATTAAATTTAAAAAGAAATATGCATACTTACATAGTCAAATCTCGCTGATTCGAAACCAAAGTAACAACAGAATTATTTTAAAAGCACAGTTCGTCTTGTGCAACACCCTGGATTGGATTGGTTTACATATATTTTCAGGTTTGTGTGGCTGGTCGCAAGGACCCCCTTATAAACCATCGTCAAGTAGGACAAACACAAGACACACACAAACACATATGACTGATGCCGCCATCTGTTGACAGATGGCAACATCTGTCTCCACCTCCACAATTTAGACATGTCCCTGAAGGGGAGGGAAATTTTCTCCAGGAACCTGTACCCATGGTGAACTGCGCAATGACCGACCACAGGACTTTCGGACCCAACATATTTTACGAGCACGTACTCCGCATATACTCGGTAGGTCTTCAGTGGCGACCGGGTCTCGAACTCTCAACCTTCCGATCTCAAGCCGAGATCCTTTGACCACTAGGCTCCCTACAGCCCCGAACACCCTGTTTGCAAAAACAACAGAGCCAGAATCACAGTTATAGTTCCAGTTAATGCTATTAGGCTACATAAATAAATGGAAAATAATAATTTCCAGTGAGCCGGACGTTGACCAAGTGGTGGATTTCAATTTGAATTATCATCCCACTAGATCTACACGAAGGTTATTGGCGATGGAAATCCTAGTTAGATTATGTTGAATTGTAGTCGTACTAGAGCTACAGACGGCTATGGGCGACAAGCGTCATAATTTAGAACCACGGTAAAAGGACGAGTAGGCTCCCAAAGAAAGTTTCTGATGGGTTGGAAAGAAAACTCTATCTTCAAACGCCTGTTCAAATCCCATTTCTTCAAGAAATTCCCTAGGAAAACTTTAAGATATAGGTCCTTAAATCTAATTGACCAAAGGGGAGCAAAAAAAATAAACTACTTACGATGCCAACCAAACCAATTTCAATGCCGATTCTGTAAAAACACACCAAGTTGGGCTAAACTCTTCTGACTTAGGTTACAAGCTGCAGTCATATTGGTACCCCAATCCTCTATATATCCCAACCTTAGGTCGTTGTTTTCAACAACACACAAACGGAGACTTCCTGAAGTGATTTTCTTATTCTTAGACTTAATAATCCTAAGTATTACTTAAGACAAAGAATCAGCGGTCTTGCGCAAGGTGTGCGTTCTTCTGAGTTATGGTACGCAGAAGTGAAGAAACAACGGTAATAGATTGTCTGGTAGAGTTGAAATCAGAGACATAACATAGAGTGGACTGCGCATTGGCAAACCTAAAGTGTCCTAAACATCTAACTTACACAGTCACATGACTGTGTCGCGTTTGGCTCGCATCTATGGCGAGTTTACCATTTGGCGAGTTTTTCCACAACGACCTGAACACAGAGGCCGACAATCTAATGTTATGATAAAGAAGCTTGGAAAGGAGCAAGGATGAATCGCTAGTATTTTAAGATCCTCTTAATAGATATCAGATTATTTCTTTGATTTTGTGAGTCTATTTAAGATTACTTGAACAATTGCATGTGGACTCTTTATTAAAAATTAATTTAAAAGAACATTAGTTGGTTTATGTAGAGTGTTGCTGTAATATAAGTTGGTAATTGACATGGTGAACATTTTCTGCCGTCTCTATAACTTTCGTTCTAACTGTCCGATTTTAAAAAAAAATCATTTTTTTAAAAAAATATTGCTTCTTCTTTTATTTCACCTGGAATAAATCAACTTTCTAAAACACATCAATATATTCCACATTCAGCAAATGTTCTACTTTTAAAATATAAATAACTCAAACACGATTGCAAAAACAGGTTTCGTTTTGACCAAATTGTAAAAAAATATTCTACTTCTAAGCTGTCTAATGTTCAGACCATTAATTTAATTGACTTGGCCCAAAATATTTATTATAATTAGAGTTCTAACAACGTTGATTTAATCATGGATATGATTCTTCAGTATAAAAGAGCTTTTAGAATAAATTCCCTCGATAGAAATTATAGTTTATGAAGAACACACAATTACTAAAAGTATGCAGAACTAAATAAATTTTACCCGTGAAGTGTGACTAATCCTTTTTATACAACTCTTTAGGAATTCACAAGCATTTGGCATCTTGCACAAAACGTTACTGAATTAAGAGTACAACATTCACGATTCATGCTCAGAGATTAAAAGAATGTAATTAAATATTTATTATAAAAGCCAAAAGAGAAAAATACCAACAATGCTCAAAAAATCGTCTGCAAAAACATTAAAAAAAATCAAGCTGCCGTGATTGGTAGAAACCCACGTGACTTGGGTATTGATGGTAGTCTCCATTTCGGTTTGCTAGCTGATATTCAGGTCTGGCGACAATTTTTAATAGTTCGTAACGAAACGGTAGCGTTAAGTTGCCATATGTAGCAACCTTTCCCCTCTTGGCGATTTATGATGTTTAGGACATAATGCTAATCTGCAAGGGATGGCGGTTTTCCAGAAAAAAACCGGTTTTCCATTTTCCATCGGTTTTTCCCTAAAAAACCGGTTTTCGGTTCCAAAGGGCCTCATACAAAAAAACCGGTTTTCAGTCAAAACCGGGACCACCGGTTTTTTGAAAACCGGTTTTGGTTTTCCACCCCTAAGCTGTTTTACTATTAATGCGCAGTCCACTCTATGTTATGTCTCTGGTTGAAATCGTAATAATATTAAATGAAGGGTTCATTTCAAAAGTGGTTTATCTACAATCTTACTCGGTTTGAGAGAGAGAGAGAGAGAGAAATAGAGACAGCTTCTTAAAAATATCGAAAACAGTAATTTTAGAGTTGAAGGTCTTTGGGGTTCTTCCCTAGTGGCGCTAAAAGCAACAACTTTCAATATTTATGCAAAAGCTGGAAATGTATAATTTAGTATGGAAATATAAGTAACTACTTGAATTTGGACTTATACAGTTTTTAATCTGAGCCTTCCAAATGTTTCGCAAGTATAAAGTTCAAACTGGAAAGATATTAAGTATTTTGTATTATTCTTTTGACTGAAGAACACGTGTTGGTCTGTGGGAGAAAGTTATAATTGAAAAACCTCTGGGGGGAGGAAAGTCATGAGTTTCTTCTATGGTTCTTAGAGAGGATAAATCGTGGTAGTTTAACCTACTAGAGCGGCATGGAAATGAGCAAAAAATGTATAGTTGTTTTCTCAGTACAAACTTAAAATGCATATTTTAAAATTAAATTTAGTTTAAAATTTCAAAATTCGGTTTATTTTAAAGATATAACCTTAAAATCATTTCCAACTGAAAAATTGGAATGTCTATAAAAAAATTATTATTTATAAAATGTATTGTTATTGCTGGAAAAACTGATACATAAATTATGGAAGAGACTCAGAAGAGAATATTTATAAACTATAAACGTAATTAACACAAAAATAAATGTTTAGTTTAGGATGAAATATTAAATTCGCTTTTTTATTTGTTCGAATGAACAAACAATCTGAAATTTAATCTTAAATACCAATTCCAAAAATTTAGCTTCAATATCGATTTTATTACGTTATTACACTTAAAAGCTATTAGTATTTAAGTTTTTTTATAAGTTATTTAAAATTAGTAAAGATGTCTGAAGAACATTTTACATTTCTTAAATAAAAAGGACAATGATAAATAGATGTACTTGATATCATTTTTTATTGCAAAATGTAAAACTTGTAATTTACTTATTTTTAACTACACATATTCCTTTACATAAAATTGAATATTCATGTTAACCCTTTCAGTCCCAAAAATTTACTACACTACAGAAACCTCTGATATTCACAAAATAAGCATATTTTAAGTCAAATATACGAGTTCCGTAAGGAAAAAAAATCATTTTAATTTTTTGGTTTTTGAAATAATGCCAAAATTTTTTAACTGTGGAAAACAACAAAATAAAAAAATATATATATTACCTAAAAACACTTCGAGTTATATATTTTAAGGTATCTGACCATATTATTAAAAAAAATTTAGTAATTATTTTAACCGAAGTAGTTTAAATTGTGTTTTAAATATGTGGAACTGAAGTGAATTTATCAAAAATCAGGTGAAACGCTTGTTGGCTATTTTCTGAATAAAAAAAAATAGTAGTTATGACTGCTATTGAGATTAATGTAAAATATTGTCGAATAGAACAAAGTGTGAAGAATCGAATGATGTGTGTTTGGATGTCATAACGGGACATAAACATTTTGAAAAAAGTATTGAAAGTGATGATGCCAAATGGCATCAGTGGGACTGAAAGGGTTAAGCTTCAGAAAAGTAATTTAAGTTAAAAAAAAATAATCGAAAAATCAAGAACTGCTAACGTAATATTAAAAATAGCCCAAGGTATAACGTTTTAGTAAGACCTTAGTTAATATTCATTATTGTAAATGACCATTGTTAACATATACTAATGAAATACGATACAACTCAAATAAAGTTACATTTACAATTGTTTAAAGGGAATTTAAATACATCGTAAATTGCATAAACTTTATTGCACTATTGCGTCAAAATGACATTGCTAGATAAGTTCATTGCTAGACATCTATTTTATGAATAATAAATTAGAATAGTAACATTATCCAAATTCATCTTAATCGACCTTACGCTTGTTCACACTTGTTACAATACAAGTGTCATTGTGTCTAACAGTTAGATAAACTTGTTGATATTAGTTATTCCGAGATGAACTTACGAAATTCGTGATTTTGACCTTCGCTGTATCCATGAAGGCTTGGCGTTCGAATAAATTGTCGTAAGAATACTTCAATACTTCTTGAACAACAATACAATAGAAACAAACTGAAAAATACGTTACATTATTACAGGTGTTTTGCGATGAATTTTAAATGTTCATTTATTACTAATAAAAACTGTACTCTTTTAGTCTGCCATATAGTAGTTATGTTTAGATTACTTTTAAGAATTTGACTAAACAATTTCACTATAAATGTATCTTAATTCAATTAACATGCATCAAAATACTTAGTCTGCTTATTCATTTGAAATGTGGAGCTAAAATTGTTTTGGCTAATTTTGAATAGGCTCCATATTGTTGTTTGTAATTCAATATTGAATACGTGATCGCATTTTCTTCTGTTTTACGTTTAAGTGTTTGATAATAATTTTTATTTGTATTTAATTTCAAATACAAGCTTATTTGTTACATTATGCCGGAAGTGACGTACTAGAAGTACTATCGCACCGGAAAGGAAGTTATAAAAGTTACGTTTTGATAGTTTGAGCACATCTCGAACATTTTTTTTAGATTTCATCTGGCAACCTGGATTTACTTATTGTTCTTACGTAAAGCTCATAGAACATCACGACACTTCAATTTTCATCAATGTTCAATATCAATTTCACAATGGATTCCTCATCAAAAAATGCCACTATTTTTATTCGAATTCATTTAAAATTAGAAACACTTCCTCACGATCAATCACGCAACAATTCTCACCAACACTTCAACTCAACTCTAAATATAAACACGCTAACAGAATTCCATTTTTGCGAACACGTAAAATCATCACGAAAAAAAGCGCGAAAGACATTTTTTACGTTGTTCTTTTTTTTTACGCCATCAATAAAGGAACACATCTTCACACAGAGTACCAAAATAAAAGCGACAGACATTTTAGAATAATCGATAGGTAGCTGCGAACCCGTCTCGAATTTGTAATTGATTCGGAAAGAACATGACTCCATTGCTCGTCCTAATAACCCTTCGGCCATTTTGTTTCTTCCTCCATTCTTTTGTTTAATATTGTTCCAATTGTGGGCTGTCTTCTTTTCAATTACGTCGTTGGTTTTTTTTTTATTCCCACGTCTGATGTAAATATGCCCACCGTATTTATTTATTATAAAAATTGGGTGGCGAATATCCTATTTCGACTGTCCCTGCTTACCACGAACTGTAGCAATAGTGTGATTCATATCGTATTGAGTTAACACCTTGAGATATGAGTAGGATGTCCAGACATTCTGCAACTTCTCGACTTCATTCGACAACATGCAACTTCTGCATTCAGCGGTACTGTCTCAAATTTTAAAAATTGTACAATGTCTGGGCACGCATGTCATATGATTATGTAACATGTAAAAGATCGCTAGAGGGCTCATTTGGCTTAGGTTCTCTCGGCATACTTTAACATCCACAGAGAGCTCAGATTCATTGTAATCTGTGCGTCAAAATAAGTAGCGAGAGTCGCCTAGATGGTTACAAAAAAAATGGCTCTCAGTTCTGGAAAATATGCAGTGTCTGCAAAGGCTTGACCGCCAAGTTGCAGCCCCATTAGAAAAAACAAGAGTGCCCTACAGACATGTTTAGACAGTTAGTGGCATGGCAATTTTAATATCGAATTCAAATGTCTCTGAAGTCGATAAAACCCTTACAAAAGCTTAAGTTTTTAAATCGATTTATTTCTCACTTTCCAAATGAAAATTTCTTCCAATTAGCCTTCCTATAACACTATTGAAAGCCATGTTTTCAATAGTATATTTGTTTAACGAAACAGTTATCCGTAAAAAAAAATATTAAAATTTGCTTTCGATTAGATAAGTCTTACTAAAATTTATACGAGATTTTTTTTCAATAAACATAATTTTGGTACATTTTTAAACATTCAAATACGTCATTTGCCAATAACTATCATACTGGAAGTTACCACAACAACACCAACTGTTAATTCCTCCTTACCAAATACCATCCCATCTCATGCCACCAAGTACATCTTGAGGTTTTTCCTCTTTACAAGGTGGTTCAACCATCAAGTGTAGTGGGAAGAGGCTGTTTTCTTAAGCGTGCGTCACAATATTTATAAGCTCCTCTGAGCCTTTGCTGTCACTCTGAAGAAGGTTTCAGCAGGGTTGGGCCGGATCAGTATCTTGGTGGGCGACAGCCAAGGTTGCCCGTTCGCCATATGGGATTAAGGTGGGCACAACAAGTTTCACCTCCTATTCACTGTCAGATACGATTCGGATCTGAGTGCCGCTATGTTTTATGTATTTATATACTTAGACACTGGTTATTGTTCTTTATCGGCGCGTTTACATGAGCCATCGAATCCATGGATTGAAGAGCAAACTCAGAAATTTTTCCCCTTTGGGGATTTTCTCCCAGACAGAACCGGAATTGCAGAGTTCATTGAGGGGTATCGGAAACCCTTCAATGAATTAGGGTTTGATGTTACATACCATGGATTCGGCCAGACAATCATTTCCAGCTTGACCACTTTTTCCCCTAATGGGGATTTTGGCGTTCCATGGATTCGATGGCTCATGTAAACGCGCCTTATAACGGTTTCCGTTTGATCATCAAATTCAAAGCAACGTAAGTTCCATGTACCTAGATGGGTGTCCAATGCCTCCACATAAGAGATAATTGGGCACTTTGAAGCAAACGTTTATCCTCTTGATGTTAGCTCAATTCTGAATTTGAGTGCCGCTTATGTTTTATGTATTTAAATACCTAGACACTGGTTATTGTTTTTTATAACGGTTGCCGTTTGGTCATTGAATTCAAAGTAACGTAAGTTCCATGTACCTAGATGGGTGTCCAATGCCTCCATAAGAGATAATTGAGCACTTTGAAGCAAACGGTTATCTAAACCGGTTAAACCTCTTAAAGTCAGCTCAATTTTTAATTTGAGTGCCGCTATGTATTATGTATTTATACATCTAGTTTCGAGTTATTGTTTTGTTTTAATGTTCCCGTTAGATCATCAAATTCAAGCAGCATAAGCTCTTTGTAACGAGCTGGGTACCACTGCTTATATTAGAGATAGTTAGGCACTTTGAATTGGTATACTCTGCCCGCTTGTCATGCATAAGCCTCGCCCCCTACAATGGTCAAAAATAGTGTCACTGCATAAAATAGTTAGACATAAGTGTTTCTAATCTGCACATTATATTATTATTTAGTCATTTCATAAAGATAGCTTTGGTATCTAATATGAAGATTTATTTAGGATCTAAAAAAAATTTAGCAAACAAATTTTAATTTGTAGTTTCATAAATGCTTCTAAACGGGAAATGGAAAGGTTTGCCGATTTGGTTATTCTGAAAGATCTTCCTCTTCAGAGTACCAGTAGGTGTGTCCACAATAAAGAAGTTCGGATTTCTGAAACAGCTCTGTATTGTCGTATCCCCCTCAGAGGGTTAAGAAAACATTTCGTTCCATTGAGAGTCAAATGAGTAACATTCAGAATATGATTAGTTTTTTTTTAAGCCTCTTGATCAAGCGTCATATTTCGGTAAGTTAGCAGAAAAGGGACTAATGTCCAGCAGAAGCGTTTCCTCGGATACTTATCCATACAAGAAAATCATACGGTTTAGTTTAGTTTGAATTATCGTCGCACTAGAGCTACACGAGGGCTATTGGCGACGGGCGTCGTAGTTTAGAACCACAGAAAGTCATACGGAGAAGTGTCTTAGAACATGCTATCCCCCCCCCCCTCCAAACTTGGGTTCTCTATATTTTTCCGTGATGTATGCGAGTAGTATATATGCTGCATGCGCCACGTTATTACTCAGATGAATGAAACCCACAGCTCAATAGCACATTTTTTTAAGTAAGAAACCAGAAAAGAAAGTCCAATGAAAATTAGAAACATTTCTAAATAAGCATCAACACTATTTCTACAAATATATCTATTTATTAGGTAACAAAAGAAACCTTAACTGGGCGCCACCGAGTAGAGTACATCAGTAAAAACAGTGCATGCTTTCCAAAGTGGCACAATGCATGGCGCACGCCACAGAGAGTCAAGAATCCTAAAGTGAACAGAACCTGTTGAAATTTTATTATTGTCTTTGAGCTAACTTATCTTTTTTCTAGTAATATAAAGACAGGTAAAGTAGCAAAAAAAGGCTAATGTCTGACACACAAAAACACATGAACACAGCACCGAAAACAGTTCCACTTCTGTCTAGACAGGGCTTAAGAAAATTCTTCTACCAATATCTTTGGACGTAGACATTTTTGCCATCAAAATATAGATTTATAGTAGCGAAAAAACCTGAAGTTGTGGCGAGTTCATGCGTCACCAAAAACTGCATATCAATGATGCATGCCTCAAATAGTCGAAAACTAAAGTCTAGACATAATCTAAGGCAATCCTTCTTTCAATATCTTTGGACATAGATCCTTTTACCACCAGTATATATATTTTTAAAGTAGCAAAAAAAACTGAACTTGGCGCCACCGTGGGCTGTCCAAGGCACACCCTTAGGTTTCGGCGTGGGGTGACCACGTATTTTCGTTCCATTCACTCTTGCTATTTCTTAATTTGACTCTTTATGATGCGAAAGACCACTTCGAGACCAGAATACGAATTGGGCTTTTTTGTTTAAAAGGGCGAATGTGCCCGATCGACAGCGGGTCTCCAAACATCTGTGTTAATCCAATGGAAGAAAAATATATTAAAACCACATTTCTCCGGCTGTAATGAATATTTTTACCAACTTTTTTTTATGTGGTAAATCTAGCTGACTTACACGGTCTCTATAACCCAGCTTCTTGAATATTTTTTTGATTTTCAATAAATAATTTTACTTAAAATTATCCTATACAAAAATCGCTTTTATAAAAATATTCAATAGAGCCGGAGAAATGTGGTTTAGAAAATATTTCTTCCTTTGGATCAACACAGAGGCAGTTTGGTTTGGAGACCCGGGATCATTCGCCCTTAAGGGGGAATGGACTCGCAGGACGGCGGGTCTCCAAAGCAAAGTGATTCAGTGTTAATCCAATAGAGAAAAAATATTTTCTTTGCCACATTTCTCCAGCTGTATTGAATATTTTTAGAAACGGAATTTTTTATGTGATAAATGTAGCCGACTTATAGGCCCCGACAATCCCACTTTTTGAAATTAGTACGAGTATTTTTTTTAATATTCAATAAATAATTTTACACAAAATATTATAAGCAATTTCAAAAAGGGGGATTATAAAGACCTATAAGTTATCTACATTTATTATTTTAAAAAAAACGTTTTTTAAAATATTCAATACAGCCGGAGAAATGTAATTTAGAAAATATTTTTTTTTCCATTGGATTAACACAGAGGCACTTTGGTTTGGAGACCCTTTGCCCTTAAGGCTTCTTGTTGATGATGTTACAGTTGAGGAGAGGTTGTTTTAACATGAGGTTGAAGTGCCTGTCAAAAACGTCTTTTAGTGTGCTTCAAATTTTGGATGTTATAGTTTTGATGTGTAGGCGTTGTGTTATTATCGATTGAGTATATTATGTCTATGAAGGTTGTATTTTTTATGCATTGCGTATTGTTTTGTATTGACCGTTTGATTATACTATGTTGGAACTATTATTTAGTTAAGTATATTAGTAAATAATTATTTAAGAAAACATGAATCTAAATCTATGTTTTAGTAGTATTTCCCTTTTTTCGCTTCTTTGATATAAATTATATTTCTAAAAAGGAACATGGAATATTTATTCAAAGATTAATTAAAAATTAGTTTCAAGTAATGTTGAAATAATTATGCATTCTAAACTTCGGCAGATTCTCCCATAAAACATCCAAACTGTTATTCACGTTACAAGCCCCCCTAACTGAACTACAAAAGCCTCAAAAACATCCAAACCAAGCAATAACAAATAAAAACCATTTCCAAAACATCATTCGAAATCTTTTATTAAAAAGATTGTATTCATAGACTGACAATATGTTACTCAGATCCATCCCATATTTTGCTATATAATCCTTTTTTTATCACCAAAACAACTCATAAGCTCACACCATGCGTTCAAAACTGTTGCCTAATTCCCTTCTATTGAAGAAAAATATTTCCGTTAGCAAATTTCACACAAAGCCATAACACAACAGCACCCTGCAGATATTTAGGAAAGGGGAAGTCAATATGGCCACCGTTTAATGGCTAACTGACTTTGGGCAGAGGTCAAATATCCCCCTGGAAGAAACAGAAAACGGACCCCTAGAAAACACCTTTCAGATCACACCATGAGGTCAAAACTGTTACCCAATCTCCTTTTTATGGAAGAAAAATATTTCCGATAGCAAATTTCACACAAAGGCATAACACAACAGCACCCTGCAGATATTTATGATTGGGGAAATCAATATGGCCAACTGACTTTGGGCAGAGGTTAATTATTCCCTCCTGGAAGGAAGGATGCTTTAAGACGCTGTACAATGGTCCTAAGAGGGTCAAATATTTAATTTCTACAACTATACTACAAAATTTTTATTTAACGCTCAAACAAAACAATATCAAATAATAACGGAAAATCATTTCCAAAATATCACTTTAAAGCTCTTCTAGGAGGATTATCGTAATAGACTGACAATAAATTACTCAGACCATCCCATAACTTACTATAAAATCCTCTTTTTATCACCAAATAAACGCATAAGATCACAACATGAGGTCAAAATTATTACCTAATCTCCTTTTTATTTGAAGAAAAATATTTCCGATAGCGAATTTCACACAAAGCCATAACACAACAGCACTTTGCAGTTATTTAGGAAAAGGGAAGTCAATATGGCATGGCCACTGTTTAACGGCCAACTGACTTTGGGCAGTGATCAAATATCACCCTGGAAGAAGATGCTTTAAGACGTTGCACGCTGGTCCTAAGAAGGGTGTCAAATATTTTATTTCCGCAACTGAACTACAAAAGTTTTATGTAACGTCCGAACAAAACAATTTCGAATTATAACGGAAAATCATTTCCAAAACATCACTTGAAATCGTTTCTTCAAAGGTTATCTCCATATACTGACAATAAGTTACTCAAACCATCCCATAACTTACTATAAAATCCTCTTTTCATCACCAAATGAACGCATAAGCTCACACCATGAGGTCAAAACTGTTACCTAATCTCCTTTTTATTGAAAGAAAAAAATATTTCCGATAGCGAATTTCACACAAAGCCATAACACAACAGCACCCTGCAGTTATTTAGGAAAAGGGAAGTCAATATGGCCACCATTTAATGGCCAACTGACTTTGGGCAGTGATCAAATACCACTCTGGAAGAAGATGCTTTAAGATGTTGCACGCTGGTCCAAAGACTATGTCAAATATTTTATTTCCGCAACTGAACAACAAAAATGTTATGTAACGTCCAAACAAAACAATATCAAATTATAACGGAAAATCATTTCCAAAACATCACTTGAAGGATTATCGTAATAGACTGACAATAAGTTACTCAGACCATCCCATAACTTACTATATAATCCTTTTTTTATCACCAAATGAACGCATAAGCTCACACCATGAGGTCAAAACTGTTACCTAATCTCCTTTTTATTGAAGGAAAAAATATTTCCGCTAGCGAATTTCACACAAAGCCATAACACAACAGCACCCTGCAGATATTTAGGAAAGGGGAAGTCAATATGGCCACCGTTTAATGGCCAACTGACTTTGGGCAGAGGTCAAATATTCCTTGATGGAAGAAGATACTTCAAGACGTTGTTGTTTTCGCTTCTTTAAAAGTTTAATTTGTTTCTTCTTCTTCCGAAAACTTCTTTGTGCTGGGATCTGGGTCAGGTGGTCGGATTTGGTTCTGTAAAATGTGTCAAATGGCCACTTCCTCACCGAGGGAAAGTTGTGGTTAAAATTAATTTGGTCTTGGTGTTGCCTCGGCTCCTCAGTGAGATGAAACTGGTTTTATGTTTGTGTGTGTTTGTAATTTTGCGGATTTTTTTTGTGATTATAGGTTTTTCCAAAAGGACCTAAAGACAAATTGCATTATCCTCTTTTTGTAATTGTCTTTTCTAAGATATAATTAATGTAATTGTAATTTTATGATATTATATGAAATGGTATTTTAATGTTTACTCGGAAATTGTATTTTAACGGTTTTCACTTGTTTTGCTGGTTGTGCAATTGTTTCTTTACATGTTTCGTACTGTACATGTAAAAATATAAATTAAAACCACTAATGTTAATCTCGTGGCGAAGATCAGCTTAAAAACATATATAGCTAATGGCCGAAAATGGTACTTGCAATGCTAATTCTATAAGAGAAAATTTTCCACGTGCTGAGATTGTTCCGGAAGGAAAGGGTTAAATGGAAAGCTGGAAGTTAATTTTTTTCTCTAAAGCAACAAATTATACGGCCTTTCTGTATTTACCACGAACCCTATGTAAAAGGTACCTAAAGCATCACTAAAACCAAGTTATACCCACAGTTTGACCCTAATTTACGATGGATTGCCAACATAATTGTCTCACGCCGAAAATAGATATCTACAAATCCATTTTGTATTGTCTTACTAAGGCAAAAGTACATTTTTAGTGCCTTCTAAGTATATGGCCAGCAATTTAATTTAAAACAAAAAAGCCGCTTAGCTCCTTTTGTATTAACATATTTCGTTTGATAAAATCTACGACAGTCTTTAAGGAAATGAGGTTTTATACTTTTCACACATTTACCGTACTCCATAATTATGTTTGTTTACTATATGCTAATTCAACTTGTGGAGTGATGACTGTATCTTTATTACAGTATAACTTCAATCAAAATCTGACAATGAATATGGTAATTTTCATTTTAACTTGTGAATAATGAAAAGGATTTTATTCATACATATTTTATTGTATTCATATAGACTCGAGAACAACAATAACAAAGAGCCTTTTTGATACAATCTTTCTATATAATAATAATGGACATTTTAACTTAATCCGGTAACTAAGCAAAATCTGCAGTCAAACGTAGCATATTAAACTGATGATACTAGTTATGAACAGTAAACTAGTGATAGCTTCAATCAAAATCTGACAATGCATATGGTAATTTTCATTTCACTTGTGAGTAGGAAGGTGCGGTTAAATACAATCTATCTAGATGGAAGGAATTAACCTGACGTAACTATACAAGCCTAAGCTTTTGATTGACAAATTTGGTCCATAAAGAAGTCGTTAACTTTTTATCGCAGTTTAAAGCATTTCATTTCTTTATGCTAAAGAGAAATCGGAAAAGTTGCTTCACTTTCGCTTAAGTATTTGAAAGCTTTATATAATATTTTATTGTATTTATTTTATTATTACATTCGCTTTATTTAACTATTATTAATCTTATATTTAATATTATTTAGCATGTTTTAAATCAGTGCAGTACTACTTTTAGTTACCAGTTCAATTTTTTTCTCTAATGTTGCTGCAACATTGGTGGTCAAGCCTTTTCAGACTCTGCACATTCCCAAGAAATAAGGGCAAATTTTTTGTGGCACAATCTAGGCGACTCTCGCTACAGATTTTGACGCACAGATTACATTGAATCCGAGCTCTCTGTAGATGTTAAAGTCTGCTGAGATTTAATTTTGCCGAGAGAACCCAGGCCAAATGGGCCCTCCAGGGATTTTTTACAAGCCACATAATCATATGAAATGTGTGCCCAGAATTTTCCCATCCAAAAAATCCGACGACTCAGCCGGGGCTCGAACCCGCGATCTTGGGCTTCCGAGGTGGACACGTTAAACCTCCCAGCCACTGAGTCGCTATGTTAGTTTATAACAAATTTTCCTATTTATGGTGAATAAAAGTATGAAATAGATCAAACTACTCTTTTGCAATATAAATTATAATTAGAATTAATGGTAATGTGCTTTTTTACTGCAAAAACCCTTTACTGATAATTTTACATTATACTGATAATATACATATGTACTACCTTATACTATACATTGTACTACCTTATGCTATACATTATACTGTACTATACATTGTACTACCTCATGCTATACATTATACTGATATTTACATTTTTCTTGCAGTCGATAAACGAAAACGAACCGAACCTTTATTTAAGATGAAGGAGAGAGGAGGGCCTTGGAGGTTATGGATACTCTCGCTACTCGTAGCTGGTAAGTCACATTAAACACTTATTATTTGAACAAATGTTGAGTTGTTATGTAATTAATTAAAATTTTACAGTAATTAAATAATAACTATTTGAACAGTAATTAAATAATAATTATTTGAACAATAATTAAGTATTTACTAGTATTTTCCCATTATTTTTTCCATTTTACGGGGGCGAATTTCGCTAAATGGGACCTTTGGAGACAAGCTGAATTTCCTTGCGAAAAGAGACTATATACACAGTTACAGAGCCAAAGTGTGCACAGTTAACACTAGTATGGCACAGTTAAAGGTTACCACATTGAAGATTAACTTTAAAAAAAGAAAGTTCCTCGCATATATCTTAGGACAAACCGTAAAATCTAATCTGTATCTGTTACTGTTTCTAACCGACTGACATTTACCTTGGTTTTCTTCGAATCTTTGGTCCGCAAGGTATGCAAATTATCAGATGTTAGAGATTTTTTTTTTTGAATTGAAGACATTTTTTACAATTTATAATCAATCATTTTAGAAAAACTCATGTTAGTTATTTTCTTAAACCTTTATTGACTATGAGAAATTCAACAATCAATTTGACACCAACAATCAGTCGGCAATTTATAAACAATCAAACTAAATAATTTATAAATTATATAGTTGAAGCATCAGAATCTTATCTATTACAAAAAAAATTATCGTTTAACCTTACATTTTAATTTGTTTTTTAAAACATCGTACATTATCGAATGCTATTGAATATGCTTTCATACTGAAGTTCTTCAATTAAAAAAAAAACTAGAATATCAAAAATTGTATCGAAAGTTCTTTTAACATATTTTTCAAAATATTTTTTATGAGCCGAACCTGTTTATTTTGTAAAATTGTCAAAAATATAATTTTGTATTGAAAAAGTATAGAGAATTAAGCCTCGTAACGATGATGGATGTTTATAAATATGTATGCGTTGTAAAGTATGCAATTTCAAATATCTCTAACTTTTTGTATACATATCATTAGAATCACTCAAGAAAAGTATACGTTTGATTCATTGCTATACGATACATCATGATAAAATCACAACATTACCATATTCATTTAAAACCAAACAATTATAATAGCTCTTCAAAACCGCTTATTAACTTTCATATACCAATCTTATCAAACAACAAAAGTCTGACACATCGTATTACACCTCATCACTTTAAAACTCTTAAATAAACGTCACAAAAATTTACCACACACACACACAGAAAAGACACTGAAATCAGAACCAAAAAGGTTATTGCATTTTAAAGGAACTATTAGATCCTGGTAAAATCCCCGAAACGCTGTAAACTTCTTGGTTTATGCATCTGACCTGACATCGCAGTTAAACGGTTACGTGAAATTTCTCTTTATTCTTATTTAACATGGACGTGGCTATCGCTGCGATCTGGTAACAAGTAGCCTTTAGAATAAGTCTACAACTATAGTTGTCGATGTTCAGAGAAGATAAAGGTTGGTTTTTTCATCTTTTAAATGGCCTTTTCTGAACCTCAAGTTGATGTTTGTTTTTCCTGCTATTTGTACGAGTTTTCCTTCTGAAATAAATCGCTGTGGTTTGACAAAATTGCAAGATCCTACTTTAAATATAAACAAGTTTCGTGTTTTTATCGAAATGTTAATAGAATACTTCTGATAAAGGTAAAATGAATATTGGTAACTTTCCAAACCAAACATAAGTACTCTTTCTGGCATCATGGATATGTAGAATCAGTGTTAGTGTATGGGTATTGCAAAGTGAAATTGTAAGATTTCCTGTGAATTTGTGTCAGCAGTTCAATTGATTGAAAATGGGCTCATTATAAATTTAATTCAAATATATTACTTTTTGTTAGTAAAATAACTAGAAAGGTGACTAATGGTATAACTGACGGTTAGTAATTTTAGTTAGCAGTGCTCCATTCATGCCCTTAACGTGCATAGTTTTACCTTTTCCTTTTAATTCAAAGCTCTGTTTTCTTTCAATATAGTTTTTCCTCACTTTCAACATACATACTGTAATTAATTAAAATATACAATTTTTAGCTATAAAATCCGAGTTCTACAGTTTTTAACTCATTTAATAAGCATGCATTAAAAAAATTAAAAAAGAAATTACTATTAAGTGTATTTTCCACACCCATAAAATTCCTGTAAAACTCCCACATTCAAAACGCAAATTCTATGGTACGAATAACTTCATCTTTAAGGAGAAATCTTAAAAATTCTTATTTTGTTTTGCATATATTAATTCATTACTTAAAACTTTAGACAAAATTATTAGTATAGCAGTTACAGCTTTGTCAAAAACAGATAAAAGAGGTATTGAAAACATTTAATGGCCCGCGTCAAATTTTATTGTGGTAATGGTAACGTAATGATGCTATTACCACTTATAAAGAAGTTATTTTGTAAAATGATATTTAGGGTATTATCAAACGTTAAGCTGCACTTTAACTGTTCATTTAAGATATTTAATACAAATTTCATTAGAAAACAGTTATAATTAATTGCCAGATGGCATTTCTACAGTATACACACACTGACATACGACTGTATTCTCCTCGTTTCCTTCGAGTTGCACATACGGGAAACTTTGAAGAGTTAAATTAACACCTTAATTTTACACCTTTTTGTATTCCAAATTTGTACCATTTTTTCTGTTATAAACTAGAATGATCAAGCTATCCAAAAATATCGATTTCTTCATTAATTTGTGAGTCATTTTGGATTGAAACGAAATTGAGAGAGAACGGACCATTAATTACAAGAAACTGACACAAAAATTGTTCGCAGAAACTAACAGAGTTTATAGCAAACAAAAAATGTGTATTTTTACCACTAAAAACCTCACATTCCATTAAATCGAAGCGACCCTCAGCAAATGTTAAACATTAATTTTAGTTTTCAAAATTGCTTGCAAAACATACTTGTACATACATAATTGTTTAAAAAATCTGTTTATGTAAATAATGTATGCGTAGGAATTTTTATTTCTGTACTGAAGAAGATATTCATTGGTTTTACGATAACTATCATCAATAACATCCCGTAGTACGCAGGAACCATTAAAATGGACAAATAAAAATTCACAGTTTCAGACAGAAATTTCAATATTCATGATGAGATCACTTTCACCAAGGCCAAATAGTGTGGACCAGGAAGTTAGAAAAAAAAGGTCTAATGATAATAAAAATGTCTAATGATTGCCGAAGAGCTAGGTACACAGGTGTTTTCGCAAAAGGCGTGACAAACCTTATCGAAATGGAAAGAGTTTCTTTGAGTGTGTATAATCAGTTATAACTCGAAGGAAGTTTTCACTTTTTATCATTTTGTCGATTAATCAAATTTAAAATGTACTTGAATTTTTATGTTTTGACTGTAAATATGAAATAGTATAGACCTGAAGTTCAAGGATACAGTTTATAAGATGTTTTGAGTATATTTTTTCAATAGAAACTTGTCTCTAAAAATGAAAATTCAATCCCATTAACGACGGGTGGCAAGAAATTTTGCTATGGACTTCTGTTTAATTTTAGCTAAATAAATAAAATATAAGATAAATGAAGACATGGTTAGGTGCAATTTAGATAGTACAAATTACCCAAATTTCTCCTAACCATGTCTTCATTTCTCTTACATTTTGTTTTTTTACCTAAACTTAAACAGAAACCCATAGCAAAATGTCTTGCCAACCGTCGTTTGGGGATTGAATTTTCATTTTTAGAAACAAATTTAAGTTACACGAAAGTTTAAAAAAAATCTCTTTTTCGAAATGACGGCGTTAATAGTATTCACAAAGTCGTCGAAATAGGATATTTACACATTAAATATAACATATTAAGCAAAACACATTTCGATAATTTGTATTTGAGTGAATTTCATCCTTTTATTTTTAATTATAATAATCACATTTATTTTACTCATCCTGCGAAAATTTCGAAACTTTTAAAAAATTCCCATTGGGTATTTCGGGTAATTCATTTACATTTTCATTTAAGCCCTCAAAGTACGTATTATTTTCTTGTAAGTGGCATCAACATTAAATTATTCATTTACGAAAGAAATATAGGGCAACCACACAGTCAAGGTAAACAAGCGACCTTGCTTTCGAAACAAAATATCAAACAAAATTTACAAATCTAATTTACTCTGGGCAACCAAAAACCGGGTCCAACACAGACTTCCCACTAAGCCTAAACAACCGGGTTTCGAATATTAAGTCGAACTTATTCCATGGAAAGGTGTGCGGGTTACCTCACTGTGGGCAATGCCCGAGGTATCCCGAGAAGAAATGTCTGTCCGTCTGCCCGAACTGTTCATTAATCAATCAGAGAAAAGGATTTTTCGAAAGGAACTAAATGTTGCAACGATTTGTAGTTAACGAGTTGGGAACGAAGCCTAAAAGTAGACGATAGCATAAAAAAATTATAAATAGAAGACAATTAATCCTGAACTGCGTTTTCTTTGGTTCTTGTGTGAAAAAGTTACATAAGATTTACGTTAAAACACTCTAAAACGCTACCGTATTCTTAGTACTGTTCTCTTGCCGTATTTCACATTGTCTAAACTTTAATTTTTGAACAATTCAGCTTACGTTTAGTAATAAGTTTAGTTTTTTCTCGCTTAAAAATTTTCTATGAACAACAACTAATGAAACAAATTATCAAAATAATTAGAAAAGATTACTCAAATATTTTTTTAAAGTGTTGTTACTTTGCTTATTAGGTGGGTCATCGAAGGAGTTTTTGAAAGTTGCGGGAAATTAGGTTATTAGTATGGGAATGATAGCAATGGTATGGTATGGTATGGGTAAATATATATTCCAGCTTGTGTGCTTGTTCAGAGAACCGCTTAAATGATAGCAATATATGTGGTACTTTTGATGGATATGCAATTTTTCTGATGTACAGACGTATACATCTGTCCGTGGATATGCAGTTTTTTAGTGCAAACTTAATTGCCCATATCTGCAACGGTTTTTCTAAATAGAGACGTGTTTATCTGTACAGGGATTTGTAATTTTTATACAGACGTATATATCCGTTCTGGTACGGGAATTTTTTTATACATGAGTATCAATCCATCTTCTGATACACAAATTTTTGTGCAGACTTTTTTGCCTATGTGTGCAGATTTTAAAGGCATCAAGGAATTGCAGTTTTCTAGGTTATATATTAAAAAGAAAAGAAAATATTTAAAAACAGTAGTTCATCGCCTTATAAAAAAAATTCTCTTTGTGAATATATAAAACAACAATACCTAATTTCAAACACAAGAAAACTTCCTTTTACCAAAATAGTTTTGAGTCTAATTTAGTTTCCTCCGTAATCTGACACTCTTGACCAATGAATATTCAAATTTTAGCTGCTATATCATCTCCATCTACTTTAGTCTGGCTAAAAAATCCGCATTAAAAAAAGTCCAATATATTCCCGTGATTCGAATTCTAACGAATTTCATTTCATTTTCGTCCATAGGCGTTACTCGCCGCGCTCGCCTTACAAATCGTTTTTATCTCTTCACTTCGCTTCGGAACGGCTTATCTGTGACACGTGCTACAGAGAGTGAAGTAAGAATGCCTTGAAAAACTTTCCCTTTCGCCTTATTTGTAAATACAGAGTCAGGGTCCTCTAGTTTTCGGTTGGTACGTGACGACCAACAGCAACGAAAGGTGAGGAGAATCGTTAAGTGCTTGGGTGTGTTTAAAACAATTAAAGATCGGTGGAACTTTTGAAATGTTGGCAATATCTGAAAAAGTTCGATGATATTTTGAGACTTTTGAATTGTTATCATTTGGAACACCAGCAGCCCTCTAGTTTCGGTTGGTACACGTTATGACCAATAGCAATGAAAAGTGAGGAGAATCGTTAAGTGCTGAGTGTGTCTGGAACAATTAAAGATGTGTGAAACTTTTGAAATGTTGGCAATATTTGCGAAAAGAGTTCTAAAGAACTTGAGTACAAGACCAGATTTTGTATTGTTATCAGTCTAGTTGGTATATGATGACAAGCAGCAAGGAAAAGTGAGGGGAATCGTTAAGTGCTGGGTGTGTTTGAAACAATTAAAGATCGGTGGAACTTTTGGAAATATTCTTTGAAAAAGTTCAGAAGAACTTGCGAATAGAAGGCTTGATTTTGCATAGTTATCATTTGTTTCGTGTAACCAGCAGCACATGAATGTGAAGAGAATAGTAAACTACTGGGTGTGTTTGAGACAATTAAAAGATAGGTGAAACTTGTGAACTATTGGCAATAGCTGAAAAAGAACTTGAAAATAGAATACTTTATTTTGTATTGTTATCATTTAGTACACCATCAGCAATGAAAGGTGAGGAGAATCGTTAAGTGCTTGGGTGTGTTTGGAACAATTAAAAGATCGGTGAAACTTTTGAAACGTTGGCAATATTTGAAAAAGTTAGATGGGATTTTGAGACTTTTGAATTGTTATCATTTGGAACACCAGCAGCAAACAAATGTGAGGAGAATAGTTAAGTGACGGGTGTGTGTTTGCAACAAAAGTTAGGAGAAACTGAAGAACATTTTAAAGTATTGCGAACAGTTCAAATGAACTTAGAGCATAGAAGATTTGGTTTTGTCTTGTGTTCAGTTTCCTGGTTTCAGTTTTAAACAGACATAAAAAATATTGTGAGTCAGATATCAAATATTCCG
Source organism: Hylyphantes graminicola (assembly GCA_023701765.1). Classification (NCBI taxonomy): domain Eukaryota; kingdom Metazoa; phylum Arthropoda; class Arachnida; order Araneae; family Linyphiidae; genus Hylyphantes; species Hylyphantes graminicola. The sequence goes on from CM043113.1 coordinate 7,950,349, forward strand.
GTTTCGGTTGAATCGGTTGGTACACGTAATGAGCAACATCAATGAAAAGTGCTGTATTGAACAATTAAACGTTGCTATGTTTGGAACAAGTAAAGATCGGTGAAACTTTTGAAATGATGGCAATATTAAAAAGATCACCAAAGAAGTTCTAAAGATCTTGAGAATATAGACTTGGTTTTGTATCGCGGAATCAGTTGGTACATCAGCAGCAAACATAAGTGTGGAGAATCGTTAAGTGATATCTGCGTCTGCAACAATCATTTTGAAGACCGGGGGAACTGTAGAACTCTTTCAAATATTGCTAACAGTTCGAGTGAACTTTGCGAATATATGATTTCATTCAGTTATATGAATGCAGTTTAAAACATACAAAGTAAATAGTGTAAAAAAAATTCTGTGTCCTCTAGTTTTGATTAATAGATTAATAGGAAAGGCAGAGGTACAATGGACCACTTTTGTGAATTTTCAGTTCTAACTCTCAAACTAATATTTTCTTAATTAGAAATTATGTATGCTATTAACTAAACATTAGCCTTTATGTTACATTTAGAAAAAAAACATTTAGTTACAATTATATTTACTTTTTTAAATATGGTTGTATTAGCGACAATTAAAGATCCAAGTAACTGTAATGCGTTTTTCAAATAGTGCGAACATTTAAAGAAAAATTTTTGAATAAAAGATTCCTTCGTCAATAAATGATTTCAAACACTTTATATACGACAATAAAACTGTCATTGCAGTTATAGTTTTATTTTTGATTCTTTAAACAAAATTATATATTAATTGTTCCTACTAAACTTGCGTAATGCATAGCCACACTTACAACAAATCTTTAAAAAAGTAATAGCAAATTTAAATATTTGTCAGAGGTATATTTTCCAATAAATTAAACTTAAATGATTTTGAATGTTCATTGATTAAATCTTATTGTGTGCATGCATAAAAACAATACTTAACTAAAAAGCGCATTAATTAAAAAAAATAACTTTAAAATACAAAATAATTCGTCTGTAAGATTTTTGTCGATTTTTAAGCAACCGTCATCAAATTCATGCAATTTGTTTTTGCAAAAGGCCTCTACGTTATTACCAATCATTATTCTACCTATTTAACATATTTCAAATGTCAGCCGTCGGACCTCATTACATAATGCAGAAACAGACCTACCCCACTTGGACAAATCAACCCCAATTCATTAATCCATTTACGTCTAGGAGAGTGGAAAAGTATAAATTAACTCGAGCTGACACCCATCCCATCGTTTAAAAAAATCCGAAAAACCCTTCCAGCAAAACGAATAGGTAATTGGCAACAAGAAAGAAAAGCCTTCTTATACTCGTTTTCTTTTCTCCCTTTGATTTGCATTAGCTCGTGATTGCAGCCTGTGTCTAATTTAGATTAAGTTTGTCGTAAAGGAACCAAGATATACAGTAGTGGCCAAAAGTGTGGACACTTTTTGAAAGTCTCATGTGTTTCAACTGTTACCTGTGTTCTTGCATCTATTAAAATTCGCTTAAATACAAACATTTAAATATTAAGTTGAACGTAATTTAATGAAGAATTTCATTAAAAAAACAGAATTAAAGTATCTGTATTACAAATTAGGTTATGCTCATTTTAGTTGAACAAACAAGCACAATCAAAGGATTCTCTTTTGCTGAAATTGCAATACAAGTTGGTGGTTCAATGACTTTCAAAACTAAGACAGATCATACTATTAGTTGCATAAATTCTTCGTAATACAGATATTGTAGTACTGTATTTATTTTTAATTCTACATTGAATTACTTTGATGATGATGATGTTGTGTCCATGGATATAGATTATATAGGACCAAAGGTCTCATAGACGGCTTCAGCGATCTCCACACAGTGGTCCTCATAACGATTAAATTACTTTTAATTTGATATACAATTGTTTATTTTGATATAACAATCAATATATATTCTGTAATCACACAAAGTTGAAAAATATGAAACTTTCAAAAAGTGTCCACACTTTTGGCCACCACTGTATAATGTGTAAATTGTATCTCGAAAAGTACGATTGCATAGATCCTCTTTATGGTAAAATCTTTGCAGACTCTTACGTATTGCTTATCGACAAAGATTTTATCGAAAAAGGGTTTAGAATTAGTTTTAGTTATGCCTCGTCCATTTTAGATTACACACTACGTTTATAACGTAAAAAGTGGCAGATATTATAATTGATTTGTCTGTCCGTCAGTCACCCACTTTCACAGCCCAAAATACAAACGAAATATACAAGCGTGATGTCCCAAAAAATATATTATAGTCTACAGTCCAAATTTCATTCGAATCAAAGTACAAAACCGTCAGAACAATTCGAATTAAAAGTATACTTAAAATTTCAAAAACTAAAACATTCAATTCCCATATAAATACCAAGATAATTCCATTTCTTTTCAATATTTCTACTGTTGCCACTTCTCCAGACGCACGAAAAACTTGAAAGTATATTTATATTTGAGATATAAAATTAGTTTTGAAAGAGACGTCTTAATATATATCTTACTGTTATGATGGTTCATCTTCGTTTATTTTTAATCGTTCAATTTTAAGAAAGTGGCAGAGAGAGAGTTCTAATTTCTTATTTGTATAAATAATCCAGTCATTTTTTATTTGCATTTTAAATTTCATTTATGTATACTTGTTTAAAGAAGTCTAAATAAAATTTAGAGACTGTTTAAAAATTGCAAATCCTTGCTCGAATAAGTATAAGGTTAAATTATGTTAAGATGGACATTCGTTCCAACTTTCGTTGGACTGTACCGAATTTATATAATTTAAACAATAGTATCCCACAATTTTTCTTAACAATTGACACTATTTCTAAAATAACTTAGGAATGAGAAAATGGGCGAAAGCAAACTTGTATTCACTTCTTGTCATGATTTAACTTGAGAAAAATAAAATTAACTTCATAACCCTTTTTTAAATTCCCGTTAAGTGTACGGCTTTTTCCCTGAACAGTGATCCAAATTGAAGGCAATTTAAGATCTCCACGTTAAATGGGCAGGAATAAATACACCACACCCATCCCACGATAGCGGATGCTGTGACATTTATAAACCATTAAAAACTAAAACTACTAATTTAAACTACTTCATATTTCACTGGTTGTTCAAAATGAGTAGTTCCTAAACCTTCTAAAATATAATTATATCAATCTATTTAACAATATTTCTTATTAATGCCCAAATTGTTTAATAAAGAATGTTATCGTATTTTATTAAAATTTGTAATGAAAAAAATCTGCATAGTTTGAACTGCATAGTATGATGATGAATTTATTCTGAGAAAAAAAAATTAAATATGTATTTCGATAAAAGCAATGTTTATGGAATTGGTTTATTAAAGATTCTATCCCAAAAATTTTGGTATTATGATTTTAAAAAAGAAACAATTTATATGTAATGCGTTTGACAAATTTATTTTAAAACACTATTACCATGTAATAACAATTATAGGTTACATTTTAAAAAGAATTTATTCGAAAAGAATGTTGTTAAATATTTTAGTTGTAAGCAATATTTATAGAATTTTTTCGAAGTATTACTATGCGAGTGATGTTTATAGAATTGTAGTTTTAAGAAGAATTTATTTCAAAATATTTCTTTTAAAAATTATCGTTGAGCAATTTTTATGGAATACGCTTAATCCGAAATTTATTTAACAAGAATTGTTTTAAATATCACACTGTGAAAATTATTTATTTGAAAAGTTTTTTTTTTTACTATTATAGATTTTAAAGTTTACAAATTTTGCTATAGCACTCTAAGTCGCTATGCTATAGCACTGCAAGTCGCTTTGCTATAGCACTGCAAGTCGCTTTGCTATAGCACTGCAAGTCGCTTTGCTATAGCACTCCAAGAATTAGTTTTTTTTTATGAAAATGTGTTTTAAGAAAAAAGAACGAGACCAGAAGTAGTCGCTTTCTAAGGAGGAATCTAAATATTAAGAAGTCTTTCTTCGAAGCTTTCAATATACTTTGTTACATTATAAAATGCGGTACAATTTAAACTCTTTAAACACACTAAAAACTCGAGGCTAATATATAACGACAAATTCAATGGAGGGCTCGATGGCTACGCCCTTACATCGGCCTGGTTTACATAGACCGGACGAATGAAAAATATGAAACAGAATACATGAAGAAGAGAAAGTTTAGAAAAAAATATCAATGAAATAAATAAAAATATAATGTCTAGTAAATGCAACAGATTAATAACGAGTTTTAAAACTGGTTACGTGTTCGAACATTATTACTGTCCAGTTTTTGGCGGCATAAATTAAGCGTAGAAATGTGCCATCAGAGTGTCTTTTGATGGATTGCTATTGGCCGGCTTCCGTTGTGAAAGAATGCGTGCGTGAGGTGAATTGGTTATGGCGCCAAAGTGCCGAATTTTAAATTATTCCATTAGTGGATTTTGAGAAATGTAAAATGATCTTTGAAAAGAACAGTTTTCCATTTTCCCTGCACGTATTCAGTATTATTTTAGAAACTTTAGGATAAGTTACTTTCTTAGAAACATATAGTACCCCATAGAAGAAGTTTACTCATATCTTCGAAGCATCGTAAACCTACTATTCGTCACGATTAACACTCCTATTATTGATAAAATTTCAGCATATCTAACAAAACTCAAGTAAAATGGGGTTGTTTCTTCTATGGGGGAGGAATATTAACGTTTAATGGATTGAGTAGAGAACAATAAAAGAAATATGAAAATTTTTATATCATAAAATATATAAATGATTATAGATGAATGGTTTTATGTATTATTATGAGTGAATGATTAAATGAAAGGATGTTTGTTTAAAGAAATGCATGTATGATTATATGAGTTAATGTAATATTGTATTGTTATGTTGATGAAAGAATGATTATATGAAGGAATGCGTGATATTGCATAAATTACATAATTACGTGAAATAATGGATGCATGATTATATAATTTATTTTTATTATTGAAAAACTTATATCAATTCAATAAAAATTCTTAAAATTTAGTAAAAATATAGGTTTTTGATGCATTGTCGGGTTTTCTTAGAAGTAAAATTTGAGCATTCTTTTAAAATATTAAATAACTTTTATTGTTCCCGAATATAGAAAAACTATGAATTCAGAACTTATTACTGTTATTCGGAAATTTTCTCGTTTTTTAATAAAAAGTAGTTTATTACAACGTAAAGACATTGGACCAACTTCTGCTTCGCAAAAAAATGGACATTCTACTAGAAACGTACTATTCCATCTATTATTTATAACAAGTATAAAATAACAAGATGTCCTTTATTTCACATCCATAATGATTCCTGATAGTTGGGTGTCGAATTCAGAAAAACCACTACAAAACCATAATTGGCTCTGATTATACGCGAAGTGGTCAAAGGAATATTTTAAAATTCTTCTCACACTAGAACGTACGAAAGAGTTCAAAGCATGCATTACAAGTAGACGAAATGAGCGTTTTTATAAAGATTGAATAATCTCTCCCTTGGATGGGGTTTGAACACGTAGTATAGGTAATGAGTTAATTAGTATTTAGCAGTTTTTGCATTTCCTGGTGTGAGATATTCGTATTGTTTTTCGTAATGTCTGTTGGAGTAACGATTAGCTCATCACTTATATTACATAAAACAAATTTAAATAATTATTTAACGTAGGCGAATACCCAAAATTTTAAAATTTTTACTATTACTTTAATCTTTTCCAAATTTGGCATAGTTATTTCAAATATAATGAACAATGCTTTTTAGGCAATGTTTTTTATTTAAATATAATTGATTTATTTTAAACGGTGTTTTTCACCTAAAAAAGGGGTTTAAGCCAACAGTTCTAGTATAAAAAGTTTTACATTAATTTACCTGAAATTTTTCATAGATGCTATTTCAATATATATCTGTGCCATGAACCTCTAACATCTGGTGTAAGTATACAAGTTTTTTTTTTAAATGTCCAAGTGTAAGTTAATCGAAAAAAATCCTTTTTCTGTTAATTTATGTTTTAATTTATGACATTTTTCTTAATAACTTCTTTTCTTGTAATTTGTATGTAACTCTAGAGGGTCATTGCATGCATCAGTTCAAAACGAAGAATTTAACACATAATTAATATTTATAGGATGAAAATTCAATGTGGTAGACTTGTTAGCGTAAACCTCTTTTTTTTTAGTAGAAAAACACCGTTTAAAATAAATAAATTATATTTAAATTTAAAAAATGGCCTAAATAGTATTATTCATTATATTTGAAATCACTATGCCAAATTTGGAAACGATTAAAGTAATAGTAAAAAATTTAGAATTTGGGGGAATTTTGGGTATTCGCCTACCTTAATATCTTTAAACGGTTTGTGTGTGTTGATTTTAGTTAGTTAGAAATTCAGTAAACATAGTAAGATTTAGCTATTTTTAAATATTTTTTCCACACTCAAGATTTTAACTTACGTATCATGTGCATTTTGTTTTATATTAAAGAGTATTTATATAGTGTAGAAATATTTTCCAACAATAAATATAGTAGAAAATATCCACTTTATATAATATCCATTGCATCAAATCTAACCATAAATATTGTATTGAAATTAACTATTAAATTTAATTAAACATTAATTTTGAAAGACAGTTCAAAACATGCATTACAAGTTCATGAAATGAGCTTCTTTATAAAGATGAAATAATTTCTCTACTGGTGGGCTTGAACACGTTGTAGGTAATGAGTTAATTAGTTTTTTGCAGTTGGTATATTACTTCTTTCTCAAATGTATGTTAAAGTAATAATAAGCTCGAAATACTGATTTAATTTTTGAAACAGTTTATTCATGCCAATTTGAGTAGCTTAGAAATTTAGTATGTATAGATTGATGTAAGATTATTTTTATAAAACTTATTGACTTCCTTGCGTTTTATTTAAAGTTATTCGAAGCCACTCAATTAAAGGTTATCCATCATAACATTTGATTTGAAATAAAACAAATAAAAATCCAATTTTGCGGATACTCTATCTTGCAATTTTATCATTGAGATATGTAAGGAAGTACGGAACGATATTCATCATAAATCAAACTTTTAATTTCAAATCATTTACAAGAATCGAAAATAAGAATTTTAAACCCCCAAAAGTTCCTTCCAGTTTTAAGACAGTTGCACGACGGTAGCTCACGACTTAATACCTCACACTACACAGAAAACTGACTCAAGTCCCATGCAGTTAACATTGTAGAAACACCACTTTTCCGCGCACACGATAAAATTACATTAGAGAAACGACCCCAACGCAATTTTTACGATAACTCTCTCCTTATTTGTATCGCTAAATAAAAAAAAATACTTCAGTAAGATATCCCCCTAGGCTTTTTTATTTGAATAGTTTAGTAGAAAAGGTAACGTGTACGGAAACTTTCCCATGATGGACTTGACCCAGTTTTTCGTTTACCGATTCATTTATCATCGGCGTTGTGAAAATGAGGTGAAAACGACAAAAATCAATCAGAGCTATCTGATCGAAACTAATTAATCAATCAATTAATTCTCGTTGACCCGTTTCTGCCCTGCAACACTGTAAACCAAAGCGTTACCAATATGTACATTGAGGCCATACGCCTGACCTGGGTCGACCAATCAGCAATTAGAGGGAAAAGTGACGCATCTTACATAGTGCATACGTCATTTTTTCGAAATGTCCTTCACAAGGACGTTTTAGGATGTCGTGTGGATCACGTTAATCAGAAAGATTCCATGTGAAATTTATAATTTTTTAAAAAAAATTCTGGAGAATACTTATCCTAATCAATTACTTTGACTTTGAATTAGATATAAAAAAATGTCTAAGCTTCTTTTTTCTGTCTCGGTAAATGTCCTGTGGACACGAGTGTTGGATGTTTGGTTGACGCTATGTAGGCCTTGTTACTAAACCGCGGTTTAAAATTACGGAACCCGTCCCCAATAGTCCTTGTATAGGTAACCAAAGACGTTGAAAAACACTTTTTTAAAAATCAAGAATACAGATTGTACGGCAAAAATAGGGTAACAAGTACAGTGATTGGCCCCCATAATACAGTGATTGGCCCCACATCTTTAGCGGCCATATTGCTTTTCCGATTGTTGGTTCCACTGTTGCCAATATGACAAACGTTAATGGCAGGAATTTTAAAAACCTTTGTCACACCTATTTTGGGCTTTAACATCTTATTATTTTCAATAATGAATGAGGAGGCCAATCACTGTACTCGTTACCCTACGTCTTATTCGAATTTACATCTAAGAGTATGAAGTGTAAAAAGTATTTTGTTCGGTAAAATTTCCAGCTGCCATTCTTGAGCAAAACAACTTTTTTAAAAGAAATTAAATACTTTATGTGATCTATCGTTAAATTCTTCAATGTGATCTATCGTTATATTAAAAAATCTTTACAAAAAGATAGTTTGAATCTAAAAATCTCATACACTAACTAGCATTGTACATTTCGAATTGAAGCATGTCTAAATCAGGTTTCATACAATATAGAAACCCGACGCATATAGTGAAATTGTATCGAAAAATAAACATACCGTCACCGTGCACTCTGAACTAAATTTCACTGAAACTCAATAATTGTAATAAAATTTATTTTAAGAAAATTTAAATTTGTAATTTAAAATCGCGGTCAAATGACGAGGTCGACACCCCGAGCAAAGAGACGTATGCGGTGTTAGAACAATTAACACATTCTATTTATACCAAGTTATTCCGACTATGCAATATACATTTTGAAAAGATATAACTTCTTGAATGCTAATTGCTTAGTTTGGACTGTTACGATGTGTTGTGTGCAGCGCATATAAAGAAAAGCTTATCTTGTAAATGGTGATAAAGGACAGTTTCGGTGACACTAATTTTTCCAACTTAATTACAATTATCTCCACATTTCTCATTGCAGTTGAGTTTGTGATATGCGGATTGATTTGCGACATTAGCGTACTTTTGAGTGATTTACCAGTTTTTTTTTTAAATTTGAAAATTGGTGAACAATAATTCCTTTTTTGTAAAGTTTTCAAGTGTCACTTAGTTATGCCCGTTAAAAGCTATTAAGCTTTGCTTTTTAAATTTGTATTATTTTCAACTGTAAATAATGTTGCAAATAAACTGCTCAAATTCGTGATATTTGTATGCAATTGATTTTGCAAAGATGGATAAGACAAAGTTAAACTGTGAAACTTGTAAGATGCCAATGAACTACCTTATTTTTCAAAAAAAAGTGAGTTCATTGAATCTTGTATTATTAACAAGCTAATATAAAAACCGAATTTCTCAAAATTTGGAGTTATTTTGGCAAGCGGGGCCCGAACCTGAGATCTTTCGCATATAAGGCAAGCGCCTTCTCGATTGGGTTCAACAGCTCCTACTTTTGTGTAGTAAAGACTAAATATAAAAAAAAAATTCCCGATGCAATGCTGAATTCAGCGTCAAAAACTCAAAAAAAAAACATTTTAAGTGCTGCATTAAATTCCCGTTGAATAAATTACACAGTTGGAGGTCAAGAGCATTTTATAGCTTCGCGCCATTACACAATGCTGGTTTTTCCTGCAAAAACGTTTGAGATCTTCTCATGGTCATCTAAAAACACTTAAATAGTAGGAAGCTACAAGAGCAATTATCTAGGGTCCCTTATGTAAAAGGTTAAAATTAAGGTAACTCTTAACCTAAAGTATGTGCCGTTACGTAAAATTGTAATCGAAGGTACTAGATAACAGTTGCAGTTAAAAAGAGTTGTGAAAAGGATAAATCAAATTGCTTCAAAATGACAATTGTTGATCATAATTGTTGTATCTATTGAATCTAAATGTTTTCCATCTGTGAAAAGTTTTCATTTAATTTAGGAAAGTCGTTATAACCATTGTTCTAAAACTAATGCTTATATTTAACTGCCGTCAAATACTGTATTTCATTTCTATAATTTTAATAATTCATGTTAAGTAAGAATTTTATTGGATAAATGCTACTACAATAAGATGTGACGTTATTTCATCAAATTAATATTCGAATTGACGTCAAGTTTTGATAGAAAATTTATAGACCTATAGATAACTAAATATACTTAACGCAAAATACAAACTGCTTTTTGTGCTATACTAAAACCGACCTTAAGTTTGCAGCAGAGAAATGTACTGCGCGGAGGAAACTGGGTAAACAACGCAGCTGGCGCCGAAATTTCGCCTACTCTGATTGGCTGCTCCTTTGACCCTGATATTCGTGCGCCCTGTTACGTCAAAATCGAAGAAAAAATAATCAAAATTACACTCTAACTGAGGCTAAACTAATAAAAAATAATAAATTTATGTCTCGAAATAACAAATAAAATTGTTTATTGAATGTGAAACACCTTTTTTTATTCGATTCTCGCACTCGAAAATGAGAACCATTTACCCCTTTTCTCGTAGAACATTTGTATACTGCAAACTTAATGTCGGTTTTACTGTAGATACCACATCAAGAATCACTCAATGCTACATAACACATTTTTACACAATTATAAAAGAGTAAATTTTCTAAAATGTGCTTACACATTTGCAAATTCGTGTCTTTTTAGGAGAACTTCGCCCTTTTAACAATGCCTCGAGAACTTTTCAACCTAAATGTTAGACTTTAATATAAATTAATCAAAAATATTCAACATTAATATTTAACATAAAAAATTACCACCCTCCCGCTGTTCGACCGGGTTTCGTTTTCATGCTTTTCAAGAGAAAAAAGGCCAAATAATCAAGAAATTGAACTTTTATTGCGGTGTTCCATTCTTCTTTACACAAAAAAGAACATTCCAATTTTGCGAACAGTCACAACATGACAGCAAGTTTAATTCGAATCCCAAATAAATGCCCGAAACTTCAAATCAAAATACCATACAAAAATTATTCACGAATCATATGGAAAGTACCGAAACAACAAATGAAGTTATGACATTCTAATACTTGTGAAAAGCCAAGAGGTCAACCGTCATTTTTTTTCTTCACATTCTCGGGTGCTTCCATGGAATTGTATGTGCTGCGGAAAGTCACGGGACTTCTTTTGAATACATATTCTGTAAAAGAACATTCTGATTTCTAGAACAGTCACAACATGGCAGTAAATTTAATTCGAATCCGAACAAATGCACAAAACTTTAATTCAATCCAAAACATTATTCACAAACATAAAACGTATTTAAAAGTACCGAAACAACAAAATTATGACATTCAGTTACAAAAAATCAAGAGGTCAACCGCCATTTTTTCAAATTCTCAGGTGTTTCCATGGAAATGTATGAGTGGCAGAAAGTCCCGAGACTTCTTTTGAATATATTCTGTAAAAGAACATTCTGATTTCTCGAAAAGTCACATGACAGTCAATTTAATTCGAATCCAAATAAATACCCGAAACTCTAATCCAATCCAAAACATTATTCACAAACATATTTAAGAGTACCGAAACAGCCAAAAAAGTTATGACATTTTAATACTTTCAAAAAAAACCAAGAGGTCAACCACAATTTCTTACATATTCTCGGGTGTTTCCATGGAAATTTATGATTTGCAGAAAATCACGCGACTTCTTTTGAATATATTATGTAAAAGAACGTTCCTATTTCTCGAACAGTCACAACAAGACAGTAAATTTAATTCGAATCCAAATAAATATCCGAATCTCTAATCCAATCTAAAGCATTATTCACGAACATAAAACATATTTAAAAGTACCGAAACAACAAAAAAGTTATGACATTCAGTTACAAAAACCCAAGAGGTCAACCGCCATTTTTTTCACATTCTCGGGTGTTTCCATGGAAATTTATGAGTTGCAGAAAGTCACGTGACTTCTTTTGAATATATTCTCACTTTTTTTTCGAACAAAACGAATTTCAAATCGCAGCTGGGGGTGGGTGAAAGTTTGGGTCCACCCGAATTCGAAGCGTGCACGCGACGCCCAAGGTTTCAAGCAGGATGCGTCACATTCCAAAAAGAACAAAAGTTTTAGAATTTCGTGAGATTATCGGGTTCTTTTGTCAACGGGTTAAGATCCCACGTGACAGCGGAGCCGAGTTGAGAAGAACACTGCCTACTAACCTATTTTTGAAGGATGCCTAGTGTTACATGGCTGTCTGATCGAATTATTAAGAAATACCATTATAAATCATGCTAGGTTGAATAGAAAAATTGGAAAGTTTTGGAGATATTGTCAATTTTATAAAATCTAAAATGTAACAACTCAAAAGTTATTTTCTTTCAATTGCAATATTAGCAAAATAATTTTGCGAACAAAAGGTTTATCTTCTGAAAAAGCCAAATATTGCATTCGCTAAACAATATATCTTAAGACAAAAGGTATCCGCCATTTCGGTAACTTAGAACGTTCTTCGTTTGTATAAAGGCTGTACCTTTTTAAAGTCAACATTTCAAGAGAAAAGATCTAAAAATATCAGTAAAAGCAATATTTGAAAGGGTTAAAAGTTTAAAGGTTTTATAATTATTGAAAAATCTTTCAAGTGATGAGTTTTATTTCAGTTTAGCTAATCAAGATAAAATAAACAATGGATAATAACGGTTTAATGATAGATCTTTTATGGCCTTATTTGAGAACTAAACCCTCATTTATGAAATAAAAACTTGTTTTTATCCTCTTTTTAATTGCATAATAGTTTTAAAATATCCTTCAGAAAAGCTTCTTGTGAAATCTGTTTTGGCTAAATGTATATTTGATTCATATCGTTATTATTCGACCTATATTCTTAGGCATCAAGTCTGTAGCTTCAGCCGCTCTCTAATTTCAAGTATCATTAACATACAAAGCTAAAACTTCTTTTGATTCTGTGCGAGATATAAATGAGTAAAAGTGTTTTATGTGTGTGGGGAAAGTGTAACGCTAAATACATCCTATGATCGTTTAAAAAGTTCAATTACCTATGAAATATTGCTTACTGCTTTATACCGTGGTAGCATTTTTTTTAAAGTTATTAAAAAGTTATTCTTTGAAGTTATTAAAAAAAAATAAGCAAACTGGCAAAAATTTCGATCGGATTTTAGATTATTTATTTTTAGATTTTATAAAACCGCTTTTTTTTAAATAACATTAAGTATTTGTATATGAACTACATAACTGATAATAATCACTTGTTCTAAAAACAGTCTACTTTTAAAATAATAATTTCCCATTCAATCGAAATCGAGATATTTATAAACAAGTTAATTGCCTGAAAGTAGGGAAAATGTAACGCAAAATATATCCTATAATCTTTCATAAATAAAATTATCTATGAACTATTGCTTACGGCATAATTTTTCTTGAAAAATATTGAAGTCAATTTTGATTCCTTATCTTTAACAAACTGGTGAAAATCGCGGTCAGGTTTTATAAGGTTTTATTTTTCGATTTTATGAAACTGTATAATGGATATAACAATAAGTATTTCTATATGAACTACGGTAACTGTAGTACGTAATTGATATTAATTAATTAAACGTTATATATTTACGAGGAAATATATCATCAGCTTATGAATATAAGTGTTTAAAAACATTAGTTTGCTATCTTCATTCGTGTTATGATACCAAAACTAAGGGTGTGAAACACAGCACGGCTTTCAATTATCAATCAACAGTAGATATTTGATACGCTACACTCTTAAAACAAAAGAGTGAAATCCACTCCAGTTGGAGAAGTGCATTTTCGACACCCTAAAGGCATGCATATTTTCTCAGACTGAGTTAAAATCACTCGTTTGGAGTGATCCTGTCGGAGGTTTAACGCACAAAGGATCCACTCCAAAAGGAGAAGTGCATTTTCCAGTCTGGAGGAGTGAAATCCACTCAGACTGAGGTAAATTGGGAGTGTTTGTTTTAAGAGTGTAGAATTTGGTTCTAAAGTAGTTGTTATCCTTTGCGTATCATGACGTCCTACATGTAAAAAACTCGTTCTTATCACACTAATTTTAATACTGTAAAAATAAGTCATATTTCTGTTGAGACTGAAAAAGAATTCGTTTAGAATAATTATGTCAAATTTAATTGACATAGTGGCGGAATTAGAATTCGGATAAAGATTTCTATACGAATTCTTTCACGAAACAAATTTGAAACCTAAAAAGTTCTAATGTAGCTATCCTTTGCATATGAGAGATTTCCTCGAAATCGTAATCATGATACGACCGACAGATAAATGTTCCTTACAACATCTATCAAAAAATCACGTTTGGTTTTGTCCTAGTCAAAGACAAGCTAAAAACAAAGTAGGAATCACAGAAAATCTAAAAATCTACACTCTTAAAACAAACGAGCGATTTTAACTCAGTCTGAGTTAAATTTACTCCATTCGGTGTCGAAAATGCACTTCCCCTATAGTAGTGGATTTCACTCTTTTGTTTTGTTAAACCTCCAACAATCTTAACAACAAACGAGTGATTTTAAGGTGATTACGAGCGATTTAGGAGCTAATTTTCACTCCTTTCCAGTGTCGAAAATGAACTTCTCCTATAGAAGTGGATTTCACTATTTAGTTTTAAGAGTGTACTGAAATTTCAGGAGTCTACAGCATTTAGCATAATTGAAACTATTATTTAGAGGCTCTGGGCATAACGAGCTTTATGGTAAATCAGGCCCTGCATACAGGTTAGGGTACGCAACAGTCAAAAGGTTGGTTGGTTGGTATACATATATTTTCAGGCTTGTATGCTTGCTCAGAGAGCCGCTTATAAACCTTTGCCAAGTAAGACAGTCACAACACACACACTCACACACATACGTGATAGATGCTGCCATCTATCACGCGCCACCTCCACAATTTAAACATGTATCTGAAGGGGAGGGAAATAGTCTCCAGGAACCTGTACCCGTGGGAAACTGCGCAATTACCGCCCACAGGACTTTCGGACCCAGCAGACTTAACGAGCACGTACTCCGCATGTACTCGGTGAGTTTTCAGCAACCAGGACTCGATCGCGGGACCTTCCGATCCGTAGATCGAGACACTGACCACATGGCGCCTCACAGCCCTTCAAAAGGTTATTTCCCACGAGAAAAATCAAATCGCACAATATCGCACTGAATTACCTTCCCATACAACGCTTAAAATATTTTAATTACAAAACATCCTTCAAGAGTGGACATTCCATCAGTTGGCGTATCATCAAATCCCATCACGTTTGCTCTAATAGATCCTTCTCCGTCAGTTCTCCGCACTCAACTTGACGTGGTTCTCCATGAACCGTCAATGTTCAACTGAGACTACAGTGGTGGTGTGAAACAGTTGCAACTAGCACTTATGACGGGAAAGAAAGCTACGCTCCTTGCCATCCTAACTTGGTTAAAACAAAGAGTGAAAAGGTTGAAGGAAAAGCGAGTATGGTCCGTTTGTTGGAAACTCTTGTAAGGTAATATTTATATACAAGATGATCTGGATACAATTTATCCAAAATACACTTTTCATTCTGATAAAATTGCAAAATTTTCTCAAATAATATTAAATCTGTTAAACCTTAAACGAAATTAACGTTTCAAACATGTTTTCTGGATGGATTCACAAATAATTTGTGAACACATGCGCGGAAGGATCTTCTCCATAGCATATTTCTCATTACCCAACTCAGGTTGTCAAGGAGTGTATCTTTGTATTGAGGAACTGAAACAATTGGACTTTTTCAATTGTCTTTATTTGAAGGGCTTTGGATACAAGTGTACCACTAAAATCTCAGTAAAATCCTGTAGACGGATATTTGTTGGCAAAAATAAAAATGAATCCACTTATTTATGGAGGTTTAACGAATGCACTGGGACAGACGTGCTCGTTAAATCTGTGGAGTACGAATTCCCGGCGGCAGCGTGAGCTCACGATGTCGCTTAAGGTTCTATCTGCTGCCAGCCCAGATGTCTATCTCGTCGCCTGACAGCGGTTCTAAATTACGAGGCTCAAATTGGCTGTGTTAAAACTCCTCGGAGGCTAGAAATTGGCGGCCGGAATTATATAACCAAACTTGGGTTTAAATGAGACGAATTGTACGTATTACTCAAAAGTCGCGCTAAAAAATTTAAGAAATTTTAAACTTTCCATTACAGTCGAAACCATACCATTTTCACTTACATTTGGCACAGTTTCCCACGGGTACAGGTCCTGGAGACTATTTCCCTCCCCTTCAGGCACATCTCTAAATTGCGAAGGTGGAGATAGATGGCAGCATTTGTGACTTATGTGTGTGTGTTGTGTCTGCCTTACTTGACGAAGGTTTATAAACGGGTCTCTGACCAAGCACACAAACTGAATATATATGTCTGTCCACTTACATTTTCTCCAAACCAATGACTCGCTTTCTTCAGCCCATATAGCAGAAGCAAACAATCGCGAGATGGTCCACTCTGGAACAAACAAAGGGCGGGTCGTCCCGTACAAAGAACGGGGTCAAGGTACATCGGGCAACAATTAGCTGCGGGAGTGAAAGTTGCACCGTACTTTCATTTCCTTTCGGTTTCACCTTCTGGAATCCATGTTTATTTGACACAAATGCAACCAGCATTTAAGTTTAGTTTCACATGAAAAGTATATTTTAACCATTTAGTTACGTATTAATAAGGCAGTGGCATTACAGTGGATATCTTAAAGGAATGACTTTTAGCTCCGTCTGCAAAAAATTTCCAACCTGTCATGTAAAGCCAGACTCTCATTTCTGGGGCTTAGTACAATAGACTTAAAGTCGCAGTGCTTGGCGATCTTACCCCCCACCAAGAAAGTCATAAGTCAAAGCCAGACTCTATGGAGCCTATACAGAAGACCTTAAATCATCTCCGCTTCTAGTTATTAGCCTTGCCAGAATACATGGACTCATGGACCAGATCGAGCTGTTGCGATGTCATGAAGGTTTAGTAAAAACACAACAAATTTCCCTTCATTCCGAGCTTTAACGGTAAATTAGAAAATTATTGACTCTGGGTCTTCAATGTTAATCTTGAAGAGTCTGGTTTGAATTGCTGGGCAGTTAAAGACATGCTCCGTTTTAACGATGCAAATCACTCGTTATGTAGATTTTTTTATGCCACTTGCACACTACTAACAGTCAATGTAATAGTAACATATACGCTTTTGGCAAACCGACAAAACCTTATGCTATCCTGTCTGAAGATGTCTCCTTAACGGGCTCCCACCTGAGAAGGCAACCCACTTGCTTGAAGATACTGCCCCGACCTTTCCATCAAATTAAGACATTCGAAGGATCAGATTTCTCAGATTCTTTGCAGGTAAACTGCAGTAACTGCAACAATGAGTTAGACCATTTTCTTTCGGAAATAATTATTCGTTTAGTATACTTTCTTAGGGGTTAAAATTATCTAGTTCTTGCAACAATGGTCCAAGTTATTGGTTTAGATAGTGCAGTTTACCTGCCCACGACAGTTTTGTGAACGGTCTTAAGAATGTAGTTTGTCCTTCCAACGGCTTTTAACAAAGTACTGTTGTATGATGAGCTTTGCCTTAATTGTTTTTGTTGCTTGTTTTGTGTTTTATTAAGCGAATATGGGTGTTTGTATACTGAATGTTCGAAAGATAAAGGAATGTGAAGTTTAATATTCACGGGTAAAGTTTAATACTCATTATCATATTGCACCTTCAGGATTCTTGCGATTTTAAAGGAGATTGGTAGACTAGTTCCAAATAGAAGTGCATCTGTGTTAAGGCATCCAATGGTGGAAAAAATTCTAAGCCAAGTTACTCCGCTTGCATTGAATATTTTTACAAAAGGATAACTGTAGGTTGGTAATGGTATTCGCAAATTATGCTTTGAGGGGTCAACATTTTTTTATTTTTCAGTACAATAATGCTTACAAATTTAAATTCATTTAAGTGAGACAAGTTACACGAAAAATGAATTCGGAAAAACTTTATAGTTAACGTTAGCTTTAAATTAACGTAAACCTATAATTAAAGAAAAAGTATTAATGGTATTGACAAATGAGTCGTTAAGGGGCCAAAAATAAATTATTTTCAGTAAAATAATGCTTACAAGTTTAAGTTCACAAATTCAAAAATTTTAGTAGGACAAATTAAGTTAGTTACATGAAAAAATAATTTTAAAAACCATATAGTTAACGTTTTTATTCGGTAAGGTATTAATGGTATTCACTAATGAATCGTTAATGGGTTAAAAAAAATTCAATAAAATAGTGCTTACAACTTTAAAGTTCACTAATTCAAACATTTTAGTAGGACAAATTTAGATACATGAAAAATGAATTCTAAACATTTATAGTTAATGTTCAACGAATCGAAATGAGACGAACGTTAACGAAAGGTGTAATGGTATTCGTAAATGAGTCGCTAATGGGTCAAATACAAATTTGTTTTTAATGCTTAAAAATTTAAGTTAACGCAAAGAAAAAAAATAAAATCCCTCCGGGTGGTCAACGACGAAGCTCTTCCGGGTATCCCATTGAGAGTCTTCATCGAAAGTCATTAAAAAGGTTTTGGTATTTCGTGGACTTCGCATCGCTTTGACCGGCCATGATTAATCAAAAGGTTTTCTATGAATACATAATGAGGCTATTGATGGTCTTGTGTTCTTCGGAGGTAGCAGTTGATCCAAGTTCTGCTTTTTTTAACCCTTTCAGTCCCAGTGATGCCATTTGGCATCATCATTTTCAATATTTTTTTCTAAATGTTTATGCCCCGTTATGACATCCAAACACACATTATTCGATTCTTCACACTCTGTTCTATTAGAAAATATTTTACATTAATCTCAATAGAAATCAGAACTACTATTTTTTTAAATTCAGAAAATAGCTAACAAGCATTTCACCTGATTTTTGAAAAGTTCACTTCAGTTCAATTATAGTATCTGAAAGTACAAACACCTTGCATTGAAGTTTAATTATAACTTTACACTTTTTTAAACTTTTTTTTTTAATTTTTACCTCCAATGATCTGATATGAAACATAAGATAATAAAAATATTGCGATAGGGTCCAAAATCCGAAATTGAGATTTTGGGTACCCTACACTTTTTGGAGGGTGATGTTTCTAAAAAGGTTTTGAGCATTAGTCGGTAGCAGGTTTTGGAAAAAATCGCTCATCCGCAAATGGTAGCTGACATAAAACTTTTTAAGTATTAAAACTATTAAAGATACCCTACACTCTTAAAATAAAAGAGTGAAATCCACTCCAGTAGACGAAGTGCATTTTCGACACTGGAAAGGAGTGAACATTATCTCAGACTGAGTTAAAATCACTCCTGAAGTGATCCTGTCGGAGGTTTAACACACAAGGGATCCACTCCAAAAGGAGAAGTGCATTTTCCAGACTGGAGGAGTGAAAATCAATCAGACTGAGTTAAAATCGCTCGTTCATTTCAAGAGTGTATAGGGCAGATAATTACTTTATTAAAAATAATAATTTAAATTCATTGATATATTTAATTTTAATTGTACACTCTTAAAGCGAGCGAGCGATTTTAACTCAGTCTGATTGATTTTCACTGCTCCAGCCTGGAAAATGCACTTCTCCTTTTGGAGTGGATCCTTTGTGTGTTAAACCTCCGACAGGATCACTCCAAACGAGTGATTTTAACTCAGTCTGAGATAATATTCACTCCTTTCCAGTGTCGAAAATGCACTTCTCCAACTGGAGTGGAATTCACTCTTTTGTTTTAACAGTGTAGGTCATGTAGTGATATACACCCCTAGTTCAGCAACCACCATGTACTATTATCAATAACAATCGGGATCAATAACATCGTCGGTTGCTGAAAGATAACGTGTGAGAAATAACGGAATTTTCTTGGTCGTTTGCTGACCACTCTGTGCCCAATCGGAGACAACTGAAATATTTGACACTTCGCCGGGTTTTTATGAATGAAAGTCGAGTCGGGGAATAACACGGTTTAAAAGAGACTGCCGATTTATAACCCGTAGGGTGTCTGAAGAATTTTATACGTCAGTGTAACAAAGCTGCATGTGAAACTTTAGCTATAAATGGGATTTGTAAATGATACCATTATTTTTGATGAATTGTAATTCTTATACTAACATTTTCTCCTGATTGGATTTTGATTGATTCAAATCATTTTTATAGCATTTAGAAATATTTTATAACAATAAGCCTAAATAAAGGCTTTAAAGCTATTCTATGTATGGAATTCAGTAAGCCAATTTGCTTTTATCGATTTTAGCTTGTACAAGTTACTTATACTTAATTTTGAAAATGCTTTTGCTTCAGAATATTTCCAGCTCGATTATAAATACACAGTAAAATACATTTTTTTTAATAATTACTGCAGCTGCTTACCGCACATGCGAACTTAAACATCCACGCTAGATGGCGCTTATTTGCTTCTGCGTTTTATCAGCGCCATCTACATTGCAATAAATATTGTAATGCACAAACTTTTGGTGGAGACTGGTTGTGTTATATCTTCTGCAACTCCAGAATTACACTTTGGATTTTAAAAGAATTGTATTATTCGATCAAAGAATGTTCATGAAAAACAGCAGAGAAAATCTCGTTTTGTAGACTTTTCGAAACATCCCTGTATTTTAATTATCTTTTCTTATATGGTACATCACACTCACTTACCCAACAGCGTCAATCGAATCAATTATACCTACCATAGTACAGACAGACCCTTTAAAACTCGTCGAAAGGTCTGTATACAAACCAGGTTTCAAGTTGTCAGTGGAATGGTATACATCCAACCTTTGTAATCATGGAATTGTAAACCCCGTTACACACCAAACCTTTCCAGGTTCAGTTGAAACTTTGTCAAACAATTGCAAATATTTATCACGCGATTTTTTAAAAAATAGTTTTATTTTACTTTCCCTCTGTCCCTGTTTCAAAAGAAGTAGGGTAATTATTCAAAAAAAAAATTAAAATGTCTTGTTCGATTTGTATATGGCATGTTGAGTCCGTCAATTGTACACTCCTTGCAACAACTTAAGTTGGGTGAATGAAAATATGCTATGGAGAAGATCCTTCCGCGGATTTAACGAGTTCCATAAATTATTTGTGAATCCATCCAGAAAACATTTTTAAAAGATTAATTTCATTTAAGGTCAAACAGATTTGAATATTATTTGAGAATATTTCGCAATTTTATCAGAATGAAAAGTGTATTTTGGTTAAATTGTATTAATATCAATTTGTATGTAAATATAAAATTTTTATACGCGTAATTTACTTGCTTTACAACTTACACCTGTTTTTTAATTATTTTACCGTTTAATTTGAATATTCTACATAAAATTCAAATACAAAACTTCTATGACAGCAATTATTAATCATTGCACGATAAAATACTCAAACAGTAAACAACAATTATTGAAAATTGAAGTTGAATAACTATCATTATCTCATGGTGGTAGTTTTCGTAACAGATAATTCGTAAAAGAAAAATGATATGCGTAACTTTTAATTACCAGAATATAAAACGTGTGAATCAATAAATTATGCTAACACGCATCAAAGAAAATTTTGATTTAATACCGAAACACCTAATAATCTCTCAACAAGTGGCAATTTTCATAAAACACGGTAAAAATTAATAGAATGTTTTTTCAAACAATGGCTAACCTTTGAGTTTTCCATAATTAGGAAATTATAGAAGGCGCCAAAATCAAAAATTGAGTCACGATCGTGAATTATTGGAAATATTATTTGCTATTCGAAGTTTATTATCCAAGGTGAAAATGAGCACACAAAAGAAAAAAAGTTTGCTTTAAGCAAAATAATGGAAGTTGGGAGCCTTATTAATTATATAAATCAAACTTGCCAATTAAACTCTTACTTTCCTGATAGAAGCGTGAAAAACCTCACACAAAAACGTTTTTCAAGCATCGTGATACAAGTCGTGACTTTCAACAAATAGCGAAAGTTTTTTTAAAAAAAATAAATAAGTAAATCGATAATAAACCAAGTCAATTTTCTGAAACACAATAAGGAAAATCGGAAAATAACAATTTTGTGATAGTTAGCGAATAATTGAAGAATTTTGAAGGAAATATCGTGATTTACTTGGAAATAAACGTTATTTATATTTTTATTTAAAAAAACTCTACACATGCATGCTGGGTAAAATTTTGTATTCCAAAAATATATCACTTAAAAATATATCATTTTATTATAACGTTCTAAATATATCTTCTAAGATAAAATTATATCGATCGACTCTACATTTTAAAAAGATTTTCAAGGTTTCAAGTTTGTTGAAAAAAATCACTTGCCAATATCACCTGCAAAAATATAATCATTGTTTTGTTAAATGGACATTTTCCATGTATAAAATAGTTCTAGAAAATTAATTTCCCCCATTATATAACCTTTCTACCCACATTACTCAAACAATGAGGTTGTTTCAGATGACGCTTCCCCTTTTGCAGTCTTGCATTTCCGAGACTTTATTGGTTGTTTTTTCCTTACTCTCAATGCGCAGTAAACACCGGTGATATTTATATAGTGGGTATTTTATATTGAGTAGTATTTAGATAAATTTCATCTACAGATTACAGTATAATAAATTATATAATGTAAAAAAAAAACAATAAAAGTACAAAGAAGACGAAACAAATAACATGAAAATATAAAAACTGTTGAAATTATTTATCAAATCTACCATTTTTTTAATACAATTTGAATAATTAGATCAAATTATCCTCAAAACTAGTCAGGACCAAAAATGAAAACAATACCGTTGTAACTGTTGCCACCCATAACGCAATAAGTTGAAACTTAAATTTTGAATTAATCAATCGTCTCTTTCACATAAACACATTAAAATATTTTATAGGTTACTGACACCCTGTAACTTTGCCTTAAGGATAGAAGCATTGTTATAACTGTTGACAAATAAGGAATTCCAAACGAAAATCAAGTAATTTGTGGAAGCATTTTCGCCTAGAGTGCTTATTTTGGAAATTTTGAATCCCGGGTCGCGTTACTAGGGGTCAAAGGGTCAACACTTCTTCATGTCAATGGAATATTGATGAATTTTTTCGCAATGAAATTCGAGATATTTTATGGAAAATTACCGAACTGGAGGGCTTTGGTTAAAGGCACGGTTGTTTAACAAGGAAGCAGGGATCTAAGGTATCGAATTGCGAATGCAACGTATGTATGAGTAAATATTGCTTATTTTCCTGAAATTATGTAAGAAAATGCTTCCTCGAATTTTTTTGCGGTTGTAAAATGAACATTGTGAGGTATAAAAACGTAACTTAAAATAACCAAACACACAACTTATGAATAACGAAAAGCAGGTGAAACCATATTATAAGAGCTGATAGCTATAAAGATTAAAAATTTCGTATTGCAAATTAAACGATTAACAGATTAAATTATTTATTACATTTAAAAAACATTATTTATTAAAATTGTTTATTTTAAAAACATTTTTTAAATTAAAATTATTAGAGATACCATTTATGAGCCATTAACTTTTTTATGTAATTTGGAATTTAACACATGCTGTTAAACAATTTCCTGATTCAAAAACGTTTTCTGAATTTTCTATGAAGGAAAATTATATACATAATTATACCTGAAAAAATAGGTAAACTGCCATTTTAATGAACTATATCAACGTTGCGATCAATTAAAAGACATTAAAAAGTTTTAGACTAAAATACATCTTAGTCGAATATTTATTATGATACTTATATCAGGAATTAGCAATACCTCATCTAATATTATTAAAATTCAAGCTTATACTGATGTAAATAAACCATTAAAAAACTTTTTTTAAGTTCTATCCAATTGATAAAATACATAGCACTTATATTATTATCTAAACATTTTATAATATAAAGAATAAGCAAACGAGACTCTTTAAACTTTTCCCTAATAAATACAAAAAAATCATTGAAGAGATCGGCGTCCATCTTCTAAGACCGGCCATTTCAAACAGAAGCCACGAATTTCGAAATTAGATCATTAGAACGAAAGGGGGGGATATGTCGATCACTCGTCAAAAAAGGCTTAACGAAAGTGAAAACAGACCACCCCCAGGCAGGTGAGAGGCCTCGAAGAATAAGTTCGTTCGATCGAACGAGCGCCTTGAGACACGAAATGTTCCATTTAAGAACCGTCTGCAGACATCTCAAAAATTACGGAGGATAGAATGTGAGGCAAATGCTGTCTGGTCGAACGTAATGTAAAATGAGGCTTGAAAATTGAAGCCAATCGTTGTTTCAGGAATAAGCCCAGATAAACGAATGGCAATTTATTTGGCGATAAGTTGCATAGAAGAAAATTTAATAAAATTCACGTCGTTACTATAAAGTTAGCCCTTTCAGTCCCAATGACAATTTGGCATCATTTTAGAAAATAAATCCTGATCGTCTATTGTCATTTATGATATCAAAAAGCACATAATTTGAATCTTCAAACTTTTTTCTATTAGAAAATATTTTTTATTAATCCTAGAAAGATGTCAGTCCTATCATTTTTTAAAATTATGATCAGAAAAGTGATGATGCCAAATGGCATCACTGGGACTGAAAGGGCTAAACATTAGACAAGTATTAATTGAGGATCTTGATTCTACATGGAATTAAATCATTTGTTTTCCTTTCTTCAAACAATGCAACCTTGCACGACAAAACCACTTTAACTATTTTTTATTCCATGCTATTATTAAACTCAATTAACAATTAATAGACTCTTGCACAATGCTATCTCTGGTTGTAACTTTTACATATTAGAAAAAATACATTGCTGGGCAATGGGCATGCTGACATACTTTATATGGGAAATTAAAATTAAAAAAAAATTAAACGAGCTCTCATTTGAAGATACAAAGAATAATAATGAATTAAACTTCAACTACCTTAAAACCTTGGTTTATTCATGTCCTGTTCTCCAATCCACAACTGTTATTTTTATTGATTTCAGAACTAAACTGCATGCCGCATATGACAAAATTTACACTTATCGATTCTTAACCAAGAAACTTTTAAGCAGCCTCACTTATTTTGAAGCAAAGCATCCACATTGCATTCTCACCTCGATGTCAAAGACTCTCTTCGCGTTCGCTTTCCTTTGCGGTCACAGTTAAAACAAAATTTATCGTCTGAAAAAAAAATATTCTACGAATATCTGGGAATTCTATCGAAAAAGGTCGAGAAGGAAACGTAGTGATTTTGTGATGATTTATGGAAAACAATGTCTTTATAGGTAACCGTGATATAAAATACATTTCTAGTTACATGGTAATTGCGAAAAAAAAATAAAGATGAGTTTAACAACACACGGAAAGTTTGTATCGAAAATTCTTTTTTTTAGTTTGTGTTGGAAAAAGTTTGAATTATTGCATCGGAAGTGTAGAAAGTTGTAAACTTTCAGTTGGAAACTATTTTACACAAGATTTATGTACCTAAAGGTGCATGCTGTTAAAAAAAGAATTAAAAAAACTTGCCAAAAATAGCACTTAGTTTTAATTTTAATAAAATCATGTTTTTGCTCTTCCAAATTTAACATTTTCAACAAGAAAAAAAAGTTTTGAAAATTGATGTAAGTGTATATAAAGTTTTGTAAAAATTGAATGGTTTTTGCATAAACTTAAAGTGGTAAAAGCCATAGGTTAGGCTCCTAAGATAATAAATATGACAAGTCGAGTAAAAATTTTAAATTTAATCATAAATTAAAAATTCTGAATAATAATATTAATTTTAAATTAAAAATTCTGTCATTTAATTATTTTTAATTTACACAAAAGTTTTTAAAATATATATATATATATACTTTTTAATGGAACAGAAAAAACTTTTTACTTGTTATTCATATTCAATTATTCATTTAATGATATCAAAATGTATGTATCCAACGGTCCTTTTAGGGTTAAACCAAAGTAATCCTTGCAATGTCCTTTCTTAGAAGATGAATGACAAAACTTCGTACAACAAATATCTCTTACATTAATCTAGTCTTTTACGGCCTCGTCTTACAAGCATAATGAACATCCTTTGCATACCTAACGGACAAAAGATTTGAGGAAAAACCACCATAAATGTCAGTCAGTTTCAAACGGATAAAGATTCATCGCTTTTTTTGCTTGCTATAGTTTTTCCTCGGAAATACCCGATAAACTTTCTCTTTTTCAGTTGGTATAGGAATCAGTTCTTATGCGTATAATTGGGTTGTTTCACAGAAGATCTGGCAAAAGCTCAGCGGCCTTTTTTTTCCTCTCCCTCGAATTTTGTTTGGTTGGTAGAGATAATCAGGTTTGTGTGCTGACCTAGCACACTAACATAGGACTACCTATAGGACGACCAACCAAACAATTTAACCGAAACATAAGTTATACGAGAGAAAGGAAAACAAGACCGTGGAGCTATTGCCAGATCCTCCTTGAAACAACATTTTTATCGTGCACATAATAACATATTTAGCGTGACTCCTTCTACACGTGTATTATTCGTCGGACTTTTTAGCTAAGGTGGGCAGTTATTTTGGTAATAATGCTCGCATCTGAACCTGGTACCTTTCGTTTACAAGGCCTTACCGACTGGGTTCCCAAAAAATATTCCGGGAAAAACACGATATATGTTGGTCGGCTTGAAACAGATAAAGTTTCATCGATTGTTAAGGACTATCTCCTCGGAGATACCCAATTAACTTTATCTTTTTAGTTGGAATATGAATAAGTTTTTATGAGGACAATAAGAGAAAAAATGAGGAATTTTGTTGTTTATTATATGGATGAAAAGAAAGATATTATGTGCCCATAGAAACCTACCATTTTAATAATTTTTAAAATTTATTACTTAGATTTATACTGTGATAATATTTTTTAATATTATACTGTAATTTTTTTTAAAAGTTTCGATAATGGAGACAATTAAGAGTATGTGAATAATTTTATGTTTAAAAAATATTGAAATTCTTTATATTATATCGGTATAACCTTTAATATATTTTAATAATATGCAATATATACAATATTTTTGCTTTTAAAAAGTGTTGTATTAATGATATACCTTTTTATTTTAGGTTCCTTGTACATTCCTGCTGCTGAATGTGTGAGTACTTTTAAGATTTAAACAATACCAAAGTATTATAGCGTAAAGAATATGTATAAATTATTGTAAAAAAACTACGTTTTCTTAACTAAAGCAAATCGTCACTTAAGTTCCCACATGTGCCATCTCACTTTGCACAACGGTAGAAATTTACTGAAAGGTAACCCTTGGCGAACTTTCCAAAATCGTGCCAAAAGTCGGCCGAAAACCCAACCGAAATGAACAAGTAACGGTCAGATATGTTTGCCATAAAACGTCATCGTTGAGTAGTCAAAGAATTCCAATCATCAGTCGAAGTCAGACAGTTGCCACAAAAAAAATATTTATCGCTAGATCCAAAAAACGCGCCAAGTAATACCGTACAGTAAATCTGATCCTTGCACCACAATGAGGTAGCACATGTGGGAACTTAAGTGACGAAATGTTTTAAGATGCATTTATAGCTTATTCTAACCTAAATAGTTTTATCTTGGTTCTTATTTAATGGTAGCACTACAAACTTTTTTTAAGATATAAAAATCGAGCTAGAGTAAAGTAAGTTAAAGTTGTTGTTAAGTAAATGGTACTATCTCTCTTTTTGATAACGTTAAAATTTTATAAAATTTTTAAATCGAATTTAAAATTATTGGTCAAATTTGTATGTTATAGTTATCAAATTAAATGTCTAGATGGAAAACTCATATTATACAAAGTGTAACTAAGGCAAAGGGTCCGCCACGTTTATTTTCGACTTTTGACGATGGAAAAGCAATCAGACAAAGTCGCCAATGATAGAACTGGACCGTATATATGAGTTACACTTTGGGAATTGTGATTTTTACATCTGGGCCCTTCAAATAGCCATAACATGTTTATTTATTAACGATTTTTTAGTATTTCCAGTTTTTATTTGTATTACTTTTTTTGCAGATATTTGAAGGAAAACTATATTTTTCTTTGAATATTATTAAGTCTTTTCCATATATAACTTCATAATGTATCTTCAGACCTCCTAATTCATTTTAATGGGTTTTTCACTCATCTTATGTTATTTTTAATTGCATCTATTCAATTATTTTTCAGAATTTTTTTCCAACAAGCAGCTAAAATTCAAAAATAGAACAAAAACTGTTTTTACTTTAAATAGCTTATATTTATAGAAATTTTTTAAAACAAAATGAAATTATTTCTCAGTAAATAAATGGTATTTTTTAATTTTTGTATAAAATTTACGTATTTATTTTACAGTGTAGAAACCTACTTATATCTCCGTACAATTTCTTATTTCATTTTTTAACAATCTCACAGCTCAACAATACATTAAGTAGTTGAATATACAAGAATTCAACAAGTAATTCAAGAGGTATATTCAACAAGTAATTAGTTGAATATACCTTTTCTTCTTATTCACAGGCTAGGGTTTTTTTTATTAGCATCGAAACCAGGAGAGATACACGTCTGTAAAATTGGAGATCTACTTTACATTTATAGTTTCTGATTTCCTATTTCAGCAATCACGTGGGGACGAGGGCACCCTGGGCTTCGACGACGTGCTCAGGAGGCACGACGGGTACGTGAAGGGGGAGACGCCCACCATCCCTGAGACCAGCTTCCGGTGCTCGGCCCAACCCTACAACCCGGGCATGTACGCCGACACCGAGACGCAGTGTCAGGTACGTCGGCTTCTTTTTATCTATAGTAATAAAAGAAAGAGTCTGTCTGTCTGTGTGTATGTCTGTGGATGGCAAAAGACCTATACCAAAACCGAGCTTAAGTTTGCAGCAGAGAAATGTACTGAGCGGAGAAAACTGGGTAAACAACCCGGCTGGCGCCGCAATTTCGCGTACTCTGATTGGCTGCTCCTTTTGACCCTGATATTCGTGCGCCCTGTTACGTCAAAATCGAAGGGAAAAAATAATTAAAATAACACTCTAACTGAAGCTTAACTAATAAAAATAATAAATGTATGTCTTGAAATAACAAATCAATTTGGTTATTGAATGTGAAATACCTTTTTGTATTCGATTCTCCCCCTCAAAAATGAGAACTATTTACCCCTCTTCTCGTAGAACATTTGTATACTGCAAACTTAAAGTCGGTTTTGGTATACTTAGACTGCTCTAAAAAATTCGAAATTTTTAATATAGATTCCTTTTAATACCTACGTGTGCACCTGAGGCTTAGTTTTTTCATATTTGATTGTGATTTTTAATTAATATAATTAGTTTTAAAAAAACGTCATCCACGTGGGATTGCGGGACCAAAACAAGGCTTGAAAATACATGGACCGGGCCGAAACGGGGGCTTCACGCCATCCTCTAATTAGTTTGGTTGATTGAGTTTGGTTGAGATATGCGCTCGCCCGAAGGCTGCTTCATCCTCTATTAGTGTTTGCTTTTTTAAGTGCTCATGCGCCAACACGAATTTAATTTTGTTTTGATTTTGAGTGTATTTTCACAAGTAAGCATGCCTCTAAAAGGAAGCAATGCGAAGTTAACGGGTTCCCAGTAAGGCGGGACCATACTGCTATCTACTCTGGGGCAATTTAGTATTAAACAATTACATTTCAAAGATAATTTAACAGGGCGAAAATAAAATAAACATATAAAATGAGTATTCAAGTCTCCTATAGTTTCACTGTCACTTATTGGCAACTCAAATATTTTGATTGTTGAAAAGACCACTTTGAAAACTGGTTAAGAACTTGAAGGAGGCAGTGATGCCAATCTTATAGCGTTTTGACTAGTATAGGGAATTGTTGCGTCAGTTTTGGTTGGACGTAATGTGTCACACTAAAACTTCGCAAAAGAAAAATATAGTTGATTGCTGATAGCAGTGTTTAAAGATTCAGTGACTATGAATATATTATCGCAGATACAGTGACTTATATTCTTTGCTATCTAGAGTAGATCTTCAATACATTGGCATCTGTGGTATGTATAATTTTGCACACTCAGTATCACCCCTCGAAAGCTATAATTTAAAATATAGCTGTGTAATAATAGAGTAAGTACCCCATGCAAGGCGAACTGCCTTCAATTGAAAAACTTTCTAAACCTTAAAAAAAATATGCGCCTACAAAAGCAATGAATCGCCAAAATTAGTACCCCTGACTTAAACCTAAATCTTCTTTACCACTTTCTGTTTACTAGTTTTAGTTTAGACTCATATAAAACACATGTCAAAGGTACCAAGGAAGTGATAACAATCCTCCAAATGAATTCACAATAAGAAAGTAATATTAAATGTCGTCCAGAACAGCTTTTTTTCATTATGTATATTTATTCTAAATGCAGCGAAGGTCATTTAAGAATATTTTTGTCTAGACATTGTTACAATCGCAGTAATCCACAAAACAAACAGCCGTGAACAGGTAAACAGCAGTATCTAAACTAATGACTTGAGCCAATGTTGCAAGCACTCAATAACCAATATATACGAAAGTATACTGAAAGCCTGAATATTTCGGAACAAAAATTTTCCAATTATTGATGCGATTACTGCAGTTTACCTGCCCACCGAAGCAAACTATAAACCTTACACATAATAACAATCAATTGCGAGTCAATGTATGTAATTACTAGAATTAATTTCATTATTTTATAGGTCTACCACGTATGTTTCGAAGATCGTCAAGAGAGTTTCCTTTGCGGTCCCGGAACAAACTTCAATCAGAGGATTTTAGCTTGCGACTTCTGGTACAACTTCAACTGCGCAGACAGTCCTTCGTTTTACAACGTCAACGCTGACATCGGAAAGATTCCAGACACTGTCTACAACCAGGGTCAATCCAGAGACCCGCAACCGCAACAGCCAAGCTACCCCAGAATCCCTAACCAGCCACCCTCAGTGGGTTCGATCCCCTCGCGAGTGAGCATTCCTTCCCCGCCACCACAGCGTCCGGAGATCCAACGACCAGAGGAGCCAGTCTTCCAACCCCAGCCTCAGCCTCAGCGCCCAGTTGTTCAGAGACCTCAACAACCAAGTTTCCAACCCCAACCTCAACGTCCAGTTGTTCAGCAACCTCAACAACCAAGTTTCCAACCCCAACCACAGCGCCCAGTCGTTCAGCGACCCCAACAACCGAGTTTCCAACCCCAACCTCAACGTCCGGTTGTTCAGAGACCTCAACAACCGAGTTTCCCATCCCAACCGCAGCGTCCAGTTCAACCTCAGCGACCTCAACAGCCGAGTTTCCAACCTCAACAACCAATTCAGCCCCAGCCCCCGAGGGTACAACCTCAACCTCCTAGACCCCAACCCCCAAGAGTTCAGCCACAGCCTCCCTACGTACCCCAACCAAGACCAGAACCCCCAAGGGTTAACGAAGTAAAACCGGAGTACCCGTCCCAAGGTTCGGGACATGGCCAAGGAGGAAGACGACCTAACCCACCCTCCATTCAACAAGAGGAAGATGACGGATACCAGTTCGATGGATACAATCCTCAGAAACCAGTCGCACTCCCACCACCCCCACAGCCTCATCCCCAAACCCCAAGGCCCCAGTTCCCTCCAGTAGTCACACCACCTCGAGTGTCCCGACCCCCACTCACGCCTCCAGTTGTGAGGCAACCAGAACCTTCGATTTCTCGCCCAAGAATCCCTGAGCCAAGCAGACCTGACTATCACCCAGATTGTCAATTGAAGGGAGGTTGCGATTACCAACCACCACGACAGCCTCAACCTAGTCGACCAGTTGGCAGCGGATATCCTAGCTACCCAGTTCCTCAACCTAGACCTATTCCTGAACAAAGACCAATTCCTCAAAAACCAGTATACGTCCCACCTCCTGCAATCCAGCAAGAGAATGTGGAACCAGAATACATTCCCCCGCCACCCCCACGACGACCAGTTGACCCCCCGAAACCAGTTTTTAAGCCACCTCCTCCTCCTATACAGCAAGAAGTAGCAATCGTTGAGCCCCCGAGACCTCAACGACCCTACGTGCCACCTCAAATTCCCCAGAAGCCAATCGATGAAGAATACAGAAGACCCCAACCTTCAATAGTAAGAGAACAGCAAAAACCAGCTTCCAGACCACAGCCACGACCTCAAGTTTCTACAGGAAGCCGACAGCCACAAAGACCCAAACCAGTATTCCCACCACCTTCCGACCATCCTTACTCCAACATCAAGGGAGGACCTGGCTACAATCAGCCGCCACCCCAAGTGCCGAGGTTTGAGCCAACAAGAATTGGTCGCCCTTCTGCCCCTGTACCAGTTCGCCCATCAGTGCACGACACACCAGTCGCTGCTTTGAAACCCGTCGCAGATAAACGACCCAGCCCATCATCATCAGGCGGATACAAAGTTCCCCAACAAGACAGGATCAAGAAACCCAGCGAGCCACCCAAGGACATCTATCAACCACCCATACAAGTGGTAGATCACCCTCGCAGTGAGATCAAAGGAGGTGGATACCCCTCTCAGCAGCAGCAGAGAGTGAAATCTCCATCAACCCCAGTATCTGGCGTCAAGGTTCCCCAGCCCCGTCCTAAACCCCAGCAACGCCCCAGAGCCCCAGTGGTTGTGTCCAGACCACAGCCCCCAGCCCAGCCAGCCACATCCATCAAAACCGTCAGCCCATCCCAAGAGCAACGCGTCAAGCAGCCCAGTCAGATCCAGAGCGTGTCTCGACCAAGCCAGCCACGATTCCCCTCTCACCAACCCATCGATCACCCCAACTCCAACATCAAGGGTGGATACGACAGGCCATCAGCCCCATCCACTTCCTACGAGCAGAAGACGAAAACCAACGTTCCTCGCCAACCCTCCGGCAGCGGATACCCATCCCAGCCATCCAAACCATCCCGGGGCGACTACGAACCAGCCCAACAGGAGATCACCCAGCACGAATACAAGCCTCAGCGAATCCCCCAAGCCACCAAGACGGTCTCTTCGGGCGTCAAAACCCGACCCCAAGCCGCATCCCAGCGCAGTTTCCAGCAAAGGCAGCCCAAGCCCGAGTACGATTCTGGTACCAGCTACACAGAAGGGCCCAACGTGTACCCGAAGCCCGAATTCGGCCAATACCAGCCCATCTCAACTCCTTCCCGAAGCAGCGTGAAGACCGCCTCGCCCTCCCAGAACACCATCACTCAATCCCAGAACAAGCCCGATTCCCAGCGGCCATCTGTGGCTTCGGGTTCTGGAAGGGGTGTACCAGGATACCAGCCCCCGTACCAGCCCCAGGTTTTCCCCCACAGGGAGAACCCAGACCACCCCAACGAGAGCTTGAAGGGCAGCAATGCCTACAGGCCCCCGCCCCCAGCCGGTTTCCAGGGAGCCGCTTCAGAGATCAGCGAGACACAGGCCAAGCCAGAAGAGCCTGAACCAGCCACGTCTCTCCTTGGAGACATAGGCGCAGAATAGAGTCACTTAATATCGTCTTTACTAGTAAGTACAGAGTCGTGACAACAGAGAGTGCTGGTGAATGGTTCTTTTGAGCGCTTATTTGATTGAAAGACCACTCAGTCAACCGACGCATGTCACCGACATGTTTCAAAGTTCTCACGGCTCTGTCTACTTTAGTAAAACCGATATCTACCGACTCTAGTGGTGAATATAAGGATGTTATCCTTAAGAGGGAACTGCTTAGAGAACTTTTTCAAAATGGTGGTTGTATCCCCCAAAGATGGGTTCATTAAAATTTACAAGTGACTTACAAAGAAACACGGGGACCACTATTAGCACTAAAATGTTCTCAATCGCACAAAGATGTATCTTCTTTAATGTTTTTTTAAGAGGTTGAATATTTGTGAACTTTGCAGAAAAATGTATACTGCCAATTACAATCAGTCGATTCCAAAAACTTCCGTGAAAGCAATTAAACAAATTTCTATTTAA
Source organism: Hylyphantes graminicola (assembly GCA_023701765.1). NCBI lineage: Eukaryota > Metazoa > Arthropoda > Arachnida > Araneae > Linyphiidae > Hylyphantes > Hylyphantes graminicola. The sequence goes on from CM043113.1 coordinate 7,984,201, forward strand.
ACTTCAAATTGTAAATTCTTACACCTGGTATTGATTAAGAATCTGTGATAAAATAGAATAGAATTATCATTATACTTTGTGTGCCAATTAGTTTGTCATTTACTTCTCATTTATAGAAGAAAAAAGTAAATTGAAATAGTGTTATTTTTCTACTGAGGCCATACGATGTGGTTTTAGCAGTTTTAGATTTAAAAAAGCCATTAAATAACCGGAATGCATCCAATGTAAATAAGTATCTTTTTTACTATGAATATGTGTAAGTTGTGTGATTTTTATGTTAAGGCTTGTATTTCTTAGGCGAAAATAGTGTCTGCTCTGCTTTTTTTCTGGGTATTTGAATAACTTATTGTTGTATCCGACCCTGCTTTTCCCCTCGCAAGTTTTTTTAAATCTCAGACAAAAAAAACTATTAAAATAAATTAATTTACAGATCGGAATTTGTTTCAATAATATATGCTTAATATAGCTTGAATGCACTTAATCATTTGGTATTATCAAGTTATATGCCCAACAACAAAACTTTCCCACTCCCTTTCCTGTTTCAAAAAACAGCAAACCAGTTAGTCAAAAGTGAGGTCATATAAAAATTTACAGCGCCATCTGGTGACAATAAAAGCGCCATCTGGTGACAATAAAAGCGCCATCTGGTGTCAAAGAAAGCGCCATCTGGTGTCAAGTAAAGAACAATTTTAAACTTGCGGTGGAAGAAGCACTGTTCCTTAATTTCCATGGCGGTCAGTCAGTTTTCTGCTTTGACAATTACTCAAATGTTAAGGTACTCTCAAGTCTTACAGAATTCTTACTGCCTGTGGAAATATTGATGCTTTTTTTTTTTTTAAATGTCTACTTTTGTATGTAAGTATCATTATGTAAAAGTTTATTAAAACTGTTTATTTTTATACGTTTCCCTTATTTTTGTGCCTAATGTTCATAAAACACACACAAAATCATGCCAGAAGCAATATTATTCACAAAAAAAATATTATATTTTATAGATGAGTAAATATCGCACTTGGAACTTATTTTAAAGATGAACTTACACAGAATTGAAATTTTTTTCAGTAAAATTACTCTGTATAGGAAATACGTCTACAGAAAAGCAAATAGTTCTTCGAGAATTCTTGACGCCAGTTGTCTAAGTATTTTTTTAGTTTTTGACTATCAATATCATTACATTTAAATAACAAAAATCAATTTCATGAATTACTTAACTTGTATCATGCATATGCTATGTAATTGGAAATGTTCTTTTCCGCAAAGCAGTCAAATAAATAAATATAGGTTCACTTTCTGTTTACGCATTCAGCTCACTTTTGGCGGGTCAATATTTACTTCATATAATACCCTATAGATGGCAGCACCACAATCATTTATGAATTAATGTGCCGCTAACAACGCACTGTTTTCTTAGTATAGATTTTGCTACACTTAAAAAAACAATTCAAAGTACGATTGAAAATGATTTTTTCAATAATGAAAATGTATCAAATGTCAAAATGAAATATCTTCCATTAATGCTGTAGAAGCTTTTTAGGTAGTCTTACGGCACAAAATTCGAGCGCTTATACTTGGGAGGGGGAGGAAATAAAAGCGAACACACATGGGTATAGTTTAGGTTAGGTTATGTTTGAACTATCGTCGCACTAGAGCTAACGATGGCTATTGGCTACGGGCGTCGTAATTTAGAACCGCAGTCAAGTGACGAGCCGACACCTGAATAGGCACCCAACACAACCGTAAGGGCGACATCGTACACAACGTCGGGAATTTGGAGCATATTTAACGTGCACTACCTCTACACGGGGTATTATTCGTCTGAAATTTTTGGCTGCACGGGCCGTTTATCGATCGGCAACAATTTTGGCGATGCCCGGACCCGAACCTGGGACCTTTCCCATGCTAGGCGAATACCTAACCGACTGGGCTCCCCATCCCCCATGGAAGTAAGAATAAGATAGAAATGCTGCCAAGTCAAAAACCAATGTTCACTTCTTCTACACTATGTATTATTCGTCTGACATTTGGGCTGCACGGGCCGTTTATAGGTCGGCAGTTATTTTAAGATGCTCGGACCTGAACATGGGGCCTTCCGTGTGCAAGTTGGACGCCTTAACCTACTGGGCTGCCCCAGTCCCTACATTTTCTGGTGTTATAACACGTGCCGGAATGTTTTTGGACTTGTTTCAAAACATATCCTGCCTGACGCCATTATGTAACAAATCTTTGCACAGTATAGTCTGGCAAAAAGAAATATGCGCCCATAAAAGCAAAGAATCGCCAAACATAGTAACTCTTGCCTAAAACCTTCCTTACCCTTTTTTCGAAGTGGTCTGTTTCACAATCAAAATATTAAGGGTACCAAGTTGTGGCAGCTAGACTATACTCTTGATTGGGACTTTAACATATTTCAATTAATTAGCAAACAATTGACCACACTCTTTCCACGAACTTGTTTCAATATAACTTTACGTAATGAACACCCCTGCTGTAATGTGATGACAGGTAGGCTTGATTTATCATCGCAAGAGCTACACGAGGGCTATTGGAGACGGATGTCATAATTTAGAACCCCAGTCAAGAGACGAGCAGACACCTGAATGGGTACCCAACACAACCAATAAGGGCGACATCGTACGCAACGTTGGGACTTTGAAGCATATGTAACGTGCACTTCCACTACACGGGGTATTATTCGTCGGACATTTTTGGGCTGCACGGGCCGGTTATAGGTCGCCAGCTATTTTGGCGATGCCCGGATCCGAATCTGGGACATTTCTCATGCATGGCGTACGCCTAATCGACTGGGCTCCGCAGCCCCCTGTAATGTAATGGGTCATCTTCACTTGTGCCCTGATCAACTCACACTTGCACAGCCAGAACTAAGATTTTAACTCGCTAATAGTCCATAAGTACCTCTAATGCGACGTTAACCCACCTAATGTAGTTCGAGTATCGGTCGTCATGAACCCAACCAAAACCAAAGTGTACGATGTTGTTTCGATAGTTTGAAATATAGCTTTTCATTTTTTTTTATTCAACTTAAGTTGAAATGTAGGTTTCCCAAAATTTTACACTGCTCAAAACAATTTGGGGAATGCATGGTTTAAACCATTTCGCCCCCAAAGATTCCATTTGATATCATCAGCTTCCGATTTTTTTCTCACTAAGTTGAACTCTTTACTTATTTATCGTTAGATGGAAGAATCGTGAATTTTGAAGAAATAAATAATGTTTGTTTTAATTGAATGAAAATATTAAAAACATGGTGAAATAAAATTCACTTCCAAAAAACTTATGAAATAAAGTGATCCTAAATTCTTCACGTTTGCATTCTAAGAAGTCTAAAATTTGATTTTGTCTTTTTTTTAATAAAATTTTGAAAAATTGTTATAATTTATTCAAAATTGATGATTTCAATTTTTTGCCCCTTAAATTTTAGTTAAAAAAATAAGCTTTTATTTTTCTGTTTTTTACCATTTCAATCTGAATGCATAAGGAATCTATTTCATAAATTTTAGATTTTTATAATAAAAAATAAGAAGTTGGAACTGGACTTGTAAACAAAAGTACGCGAAGTTTTCGCCTAATTGCTTTGAGCGGTCTATGCAACATACAAACTTTTATACAAGGCCTTTTTACTATTGTTCGTATCAGTTGCATGTCATACAAAGTAAATTTTTTGGTTCAAAAAAAATTACTGGTCATGACATCAAACAAAGACAAACAGTAAGAGATGACAGTGTGGATTTTTCCGATGCATTTTGCATAATTGGAGTACGGAAAATTGGAATTCCCTACTGTAATACCTATCATCCCATTCACTTCTGGGGTTTTCCAATATTTTCATTCCTCCTGTCACCCACTTCTTAACCTTGGCTACATTCCATCGCCCACTAAATCAAACCGTTATACAATGTCCACCAGAACGACAGAGCAAGGTCGCTGTGGATGAATTGCTTAAGGGGTCACAGGAGTCTTAAAAATGTGCAAAGAAGGTACTACAAAACATAGTTTGATCTTTCATGTCATTTTTGAACTACTCAATGTATAAGTATAATTTTTTTATATGTAATTCTACAAGATTTATTTATTATAAAACAAGTTTTAAAATTTATGAAACTTTAGCCAAAACTAAAATAAATGATATTAAACATGAAGGTACTTGAACACACTGTGATTAGGCTTGCGCGGCAAATTGTGAGGTCAAAATTGAACACATGACCAAGAAAATGACTTTATATTGTACAAATATGTACAAACTAGGACTTATACCTAAATTCTCAGCTCAATTTTAATTAGAAATTATTTTAAGAACTTTTTTCTAAAAAAAATTAATAAAAATTTAAAAATTTTGATTTTAAATTTTTAAAAAAATAATTTCTAATTAAAATTGAGCTGAGAATTTAGATATAAGTCTTTGTTTGTGCATATTTGTACAATATAAAGTCATTTTCTTGGTCATGTGTTCAATTTTGACCTCACAATTTGCCGCGCAAGCCTAATCACAGTGTGTTCAAGTACCTTCATGTTTAATATCATTTATTTTAGTTTTGGCTAAAGTTTCATAAATTTTAAAACTTGTTTTATAATAAATAAATCTTGTAGAATTACATATAAAAAAATTATACTTATACATTGAGTAGTTCAAAAATGACATGAAAGATCAGACTAGGCTTTGTAGTATCTTCTTTGCACATTTTTAAGACTCCTTAGACCCCTTAATGCAGTGTTTCCCAACTTTTGACAGCCGGCTTCGGTCCCTTCCTTATAAGAATAAAGAGGTGTCTCTCGCATTGCCCCCTCGTGTATTCGTATTTACAATGAAGATTTTCTTAGACACTAGCGCCACCCCCAGAAAACGTGTGTAACCCACTGAACTGATTTGAAACTCTGGAAGAAGCATGCCATGATAAGCTAGTGAAGCCTATTTTTTGGATCACTTGGCGACAGCTTTAAGGAGAATATGTGCCACATTTGGCACGAATTCGCCTATCACACTTGATTTGACAGTTTGCATTGGATCTCAAAATCGCTCGATAGTACTCCGAGGAATTTAAGTTTTAAAGCTTGTTCCTGCTACTCAATTTTCTTTAAAGTACATGTTTCCGAAACTTCATTATATAAAGAGCCTCTTAAATCAATAACACATCAATTTTCTGTTAAAAAAAAATATTGAAAAAGTTGGTTTAAAATGCCTATTTTAACAGGTGAAGTATAGGATTGGCTGCAAAAGTTGGGTTGCTCTTACAGGGTTTCAGGGCTTCACCGACCAAATTGGCAAGAGTTTCGATGTTCCTTCCAAAGTTTTAGCTCAGTTCAGTGGTGTAACCTCAAGGAAAAAATCCATAAACTGAAAAACGCTTGAGGGAAGAATGGTAACGTTATCAGAATCAGCATTTTTTTTTAAATCTTACTATTTAAAAAAAACTACATTTTTAGCTACAATTTGTTTTTTTAGCTGGGGAACTATTTAAAAAATTTATACAGTGATTTAACATGTTACATCAATAGAGATGGTAAAACCGTGAGTTCACCCACTAAGGTCGTCATTAACTGCACGTGCATTTCTTTTCTATCTTGACTGTCAATAGAATTGCGTCTGTAGTTTGTATTATTTACCATATTCAGTTTAATTTCAGGGAACGCTATTAGTTTTTTTTTTTTAATATCTATACAAAAATAGTGAACCCATGCAAATTCAAACTGCCCTTCAGTTGAGAAACTGCTTCTAAATTTAAAGAACTACACGCGAACTATTTGTTTACTTGTTTGACATTCGAAATCTATGAAAAATGTTGGATATTGCTTCAAAAAAAAAATTACGACCAGAAAAATATTTAGCTGAGAGGAAGAACCTTTTACATGTTTGTGATTAGTTCATCGGCAAATATCATTTGTATAATGAATATTTCCCCTACGTTTGTGGTTATACATCAAGGTGGCCAACACGTTCGGCGAAAAAGGCATGAATCAAAAGATTCTTTTTTTAACGGATCATTAAAACTACACTCCTTGCCAACCTAAGTTGGGTAAATAGAAATAGGGATAAGATCCTTCCGCGCATGTAAAAAGTTCCATTAATTATTTGTGAATGCTTCCAGAAAACATGTTTAAAACATTAATTTCGTTTAAGGTCTAACATATTATTTGAGAAAATTTGGCAGTTTTATCAGAATGAAAAGTGTATTTTGGTTAAATTGTATTCAGATTATTTGGTATGCAAAAATTACCTACAAGAGTTTCCAACTAACGGAGCAACCGCGCTTTTCCCCCTGCCTCTTTACTCTTTGTTTTTACCCAAGTTGTTGGCACGGAGTATAACGTGAACGTTTTGAACGAATCTTTAAAAAGTATGGATCCGACCCATCTCTATTGCAGTTAAAATTTCAGGAGGTTTTTTTTAAATAAATTTCAAGGTCAACTTCGAATATGCGTTACACTCTTAAAACGAACGATTGATTTTCACTCAGTCTGAGTTAATTTCACTCCTCCAGTCTGGAAAATGCACTTACCCGGAAGGAGTGGATTCTTTGTGTGTTAAGCCTCCGACAGGATCACTCCAAACGAGTGATTTTAACTCAGTCTGAGTTAATATTCAATCCGTTCCAGTGTCGAAAATGCACTTCTCCAACTGAAGTGGATTTCACTCTTTTGTTTTAAGAGTGTATGTAAGTTGTATGTAATATATATTCTTCTAATAAATATCATTCGTACACTATTAAAACAAATGAGCGATTTTAACTAGGTCTGAGTTAATTTTCACTCCTTTCAGTGTCGAAAATGCACTTTTCCTATACGAGTGGATTTCATTCTTTTGTTTTAAGAGTGTATGTAAAAAGAAGCAGGCGTAGTGTTGTTGACTAATGCTCAAATTCCCACGATTGTGAACCTTCGCCCAAACATCGCCACTCTTTCTCCAAGACGCTATCAAAAGCATTTTTCACTTGTCAGTCGTTATGAGGATAATGGGGTGTCAGGAAGTTTTATGACAGGGGAAACTTGAAGAAAAGTATTCAGGTGAGCCTTCGTCGAACTTCAGAGGATTCTCATATCCTATGTGGTTCAAGTAATAGTACTATCCTGACCACTTTCCTAGCGCAATTTAAAATCGAAGGTGGGAGTGTGTGCTAGGGGGATGTTCAGATTTATGTAATTGTGCAACTTTTATGCATATGGGTGGAGCTTTGGAGATTTCGTCGGTGTGCACCGCGAGATCCGAGCTCAGTTGCAAATAGATCCAGAAAATGTTATGTCACTTCCTCCGTCTGGCTGGCGCCAAAAACCTTCTTTAAGGTAGGCGAATACCCAAAATTCTAAAATTTTTACTATTACTTTAATCTTTTCCAAATTTGGCATAATGATTTCAAATATAATGAGCAATGCTTTTTTGGCAATTTTTTTATTTAACATAATCAGGGTGTTTTGCACCTTGGACCCCTAAAAAAAGGGACTTAGGGACCTAAAGTTTAAAAAAAAGGGACCTAAGGGACCACTTAAAAAAAATCGACAAGTGCTTAAGACATGTTGGAAATGAGAAAATTGTTAATTAAGGCAAACACCCGAGTTTTTCTTTTTAAACCTGACTAAAAGAAACACAAGAAAAACAGAAGACCGTGAAGAACATTATTAGTGCATTAAACTATTTCAACTTGCATGGTAACTTATTGTCATGCCAAAGATGAACAACTTATAAGATAGTATACTAACAAGTTTTTTCAGCATGAATACAAGGTTAGGAGAAGAAACATCAATTTGCCTTAGATCTTGATGAAGCAGTTTCACAATTTGCATTGGGGCTAGGGAGCCCAGTCAGTTAGACAACCTTCAAAACGGACTATACAGCTTTAAAAGTCTGACAGTGTAGATTATATGCACATTAAATATGCCATGACCAAATGCACGTTTAACCGTGTTCCAAAGTCCCTACTCTGTGGGCTGGGGAGCCCAGTCGGTTAAGGGGTCACAGGAGTCTTAAAAATGTGCAAACAAGATACTACATAGCATAGTTTGATCTCTCTTGTAATTTTTTAACTACTCAATAAATGAGTATAATATTTTTATATGTAATTCTACAAGATTTATTTATTATAAAACAAGTTTTAAAATTTATGAAACTTTAGCCAAAACTAAAATAAATGATATTAAACATGACGGTACTTGAACACACTGTGATTAGGCTTGCGCGGCAAATTGTGAGGTCAAAATTGAAAAAATTACCAAGAAAATGACTTTATATTGTACAAATATGTACAAACTAGGACTTATACCTAAATTCTCAGCTCAATTTTAATTAGAAATTATTTTTTAAAAAATTTAAAATCAAAATTTTTAAATTGTTATTAATTTTTTTAGAAAAAAGTTCTTAAAATAATTTCTAATTAAAATTGAGCTGAGAATTTAGGTATAAGTCCTAGTTTGTACATATTTGTACAATATAAAGTCATTTTCTTGGTCATTTTTTCAATTTTGACCTCACAATTTGCCGCGCAAGCCTAATCACAGTGTGTTCAAGTACCGTCATGTTTAATATCATTTATTTTAGTTTTGGCTAAAGTTTCATAAATTTTAAAACTTGTTTTATAATAAATAAATCTTGTAGAATTACATATAAAAATATTATACTCATTTATTGAGTAGTTAAAAAATTACAAGAGAGATCAAACTATGCTATGTAGTATCTTGTTTGCACATTTTTAAGACTCCTGTGACCCCTTAAGCACTCGCTTAGCATGCGAAAGGTCCCAGGCATCCCCAAAGTAACTGCCGACCTATAAATGGCCCATGCAGCCGAAAATGTCCGACGAATAACAACTGTGCAGAGGACGTGCACATTAAATATCCTCCAAAGTCCCAACGCTGCGTACGATGTCAACCTTGACGGTTGCGATGGGTACCTATTCAGGTGTCAGCTTGTCACTTGAATGTCGTTCTAAAATACGACGCCCATCGCCAATGGCCCTCGACAATAATTCCTACCTAATCTAACAATTTGCAATACAAGTCATAGCATTAGAACATTTCTTCAGTGACACAGCTAATGAATTAAAAATTCCAAGTTTAGATCTAATATCTAAAAAAAAGAAGAAATGAAAGCAAAGAAAGTAGCTGACAAGTTGTTGGACAAAGCCACGAAGAGGTTGGAGAGTGCCATAAAACGGAAGAATTTTGAAGATATGACTCTTGCTCAAGGAATGCTGCGCCAGGCATTTTATCTCCTGACAGTCATTGCAGTCTTGTCCGAATGTTAAAATGTTGCCAGAAGTAGAGAAGCCTCTTTCAACAGATGCACTACCATGAGACAATGATAGCATGGCTTTTACTACTTTAGACACAGCAGTATATTTAATACAATTGTTTGAATTTTGTAGAGCAAAAATTTGTGACCAATATTGGTCAATTGGAACACAGACTTCAGATATTTCTTCAAATTTAAGAAATTTTTATTCATCTAAAAGGCGACACATGTCTACGCAAAGGATTTCTCCAATTGAAAATAACGAATATGCCCAATCCTTATTTCTGAGTGACAAAGATTTTCGAAAAAAGAAAAAATGCTGCAAGCTAGTCACATGGTAATATTTTTTTTAAAAAAAAAAAAGGGACTTAAGGTACCAAACGTGAAAAAAAGGGACTAAAAGGGACCGAAAATAAAAAAAGGGACTTTAAGGGACTAAGGGACCAACTCTAAACGCCCTGCATAATTGATTTATTTTAAACTGTGTTTTCACCTAAAAAAAGGGGTTTGCGCCAACACTTCTAGTATAAAAAGTTTTACATTAATTTACCTGAAATTTTTTTACAGATGCTATTTCAATATATATATGTGAGATGAACCTCTAGCATCCGGTGTAAATATATAATTTTTTTAAAAAAAATGTCCAAGTGTAAGTGAATCGAAAAAAATCCTTTTTTGTGTGTGGTTAATTTATAACATTTTTCTTAATAACTTCTTTTGTATAATTTGTATGCAACTCTAGAGGGTCATTGCATGCATCAGTTCAAAACGAAGAATTTAACACATAATGTTTATAGGATCAAAATTCAATGTGGTAGACTTGTTAGCGTAAACCTCCTTTTTTAGTAGAAAAACACCGTTTAAAATAAATAAATATTTAAATTTTAAAAAAAATTCCTAATAAGCATTATTCATTATATTTGAAATCAGTATGCCAAATTTGGAAAAGATTAAAGCAATAGTAAAAATTTTAGAATTTTGGGTATTCGCCTACCTTAATGGATTCGAATAAATGCTCTTTTCTTTGCTGGCCCGTCCGATTCACCGGACACAGCAGCTGGACATCTTTCAGGGTTGTAAATATTCTAACTGGTCCCCCACTACTTAAATAACCTTACTTATCTATACCAAAACCGACTTTAAGTTTGCAGCAGAGAAATGTACTACGCCGAGGAATCGCGTAAACAACGCGGCTGGCGCCGAAGCTTCGCCTGCTCCGATTGGCTGATAATTTGACCCTGATATTCGAGCTCCCTGCTACGTCAAAATCGAAGGAAAAAAATAATTAAAATAACTCTCCAACTGAATCTAAACTAATAAAAATAATAAATTTATGTCTTGAAATAACAAATCAATTTGTTTATTGAATGTGAAATACCTTTTTGTATTCGATTCTCGCACTCAAAATGAGAACTATTTACCCTCTTTCTCGTAGAACATTTGTATACTGCAAACTTAAGGTCGGTTTTGGTTTGTACCAAAGAATATCAGTTTCCTCCGCTCAGTACATTTCTCTGCTGCAAACTTAAGCTCGGTTTTGGTATAGTCAGCCCATTATTATCATAACACAGCACGTGACATTCCAAACCAATCACTGACGAGTAAAAATGCTTTCGCTAACTTCTTGGCGCGAAAATGGCGACGTTTGGCGAAACTTCCTTTGTCCCGTCCCTGATCCCATTCCGAAGCGTTATGCCTGGATCGCACAATCCCAACAGTGAAATGAACAGAGCAAATATGGAGTAAGACATCACATGTGTAGGTTTCATGTCTGAAACACTTTCAATTGAATTGCGGTGCTTAAATATCTCAGAATGTAACAGGAAACTTGTTAGTTCAAGAATAACTAAAGTCCATTTTATGATTTTTATTCATTTAAGTAACCCGACACTGGTGAGCTACAAATTAAATATGTACGAATAACCTACATAGACATCTTAGACTTCGTCTTAGAAGGCATATCAGAATTCATCTAAGTTATATCTCAGACTTCATATTAGACTACATCTCAGACTCCATACTGGACTCCACACTGGATTTCACCTAAGACTCCATCTCAGATATCATCTGAGACATAATCTCAGATTTCATATTGGAATACTCCTCAGACTCCAGCTTGGATTCCACCTCAGACTCCATCTTAGATATCATCTCAGACTTCATATTAGAATACTTCTCAGACTCCAGCTTAGATTTCACCTCAAACTCCAGATTAGATTTCACCTTAGACTCCATCTTAGATATCATCTCAGACTTCATATTAGAATACTTCTCAGACTCCAGATTAGATTTCACCTTGGACTCCATCTCAGATATCATCTCAGACTTTACATTAGAAAACCTCTCAGACTCCATCTCGGAACCCAACTTGGGACACAACTCGGAACACATTTCAGAACACATCACGGAGCACATCTCGGAACACATTTCGGAGCATATCTCGGAGCATATATCAGAACACATTTCGGAGCACATTTCGGAGCATATTTCGGAGCACATCTCGGAGATCATACGGGAGCACACCTCGGAGCACATTTCGGAACTCTTCTCTGTACCCACATAGGGGAAAAACTCAGAATGCGCATCGGGAAATATCTCGGGAAACACCTCAGGAAACAAATCGGAATGCACATCGGGAGACAGCTCAGGATACAATTCGGAATGCACCTCGCCGTACAGCTCGTCATACAATTCGGAATGCACCTCGTCGTACAGCTCAGGATACAATTTTGAATGCACTTCAGGATACAGCTCGTCGTACAGCTCTTGATACAATTCGGAATGCATCTCACAAATATGGAGTAAAACTTAACACGTGTTGGTTACAATTGTATCTAAAAAAAAATTTCGAATGAGTAGTCGTAGTCTCAGTCTATTTTCTTAATTTCAATGGATAATCCCAGTCTGTTTAAGCTTCTTATTTCTTGGAGCTGCAATGGGATATAAAAATGACAAAGTCAAAAAAAAGTTTTATAAATTTTCTAATAAGTATCATTTATAAATTGTATTTTTCACAGACATTGGAATCCAATAGTTCAAGTTTTCCTTTTTTATTCAAGTTGTGTAAATTGAAAATTAAATGCACATAAATTTCATTGATAACCATTTTTATAAGTTCTCCTTCCCAAAAGAGCCCGAGTTCTGTTTGAGTAAACATTGACAATGGTTATTAACTGGCTATGAATTTAGGCTTTAAAAAATATGAGGTTAATATCATGAGTATGGTCAATTTGCGTACTGACCTAGTATTTTAATTTTTTTTTTAAATGTAGTCTTTTAAACTATTTTTCTTACTTGGTAACGCTTTTTCTCCTTAAATCCTAAAAACATCACATTTTGTGTTTATTTCTTACTGTTTTAAAATTTTCAAAAGCCAGATAATTAACATGTCCCAACTAGCAATGTTTATTTTGTAAACGTTAACCTATTCGTTTCATACGAATAGGTTAACTAATATACAGGGTTAGTATATTAGTTAACCTATTCGTATTATAACTAATATACAGGGTGGCCCAAAAGTAGCCTTACAGTTAGTTAGGTACCAGTTATTTATACAGCAACAGTTATTTTTCGAAAGCAAGTTTGGTTGTTCAGTCAGGTGATTGCGCATTATCTCACAGAACTGTAATTAGGATCGTAAACGTTAAGGGGGTATGGGACACTTTCAACTTTTTTCTTTAATATTGCAGATATTAATATAATTTTTTTTCCATAAATGTATACTAAATATACTTACACTTTTAGATAGTCAGAGGTTTAAAATTATCATTATTTATTTTTTTAAAAAATAAAATGTGTCAAAAAGTGATGTCTCTTATTTTTGTTATAAGTCAAAAACTTATTTATTGGCAAGCAAATATTTAGCATTTTTATAAACAGAAAAATGTATTTAACAAACTGTCTTTACCGATTTTTCATATTTGCCATAGTTTTTTTTTAAAAAATTATTGAAGTTTTTTTTAATAATTTCACAGGTTCACTTTTTTATAAAAATTAATAAATAAAAAAATAAACTACTTACAACTAATCCCTAAAGACAAATTAAAGATATATGTTTGAAAAATATGAGTAAAAATTTTTGACACTCTATGGGCAGTAGATTTTGAGTTATATCAATTTAAAGTCAAAAAATAATCGAAAACACGATCAAGGAGAAAAACAGCTTTGAAGTTTATCACTTTCCTTACTGAAGCGCTCCAAACCGACCGAACCACTAAGGATTCGATAACGTTATTCCTATCTAATATTACGAGGAAGCAACGATTACAAACGTGGTTGGCCAACACAGATGTCATGACACAAAAAACTACACATCTCACGTTCTACTGCAGATATAAATAAAATTTTTGTTTTAAATTATTCTAAAATATTTGTGTTATTTTTTATGATAATAATAATTTTTTTGATTTTTTTGAAGATTTTGTGTCCTATACCCCCTTAAGGCTCAGCTGGTCCATCAGGCGTTGTAACGTTGATCTAGGGATAATCAGCTCCCGAGACGCTTGTCGAGTGGACTTCGTTTTATGTGTATGAATGTTATGCTACACACTGCCTCTGCATTTTCATACTTTCAGTTGGTCTTAAGGATACACCGTCGGTGCTCCTCACTCAGATTTCCAGCAGTGGTTTACACTTATAAACAAAAGCACAAATTCTTCAGCAGCACAAATCATTTTATAGGATAGCTGGCAGATGGCCAGATTCGAAGTTTTATATTATGGAAACATTATTTGCTTATTCCACAAGTATCAATTAAATATTACGAAGCTATCTCGAAACTAAACCTAACGAAGTCCACGAATCTCTACTCTTAGGATAAGATACTATGTAGTGCGACTTTATTTTTAGCCAATCGACAAAACTAAGCACGACTATGTCAAGTACCTGTTCTAAATAACCCATAGTTCTTACTAATGGTACATCATTAACTGTAAGGGTACTATTGGGCCACCCTGTACTTTAGAATGAAAACCACGAAATTGTCTTTTATCAAAATTGTGCCACATTTAAAAGAAAATAACCCGAAATACTCATAAGACGCAAAATATACGTCCGAAGTTGACATAATATTCGATCGGTAACACACACTTCTGAAACGAGTTAACGGCTCAAAACGTCATTTCCGGAAGATAACTACGTCATTGAATCGCCTCCGTAGACTCTTTACAAAACCTTTACATCATATGGAAAAGCAGGTACGAATTTTAAATTTACTATTTTAAGTACGCGCACTATTGACCAGCTCAGATCGGTCAAGTACCCTAAAATAATAAAAAAATATATATGACGTAAATTAACATCTACTTCACAGGAAAGCATACTTAGTATTTAAATAATTTAGAAATGAAGGAATGGACGTCCAAAAATGTTTTATTGTCAAGATTTCACGGGACAGTCCAGAGCCGAAGCTCTGGCCGCCAAAAGAGCCACACAACCTTACATGTTGAAGTCTCATTAGAAAGTGCGTCAGAGCTATTAGATTACGATTGTTCATACTTCGATTGACCAATCAGGGCTAGGTTTTTGCTGTGGGAAAGTGTGAAAGGTTAAGTTTAAAATGTGATGACTAAACAGTTTCTGTGGGAACGGTTACGTTTGCTATTCGATGACGCTGTTGTTGGGATGTTAAAGTTAGTTTGGGTGTTAAAGTACTAAGTGATATTAAGGATACTTGAAAAGGTAATTAAGTTTGAAGTTTAATTGAGGATAAAAATATGAGTTTTTGAGAGGGTTAAGTCAATATGTGTCATATATATTTATATAAAGATAGTTTTCGTCATAGATGTGAAAATAAAGACAACATTGTTTCTAGATTGATAATACAAGAAATACATTTTATTTTTAAAAAAAAAGCATAATGGTCAACAAAAAGTTCTCAAAGAACTCAAATAGCCCACTTTCCGGTTACTTAAATTCTAATCGGGAAAGAATTAGGTTCCTAACAGTAAATATCATCAGCAACCGTTTCTACACTACATTTATACGCATTAGGGAGAAAAAATAGCTAAACACACAGCATCCATATATAATTTAAACTTCTAAAAGCCAAAATAAACTATTTTCCTCAATATTCTTTCACAAATTAACTTATTATTTATCACCGGCTCGATTTATTTGTAGTTCGAAGAATAATTAAATATTTATTAATAACAAAAATAATGAAACTACTCCAAACTGCATTAAAAAAATTTAAATTAAAACAAACCAGAATTGGATGCAAAAAATTATTTTGCTTCAAATATTTTAAATAAAGTTTCTCCGGAATATTTTAAATAAAGCGTCCGGACGTACAGACAGGCGGACAAAAAGTATGAAAGTTGGGTCTCTGAGGTCATAGCTTTCAAACAAAAAAAGAATTTTTAAGATACGATTGATAGAACCGATTTTTGAAGGGGGTACGAACAGACATCGACCGCATGTCAATACCTAGTTTTTCCATTTTTTTTTAATTCTTTCGAATTAAAAAAAATTAAAAGTAGTCCTTCGCATATAAAGTCTTTTATACACACATTTTTCTCATAATTATATATTTAGAAGTATATTTACAAGTAATTTTGACAAATAAAGTTTTTACCGTTAATTTTGAGATGGAGCCACCATGCATAAAGTGTCTACCTCAGTTTAAGGAAAAAGACTTCCACCTTTTTGAAGTAAAACTGTACCAGAAATATACCGCATACTTTCTTTAAAGAAATTAAAAATGGTTCAACAATTGTTTGGTTGTTGGTTGATAGTTAATTAAATTCGAAAATATTTCCCCAACAAGCATGAAGAAAAATGTGAAGAAAAATGAAAATGAAAAATTGTCGCTTTTTATCAAACTATCATTATGAATGATCAAGTAAAATAAATCTAACATTTATACAGTTTGTCGACATCAGATTTGTTTAAAAACTAGCGGTGGGTAACAGTACAGTTTTTTTTTATTCAAGCTGTAGAGTGGCTGCAGACAGACCCGTTTAGTTTTGAATTGTCGTCGCACTAGAGCAGGGCTATTGGCGACGGGCGTCGTATTTTCGAACCGCAGTCAAGTGACGAGCCGACACCTGAGTAAGCACCCAACGCAACCGTTAAGGCAGACCGTTATGATTTTGAAGGATATTTAACGTGCGTTTCCTCTTCACGGTGTATTATTTGTCGGACATTTTTGACTGCACAGGCCGTTTATAGGTCGGCAGTTATTTTTACGATGCCCAAACCTGGGACCTTTCGCATGCTAGGCGAATGCCTAACCAACTGGGCGCCCCAGCCCCCGGTTACAGACAGACGGACTAATGTTCAAAAACCACTTTTTCAGAATCAGCACCTTCCAAAACTTGTAGAAAACACAAAATCTTCATTTCCGGATTTTTGACCAATCAAAAAAACGTATATTCATATAAGGAAGTTGAAAGTTAAAAAAATGAACTTTTGTTAGATAGACATTATATGACATATATATGTGACATCATATGATACCGATACATAGGCGCCATCTTTTGGACCAGACTCTTAAATCGACCACGGGGCAAAAAAAAAAGCGTAAATGAGGTGAAATCCGTTTGAATTATCGTCGCACTAGAGCTACACGAGGGCTATTAACACTTTACAGACTGATAGCGGTTCGAACACAGGGTGGTTATAAAATAACGCTCGCTATTCGGAGTGGTCTGTACCTTAATGAATAATCCAAATACATCAAAAAATTGAGACACTTACTAATCAAGAAGGGGGAAAAGAGTGGAATCATAAAAAACAAATTCGTCTCTTGACCAGGGTTCTAAATTACGAGGCATAAGTGGATGTGCTGGCCCTAATTGGCTACGCATCGTAAATTAAAACCTTGGTCAAGAGACGAGTTTCTGTTTTAGGATTCCATTCTTTTTCGAAAAAAGAAACTAGTCTCTTGACCATGGTTCTAAATTACGAGGCGTAATTAGCTGTGTTGGCCGTAATTACCCATAATTGACGACGCCTCGTAATTTAGATCCCTGGTCAAGAGACGAGTTTGTTTTTTATGATTATTCTTTTTTATGATTATTTTTTCGGATTCTATCTTTTTTTATGATCCCATTCTCTTTCTCCCTTCTTGAATAGCAAGTGTCTCAATTTTTGGTGCATTTGGATTATTCATTCAAGCTACAGACCACTCCGAATAGCGAGCGTTGCTTCATAACCACCCTGTACTATGCCCTTTCATCGCTCGGTTTCCCAATAGCCCTTATGTAGCTCTAGTGTCTCTTAATATCTGTATGTAAATTTATGGAACTGCAATTGATTTTTTATAAAATTAACACTGTGGTGAATCTTATTTGCTTTAATTTCGATTAACTTTGTTTTGGCACCCCATTTTGAGCCCCGTTTTGGGAAGTAAAACTTTTGCACGCAGTACTTATATTTGCACCCGAATCCTGTAAAATTACGAACTAAAACTAAAGATCTGTCACTCAAATTTCTCACCCAATAGTATAAGTTCTATTATATTCTTTTATCCAATCCCTGCATAATAAAGGCGCAGCAAATTCACTCCCAGCGAGATTCGAACCGAACAAGACATCATTTTTACTTCAACTTTCAAGCCAAAAGGACTTTGTGATGTTCCGAGCCATGATTTGATTGTTATTCAATGTTATGTTGTTTTGTGCTGTGGTAAGTTATATTAAACGTCCTAAAAAAACTTTCTTATAATTCAACGTTTTTTCATCTACAATTCTACAGCATCACCAGTCACCACGCTTCAATACTTAGCAACTTGTACGCATACCACCAGTATTAAAAGAATATATTGAAAAAAAATTAACTTCTCGATTAGTTGAGAAGCAAAACTTGTTTATACGAAATTTTCTGAAAATGAGAAGACCTTTGCATGAAATCACATAAAGAAAACTACAATAAGATGCAAAATCACTCTTTTCAAGTGGCACTTTCCAACATATTGTCAAAAATTTCTAATAATGACTTTAAAATCTTAAATTGCAGCTATGCAAGGGGGGAAAAAATCAAAATATTTGCGGCTCTAAAACTAAATCGCAATTTTAATCACCCATAACTTACGGTTATATCGTGATTAATATGAGAGGAAATAATTAAATCTTACCTGTAGTGTAGCGGCCCTTCCTGAAGAAAATTGTGCAGACTTCAATATTATATTGTGTAGACAATCCTTACAATAGGATAGACACTAATCCTGTAAACAAAATAAACTTTAGACAAATTGTGAAGTTAGAACATGGGTTCAGCACGATGGCTTCAATCAAGCCGAATGAATGGTTAGTAGGTCGACATATATTTTCAAGCTTGTGTGCTTGGTCCATAGATATCATAGTTAAAGTATTATGGTGGAGGATCACGTGACCTCCAATGCTAACGACGGGACAAGCATGGGGACCAAAATTGGTATGGTATGGGGCTAGTGTTGCCAACACTTTCAGGAGAAAAGTGCAGCTAGTATTGATATGATATTTTTTTGTTATTTTAGAATTAAATTTTATTTTTTCGTAGCACTTTTCTCCTTAAAGTGTTGGCAACACTGCCCCCCCCCCCCCCCATACCCTACCAATTTTGTTCTCCATACGCGTCCCGTCGTTAGCATCGGAGTTCACGTGATCCTCCACTCTAATACTTTAAGATCTGTATGGCTTGGTCAGAGACCAGCTTATAAACCTTCGTCAAGTAAGACAGACAGAACACACACATTAGTGACAGATGCTGCCATCTATCGCCACTTCAGCAATTTAGCAAATATCTCTAAAATGGAGGGAAAAGCCGAAAGAATAAAATTGAAGCAAGCAATGTTTATAACGATTCCAAAAGTTCAAAGTCACCGAGCTTGGAAAACATCCCAAGTTTTTCTTTACACCAAAATCACTTAACTTAGTTCAAATCTTTTTTAACCTCAGTTAAGTTTGACAATATTGAATCTACCTTTATCAAAGTATTGGGCAAAGCACTATAGCTGTCCAAACAAAAAAGTATCTATAAGTCGCTGCCAACCAAATAAGAACAGGTGCAAATGTTCTACGAAGAGGATCTTTCCGCAGATGTAATTAGTTCCATTTAAAACAAGATAATTTATTGAAATATATCCTAAAAACCATGAATTTCGTTTAAGGTTTAAGATTCATTAAGTACAGGAAAGTATTGTAATATTCAATAAGTTTTTCTCAACAAAAAGTGTGTTTTTTTCCGTGACTATGACGTTGCCGAAAAGTGAAATTAAGCTAAATGAAACCATGTGTTTTGATGACCACGTCTGCATTTTTTTTGGATATTACTGTCATAGAGATCTATTATTGATGGCAGAACTCCAATGTCTCTCAAATTGTCACTCATTGCCGGGCATTTAAAAATGGGGTTTGGTGTAAGCTGTGTATGCGGGCAGTTGTCACAGCTTCACCTTGAATGGGTCCACCTTTAAATCACTGTCCACACAAAAAAAGCAGATATAGGGTAGACTAACCAGTGAATGAACGCTTAAGTACAATTTGTTTTAAGAAAATTCATACATTTAAAGAAAATATGGATTGTGGGTTTATGACAATGTGAACACATCTGTCATTATAAGTAAATTCTGCAAAAAAAATTAGGTGACTTTATATTGCATTGCTTTGGTTCTTTTGGAGGTTCAAATAAAAAGTGGTACGAAAGCCAAGTGAATGAACAGTTCTTTTACCAGTGAATGAACACAAAAATGTCCAATCAATAAGCATGTTGGATTTTAATTAATGACCAATTACAACCAATCAGATGTCAAATGTTTCCTACGAGATGGGAGGAAGTCAGTGTTGCCAATCCATCCAGTGGAATGATTTTTCATCCTTATTTTTAAATGTATTTACCAACTGTTCATTCACTGGTCAGTCTACCCTAGCATTTTCCTGGCTCCTGCAACATGGGGTAGGGTAGGGTAGAATATATTCCGGCTTGTATGCTTGATCAGAAACCCGCTTATAAGCCTTCCGTCAAGTAAAACAGACACATAAAGAGTTTTTACTGTCACAAAGATAGGAAGTACACCCAGGGAGAAGGCGGAAATCGAGCCCGCACCTGTTTAGCGCTCAGACTGCTGGCCTGCGATCCTAACCACACGGCGATATACTTGGCGGGCGAAGGGGTTGCGTTGCCCATTCAGGTGTCGGCTCGTCACTTGACTGTGGTTCTAAAATACGACGCCCGTCGCCAATAACCCCCGTGTAGCTCTAGAGCGAAGATAATTCAAACCTAACCTAACATATATTGGCGACGGCCCTGGTGTTGTGGTTTGGTTAATGGTGGAAATAACGCTGAAATAGCTATACAAGAGGGCCCATGACCACGTGCCTCATAATTTTTAACCTCAGTAAAGTGACGGATGGCTGGCTCATACAGCAGCCTTGTATCAACCCAATAGGAGGGAGTAAGGATTTTGGATCACAACAGATTTAACGTACACCAGTACTATATACACGGCATTATCTATTGACGGAATTGTTTGGGGGGGGGGGGCAGTTACTTCAAATACGTTTGATTTAGATGGGAAAAAATTGAGAGATAGATTAGTTGAATAATCTTCGCACTAGAGCTACACGAGGAGCTATTTGCAACGGGCTTCGTATTTCAGAGCCACACTCTATTAACGAGCCGATACCTATGTTGTGGACACCCAACGAAACTTTTTTAATACACTCTTAAAACAAAAGAGTGAAATCCACTCCAGTTGGAGAAGTGCATTTTCGACACCGTAAAGGCATGCATATTTACTCAGACCGAGTTAAAATCACTCGTTTGGAGTGATCTTGTCGGAGGTTTAACACACAAAGGATCCACTCCAAAAGGAGAAGTGCATTTTCCAGTCTGGAGGAGTGAAATCCACTCAGACTGAGTTAAATTAGGAGTGTTTGTTTTAAGAGTGTACAACATCGTACGTGGGACTTTGAAACATTTTTAACGTGCTCTCCCACTTCACGGTCGACGTTTGGCTGAACTGACCATTTATAGACCAGCAGTTATTTTACAATACCTAAGCTCGAACCTGGGACCTTTGGCATCCAAGGCAAGTGCTTTTCAGACTAGGCTTCAAAAGTCGATTAACTTGTTTTGGTTTGGTTTTGGTTTATCGTCACACTAGAGCTACACGAGGGCTATTGGCGACGGGCGTCGTATTTTAGAACCACAGTCAGGTGACGAGACAACAACTGAATTGGCACCCAACGCAACGACGTTAAGGGCGACATCGTACGCAGCGTTAGGACTTTGAAGGATATTTTACGTGCACTCCCTTACACGGGGTATTATACGTCGGACATTTTTGGCTGCAAGGGGCCGTTTATAGGTCGGCAGCTATTTTGGCGATGCCCGGACCCGAACCTGGGACCTTCCGCATGCTAAGCGAGTGCTTAACCGACTGGGCTCCCCCGCCCCACATCGTACGTGGGACTTTGAAACATTTTTAACGTGCTTTCCCACTTCACGATCTTCACGGCGTATTATTCGTCGACGTTTTGGCTGACCATTTATAGACCAGCAGTTATTTTACCATACCTAAACTCGAACCTGGGACCTTTCGCATCTAAAGCAAGTGCTTTTCAAACTAGGCTTCAAAAGTCGATTAACTTGTAAAAGATAAAAGGTATCAGTATCACTTCCTACAAGTAAAATTAGCACTCGTGTCATAAACTCCAACAACATCTTTTACCTCAACTAAAAGAACTCACTCATAAAACATCAAAACAAATTACAAACTATAATTTATCCACGCTTCCTTAACCCATAAATTACACAGTCGAAATACAAAACCAAACGATTATCTTATATCAATTCTCACATCTAATTTTTAATCCTTTTAGATCAGTAGTTACTTTCTTTTTATTGTGAGATTCGATGCAGTATTAATTACAGAATGTGGGAATTTACAAGTCGTTTCAATGTCTATCCTACCAAAAGAGTTTCCTCGTAGAGTTTCGAAGAAGATGAGGATTCTTGGCGAGGAAAGAAAGTGAAGGCGCCGGAATATCGCCAAGCAACCTTAGCAAGCCTAATAATGGGGCTGGGATAGCCCGGTTGGTAAGGCCTTGGACTGGTATCCCTAAGCTTGCGAGCAATGAGTTCTATTGTAGGGTATAGACTGAAAATACCAACAGCACCATGGACCAACACGGAGACAATATAGGGTGGCATGTGGGGTCCGGTGGCCAAGTGGTTTGAATCACAGGCCATAACGCTAGCAGTCATAACGCTAGCGCTGTAACGGGTGCGGGTTCGATTCTCGCCTTTGCTCTGGGTGTACTTCCTTTCTCAGTATCAAAATTATAAATTAACTAGCACTTTTGCCCTTCTATTCGGGCTCCGTAGTGAGCCATGGCTGTCGGTGGCAGCTCAGTACGAGTCGTTCCTCTACCCTACTGTACACTCTTAAAACAAACACTCCTAATTTAACTCAGTCTGAGTGGATTTCACTCCTCCAGACTGGAAAATGCACTTCTCCTTTTGGAGTGGATCCTTTGTGTGTTAAACCTCCGACAGGATCAATCCAAACGAGTGATTTTAACTCAGTCTGAGTAAATATGCATGCCTTTACGGTGTCGAAAATGCACTTCTCCAACTGGAGTGGATTTCACTCTTTTGTTTTAAGAGTGTAGAACTCTTTGCTTGCGAGCTCGAGCTCTGGCCGCCGAAGACCCCCGTGTACGCCAATGGTGACTGGTGCACGTTAAATTCCGTCGTGTTCACAAAGTCCTCCAAGTTCCCATACCAAATCAATACCTGTGGGGGTGACAAGTCAATTCTGGGGATCCTCTAGTTGGCCTCTGTCTCTAAAAATTGGATGGAACCACTTACGAGCGGTAGTGCTACCCTAAATTGAGAGCGAGTCTGCTACTAATTGTGTGTGTAGTGTCTGTCTTACATGGCGAAGGTTTATAAGCGGGTCTCTGACCAAGCACACCAAGCCTGAAAATATATGTCTACACTCTTAAATCAAAAGAGTGAAATCCACTCATATAGGAGAAGTGCATTTTCGACACTGGAAAGTAGTGAAAATTAACTCAGACTGAGTTAAAATCACTCGTTTGGAGTGATCCTGTCGGAGTTTTAACTAAAGAAAAGAGTGAAATCCACTCCGATATGATAAGTGCATTTTCGACACTGATAAGAGTAAAAATTAACTCAGACTGAGTTAAATTCACTCGGTTTTTTTTTAAGAGTGTATGTCTACCACTGTAGAATAGCGCCAAATACTTCACCAAGAGCATTTGTTTGGGCTTACTACAAAGCAATCTATGGCTTCAAATTTCAAACTTTTTTGTATTGGTTTATTCTCGACAGCATCTGACGTCTCTTGCTTAACTCTATCAGTTTCCTTAATATGTTTATTTGACACTTTTTAGACAGACTTTTCGTTTACGTGTTTTCTCACCAGTCTCAACTCTCTCCAGTATGTTATTAATTTGAATAATCCTCTTTTCGTGTACGTATAGCGCCAAGGGGGGCGAATTGGCGATGCGTATCTTTTGCCTTGCGGCCAGGTAAACTGCAGTAACTACAACAATAAATTAGACCATTTTTGCCCTGAAATAATAGGCCATTTCGTATACTTTAATGCAGGTTAAATTTGTTAAATTCGTACACCAATGGGCCAAGTCTATAGTATAGATGCTGTAGTTTACCTGACCACGGCTGATTGGTTAAAAAATGGGGGGGGGTTGACGCTTAACAAACTCGCATGCTTTCTGGACATTGTGCCAAATCGCGCTATTTTTACTGCAATAAATGTCACAATTCAAAAACTATGATTATTAGGAAGAGGCTTTTAAAGTAAGAGATATTGTATTAGTTTTTGGGAGTCTTGATAAGCTACTTATTAACAATGGGCTTGTTTCACGTCTTGTGTGGCAACAATTCCAGTGGTAATGTTTTCATTCTTGGTCCGTCCAGAATCATAGTTGTTTTTGACAATATCAATGCTTATAGACGAGATTTTTTCTGTTATTGCCGACGGTTTAAAACGATTATTTATATCCAAGAGAACAATAAATTTTATTCCTGCATATAAGAAATGCAACTAGAATTTTCATTATCTTAGGTAAATAAAATAAACATTCTGAATTACACGTTTTTTGTGTAATTGAAATAAAATAAGAATTTCTTTTGTAATTCAAATTATAGAATGGTGCAAGACAAAAAGCTATTATCAATTACTACTTAATAAATCAATACTTTTAAATGAGATTTACATGCCCTACGATCTCAAAAATGAATGCTCAAAAACGACGAAATTTTCCTTAATTTTGACGATCATTTACTGGCAAATGCTCCGAGTTTTCGTTTACTCAAAGTGAGGAAATTTGAATCGTCATTTTTATGAGGAATTGAATGTCGTCTAATCTAAAGAAATATTTCGTCATTTTTGAGCATGTGAGTACAACAATGAGATTCAGTTTCCTCAAAATCAAGATACAGAATCGTCAAATCGCGATCGTAAAAGTGAGGATTCGCGTTTACTCAAAAGTCACGTGATAGTTTGACGAAACAATCCTCAAAATTAACGAAATGAGGTTTGAAGATTCATGAATCGTCAAAAATGAAAATGTTATTTCTGAGAGTGTATAAACTACAAAGAAATGTCAATAACTTTAAAACTAAAAAAGTTTCCTGGCAGCTACTTTTTTTTCCAGCGTGTTTTTCTAAATATTAACTACATTTTTTTCTCTGAAACCTTATTATAACGTCCGTCTGTTACTAGGAACCCGTGTACCAAATTTGAAATCTGTATCTTTTTTTACTTCGAGTTGTAGAGTGGTTTCAAACAGACAGATAAACAGACGAACAGACAGTCTGAGAGACGGACCAATGTTCAAAAACCACTTTTTAGAATCAGCATAATAGAAGGCATGTAGCTTCATTATGCTTTCATTACCTTATATTTCATATTAATAATTGAAAAGAAAGAAAGATGAAGATTAACTGCCCTATTCAACAATGATAGTTCCAATTTAAATTTAATAAAATAAACTCAAATTTATTTCGAAATTTCCTTAAGAATTACTATCAATTGATGTCTTAAACCATATTCCCAGACAAGGAAATCTATCGACATCCTTATTGGAATTCCGTTGCTTTCAATTTGCGACAAACCTATTGAAATAATTGAGCATCTCCCAACCATGTTAGTGATGTGAAGTTAACTTTGATTCACTTTCCTCTTGACTGAACTCTTTGCTGTTGGCAGCTTCGTAAAATTATCAAGTAAATTTGGACAATAGTTGATCTTTGCTTTTGTATGGTATGGTATTGTATGGTATGGTGCATATATATTCCAGTTTATGTGTGCTTGTTCAGAGAACCGCTTATAAGCTTTCGTCAAGTGGGACAGACACAGAAAGAATTTTTACAGTCACAAAGAACACATAGACAAATAACAACATTCATTGACGGTCACAAACATCCATGCCTGATCGGCATTCGAACCCGACCCCAGCAGCTCCAAATGCTAGAGTCCTAACGATTGAGCCACCGGGGCGGCTTTGCTTTTGTTCAAAAGTACGTTTGATTTGGGCCGGGTGACCTAGTGCGTTTAAATCTCAGTCCTTTACGCTAACAGTCTGCACACTGTACACTTGTACAGGTTGCGGGTTCGATTACGGTGGTCAAATTGCAGCTTTTTTCTTAAAACGTGAAAGTTTTAAAAGTGACTGCAATAGGTTACCTTTCGTATTAAGTAACTGTAACTATAACAGAGTTACATCTTTAATAATAAAAGAAAGAGTCTGTCTGTCTGTGGGTCGCAAAAAAAAGACCTACTTACTATAAATATTACCTTTATAAACCCGGCGTTGCATTAAGGGGTCATAGGAGTCTTATAAATGTGCAAAGAAGGTACTACAAAGTATAGTTTGATCTTTCATGTAATTTTTTAACTACTCAATATATAAGTATAATTTTTTATATGTAATTATACAAGATTTATATAATATAAAATAAATTTTAAAATTTATGAAACTTTAGCCAAAACTGAAATAAATGATATTAAACATAAAGCTATTTGAACACATTGGGATTAGGCTTGCGCGGCAAATTTTGAAGTCAAAATTGAAAAAATGACTTTATATTGTACAAATATGTACAAACAAAGACTTATACCTAAATTCTCGGCTCAATTTTAATTAGAAATTGTTTTTTTTAAAAATTAAATCAAAATTTTAAAAAAAATTATAAATTTTTTAGAAAAAAATTCTTAAAATAATTTCTAATTAAAATTGAGCTGAGAATTTAGGTCTAAGTCTTTGTTTGCACATATTTGTACAATATAAAGTCATTTTCTTGGTAATTTTTTCAATTTTGACCTCAAAATTTCCCGTGCAACCCTAATCCCAATGTGTTTAAATAGCTTTATGTTTAATATCATTTATTTTAATTTTGGCTAAAGTTTCATAAATTTTAAAATTTGTTTTATATTAAATAAATCTTGTAGAATTACATATAAAAAAATTATACGAATATATTGAGTAGTTAAAAAATTACATGAAAGATCAAACTATGCTTTGTAGTACCTTCTTTGCACATTTTTGAGACTCCTATGACCCCTTAAGGAAGGCAAATACCCAAAATTCTAAAATTTTTACTATTACTTTAATCTTTTCCAAATTTGGCATAGTGATTTCAAATATAATGAACAATGCTTTTTGGGCATTTTTTTTATTTAAATATAATTGATTTATTTTAAACGGAGTTTTTCAACTAAAAAAAGGGGTTTACGCCAACACTTCTAGCATAAAAAGTTTTACATTAATTTACCTGAAATTTTTCACAGATGCTATCTACTTTTTTTCTTTTAATTTATATGTAATTCTATAGGATCATTGCATGTATCAGTTCAAAACGAAGAATTTAACACATAATAAATGCTTATAGGATGAAAATTCAATTTGGTAGACTTGTTGGCGCAAACCTCTTTTCTTAGTAGAAAAACACCGTTTAAAATAAATAACTTATATTTAAATAAAAACAAAAGCCTAAAGAGTATTATTCATTATATTTGAAATCACTATGTCAAATTTGGAAAAGATTAAAGCAATAGTAAAAAATTTAGAATTTTGAAAAATCGCCTCTTTCGAAAAATCGCCTAAGATATAAAATAGTTATTTATGCAACAAGTGTGAAAAGTAGTACTTTCTAAAACTATTGAAATAATGACACGTGTTTTAAAAAAAAACAACTTACTTTTCACAAGCGATGCATACACTATTTTTTATAATAATGTGAAAAAAAATTGATTTTCAAAGGAGTTGCATTTCAAAATTGGAATCCGAACTCCGTCAAGAGAATGAAGGTACGAAATTTTTCATTACTATGTTACCGCTAAAAGTAACTAAGTTATAGTTACTTTCTAAGAAAAATCTAAAGGCGTTACCTAACAAAAGTAACTGTTACAAGTAACGCGTGACTCCAATTCCCGATTCAAACCACTGAAGCAGGTATAAGAGAGACGAGGTTCCTGTTAACAGAAACTTTTTTTTTTCAAGTAACACCGTTAGATTTAGCGAGAAAGTAGCTGTAACAAAGTAATGAAAAATTTCGTTACTTTCCCGTTACTTATCATACTGCTCATAACGGATATTTTTTGCACAGTTCGGCGTTTGGCCCCTTTAACTTTAATTATTTAAAATTTAACCTTCAACAACACTGAATTTTCGTTCTTAAGTTTTTCCAATTGTCCCTACTTCTTTAGGGACTTGGTTCTCTTAGGACAGAGGTTCCCAAGCGGTGATACGCGTACCACTGGTGGTACGCTGGAAAATTACAGGTGGTACGCGTGAGGGATGTGAGCAATAAGACGCTACTATTTTTGACATCATTTGTTACGAGTTACTTGTGTGAGAGTGGATTTTCTGAAGTCTTGTTCATAAAAAAATATCGAAGCATAATAAGTGTTGAAGAGGACTTTTCCATTACTCCTAATGTTGATATTTTAATCCCAGGCAAACAACAAGTTTCTCTCGCCTTCCGTCATTTCCTCAAATTTTTAATTTTGGGCAAGCACACCGCACAACAGACAACAGCAGAAAACGTTGTCATCAGGATTTCCCCAACGCACTCAACAGCAACTCAATCTGGCGGTCGTGTTGAGTTGTCCTGCACGCTCCCTAGGAAACCACTCTAGCTAAATCAACGCCAGTAGTTTATATGACGTCACTCACCGCACTTGTCAGACCGCTTAAATCTGTTGACGGACTCCGAGGAAACCGTGGCTTTAACGCCAATAAAACGGCCCCTTTGGAAAAAAAGTATCAGTTACATCCCTTCCAAACCAGTTTTTTCATTTTCCTCTGAAAAGATTCAGGATAAACTCCCGACTGAGGGTGTTGGTCTAGTTTACTGTCGGGGGAGTGGAAGAATTCACTTCTTGCATTGTCTGTCACAGTAGAACACAGGGGATTCTCTTTGAAGTTAGTTGTCGAACATCAGTTGAGAATGTCGGACTAAAGTGCAAATGTGATCAGCGAGGAGATTCTTCTTCAGAGAGGGTAAGGATTTATTATTTAACTTATTTCATTATTATTACTTATTTATTAATTATTTACTCGATTTATTACTTGATTTTGTTGTGGATTTTATTGATTACTTGATTTTGTTGTGGAAGAGGGATTGTAATTCCCATAGAGCAATGCATTAGTTTTGGAATCACAACTTTTTGCGAAAGAGTTGCTTTGCCATGTTATCCCATTTTCACCAGATCTGGGAATCATTATACCATCAATTTAAAGCAAAATTGAGAGGAATATAACATCCGATAATTTAATTATTAATTGATGAATTTTTAAAATAGTGTCGCCATCTGCTGAATATTTAGAGGCTTTTTAAAACTTCAAATATATAATTAAGATCTAGATAACATTTTCGTTCGGGAAAAATTCTAACACTGCAAAGTACAGTCAAACCTCGATAACTCGACTTCCTATTCGTCTAATAATCCGCTAACTCGAACTCTTAATCAAGTCCCGAATCATTTCAATACTTTTCTTTAAAAGCTGTGTCGTTAAATCGAATGAACATCTTCTGAGTCGAAGTTTTTGTGATAGATTTCCCCTGTAATATACGCAACATAACGAACATCCTATGTGAAATTAACGTCAATTAAGTCAGTTTGATCATTTTTCGACCGATAACAATGACGTCTTATACATCACGTCATTTGGATGACAAAAAAAAAATGTCGTCATAAATGGCGTCATTATAAGTTTCGTGAGTTTTACTAAACCTTTTGACCCCATTCTTCTCTTGTTGTTTACATGGGCTGTTAAAAATTGAAATGCGTTAAACTATAGTATTATAGCACATGTTAAACCAGTACAGAAGATTGAGAGGTATCTTCGATAACTCGAACTTCAGGTAAGTAGAATATTTTTGGTGGTCCCCTGGCAATTCGAGTTATCGAGTATTGACTGTAATACTTCTGTGGAAGTTGTGATTCCAAAACTAATGCAATTAACTCTATGAGACTGACAGTCCCTCGTAACCATCTTCACTCCCCCCCCCCCCCCCCCCAAAAAAAAAAAAAATACGAAGCATTTATTCTTACACATAAGTAGATTTTTTGAGGTAGCCGTATACATTTGACAGCTTAATTTTGTTTAAATCGCTAAAGTTCAAAAGTTTTAAATGGACAAAATTTGACATTTTCATTTATCATTTTATAAGGATTTTGATTAAAATTTTGACGAAAAACAGCCTTTGACCAAAATACGATAACAAAACAATTTACTGAGATATTTAAATTCCGTAATTTAAAATCTTGAAACAAATAAGTCTGTTGGATCATCAACCACACGTAGATATGTTTCATAAAATTTACATGTTCTATTTGGACTTAAAGTCAAAAAATTAGCTGATTGGAATAGCTATATATCAATTTTAAATACAGACAAACTCAAATGACCACAAAATATGACTTTGACCAAGGTCCAAAACCTTCATAAATTTTCTAAATGCATGTTAAAAGAGTGAAATAATTTGAAGCAATAGTTATGGAGAAAAAATGAGTTTGAGATAAAGTAAAAACATAAAAATCTTGTTTTGAGATAAACAACAAAATGAAATTAAGATGGGAATTTTAAAAGATTACTTAACTCCGAATTACATTTAACTATTTTAATGCTTCTATAAACACACAAATATATTATTCAGACTATCAATGAATCAATTTGAACCAACAAATCAATTTGAAACAACACCAATCAATTTATCTCAAAACAACTCTAACGCCCTTGGTGAAAATCTAAACTAATTCATTTAAATTATTGTTCCACTCACCGACATTTAAACATCAGACATCAAACGACCATCATGCTTCTCTAAGCTGTTCTCACTTGAGTTTTTGAAACAACACCAATTAATGAATCTATTTGAAGCAACAAATGAATGAACCAACAATGAATCAATTTGAACCAACCAATCCATTTGAAAAGCTGTTCTTATTTGAGTTTTTGAAACAACGCTAATCAATGAAACAATTTGAACCAACAAATTAATTAATTAACAATGTATCAATTTGAACCAACCAATCGATTTGAAAAGCTGTTCCCACTTGAGTTTTTGAAACAACACCAATCAATGAATCGATTTGAACCAACAAGTGAATGAACCAACACAGTGAATCAATTTGAACCAACAAATGAATGAATCAATTTGAACAAACAAATGAATGAACCAACAATGAATCAATTTGAACCAACCAATCAATTTGAAACAACATCAATTAATTTATTTCAACACAACTCTGACGCCATTGGTGATTCTCTAAACTAATTCATTTCACTGATTGTTCCATTCACCGACATTCAAACATCAAAAGACCATCATGCTTCTCTAAGCTTTTCTCACTTGAGTTTTTGAAACAGCACCAATTAATGAATCCATTTGAAACAACAAATGAATGAACCAACACATCAATTTGAAATAACGCCAATCAATTTATTTCAACACAACTCTGACGCCCTTGGTGAATATATCTAAACTAATTCTTTTCACTGATTGTTCTATTAAAACACAGACATCAAAAGACCATCATGCCTCTCTAAGCTGTTCTCACTTGAGTGAATTACTAACTATGTTACTAAAATAATACACAAAAGAGGGAGGAAAAGAATTGTCCTGACCGCCTCACTAACCCGATGCGCTGCTCAGGCGTATCGCGAAAAAAAATGAAGCTTCACATGGAGAAAGCTTGATCGGCACTCCACACCCCAGGCGTTGAGTTCAATTAGAAAGTGAGAACAAAGTGGGACCCTGTTGGGTTGACAATGTTGCCAGGGCCTGATCTTCGTTTAGTTTGAATTATCGTAGAGCTAGAGCTACATGAGGGCTATTGGCAACGGGCGTTATAACTTAGAGCCAGTCAGGTAACGAGCCAACACCTGAGTAGGCACCCAACGCAACCGTTACGGGCGACATCGCACGCAGCGTTAGAACTTTGAATGATATTCAACGTGCACTCCCTTACAAGGGGCATGTACTCAGGATAACACAAATATCCATACCTTATCCGAGATGCATAACGGGCCCACTAGCAAACAAGCGAGGATCGAAACAACCAAACAGGTTGGGAGACAATAAAATATAATAAACTCACGGGGGCGACAGATCGTTATAGGCCTTAGGCCTGCTGGGACCATTTCACCTATTCTGGCAAATGGCTCTGTGGTTCGAAGCACATGTCAGGTGGTCAGCCTCAAGCGGAACTCCCAGTGTTTAGCTTCCAAGCGTGCTTGAAACTCTTTATCATAACCATGACCAAACATTTACGACTGGATTTGAGTAAAACGGTTGCTTAAATAAGTTCAGAAATCGTTTAACCAGCTATGTAATATTTTTCTGCTGCGTTAAAGAGATAGAAAAGAGATCCGCTCTCTGTGTGATCCGAAATTCTCCGTTGTAAACTACTATTATCTTTAAAGTCTTCATTTTCTGTCACATCACACTAATCGGAAACTAAAAGCACACAATTATTTAAATTGACATTTTTTAATTAATAAGTAGTTTTATTAAATTTAATTTACGATTCAGGAACCGTGTCGCTGTGCAAAGACGCTTTTATCTTATTACACAATACACACTCACGAAGCCCTGACTATAACTAAAGTGTTTGTTACAACTATGTCATCCTACTGCAGGAAATTACCTATTGGTTTTACTGCTTGTAGGAAAACTTGGTGGATCTTAAATAACGGGAATAGAGATAGATGTTTAATTGATTGTAAATCACTCAGTTAATTTGTCCGAGAGTATTTAATTTGAAGTGGAAGAGAGGAAACTTCTGAAATTACTTTCAATTACTCGAGTTTAACTGGACAATATGTTAATAGACGAAATAATACAATGGAATTTTGTTTAAGAACAGATCTGTTGTTCTAAACCAGCTGTTCCCAACTCGGGGGCGATCGCCCCCAAGTGGGCGATTTGTGTTATCAAGAGGGCACAAAATACTTGAGGGGTGATCAGGGGGCGATGAGTATTGACAGGGGTGGGAATTAAAATAATGTTGTACCTTTGTTCAGTAAAAAAATTCTCCAACCATTACTAAAACCAGCCAATTTTTACTTTCAACTCGTTTAAATTTTCTAGAAACCAGTAGAAATATCTTAGTTAATTATTTCACTTTTCTTCTTTAAAAATATGTGTTTTATGTTTTTTCTATTTTATTTAAAAGTGACCGAATAAAGCTCCTTTGGTTGTTTTTTACAAACGGTAGTAAGTGTTATAAAACTGTTTTATAGTTGCACTTTAAATCAAATTATGATTAGACATAACATGAAAATTAAAAGGGGGCCATGGATGTTAATCAACCTAAAGAAGGGGGCGATGGTCCAGAAAAGGTTGGGAACCACTGTTCTAAACCCCAGTAGAAAATAAATGATCCGTAATGATAATTTTACTGCTGTATAATTTTAATGCAAACATTGGTATTGTAATTGGATTTTAATGCAAACATTGATATTCTAACCAGATGTTTGCATTATGCGAACGTATGCTAATTGCCGTACTGTTTAGTTTGTTATTCAACTAAATAGCTATACAAATTAACCAAAGAGATACCTGGTTTACTTGGTGAATTTTTTCCAAACAAAAACAACGTAAATAAAATATGCTTCATGAACATTTTATGATGAATTCTAGGTTAAAAATGTAATTATAAAACAAATGTGGTAAAGGCTACAGAGCTGTAAGTTCGTCAAAAAAACATCTTAGTGCTGGTAGAATAAGTTATCGATATTGGACGCATTTTTCGCAGCCTAACAATTCATTAGGTTTTATCGTTAGAATATCTCAGCTAAATTGATCATTAGTAATTGGTTATATGTGAAAGCTAATCACACTTTTTAGATTACAGTAGAGTCCCGTTTATCCTAATCCGAAATTCAGTTTAACCGAAAGGCTCGGGAATTTTTGTTGCTAAAATTTGAAATGTATAAGCATAAAAAAATAAATACTTACTTACAAAGTTGGATTTATTTCTCAAAATATGCAGTTATTTTTTAATTTGTACTGCTCAATTTTGGTACGGTACCTTTCGCGTAAGCGGGACTCGGCTGTATTTCGTAAAATAACCCACCGAACATTCGATTTTAAATCATTAATCAATGCATTGCAACCCGAAATATATTCACTGTTTTAAAATTAAGGGTTTTTTTTTTACTTCATGAGTCTATTTCTTTATTTAAGTAAAATGATAGTGTCTTTAATATAACTTAAGAAAGGTTTATAAATATGAAGGTTATCTTATAAAATTCACTTTTTTTTTCCGAAAAAAAAATATTATATAGTTTTAAAATAATAATTGCTTATATTATTCACTTTCCACTAATTAAGGAAGTTGGAATTTTTTAATTTCACAAACTTAACAATCGTTGAAGGGAACAATATAATGAGATAGTATGTAAATAGTTTATAGTAATTTCACAAAACTAAAAAAGTGAAATAATTTTAGAATTAAAATTTTTTAACCATAGCTTTCGAATCAAAGTTTCCTGTCAAAGTTAAAATACCTAACAACACATTTTATTTAAAAATAGATTTAAATTGGAATACCAAAATCCTCTTTCTTTACGCATCATTGGATTTAGCCATAGAATTATTTAATATTTATGTTCAGTTGACCATAAAATAATAAACAGACTTGAAGAAAATTGCAGAGACAGTGAAGGAAAAAACTTGCAAATATTTCAAAAACTATTTCCGTTGTAGACGTGGGAAATGGAAAATGTGTAAAATAATTCGAAAAGTGTTTGTTACTTTCTATATTTTTCTTGTAATTCCCCTTTATATAATATCACATTCCAAAGGGTAAATCGAGACAAAAATTTCTTATTCAAAGCACAGTTGCGGAAAAGGTAACTTAGAACCAACTTTAATAATTAAAGATATAAAAATATCCCGTAAAACTGCCAATTGTAAAGAAGAAACCCAGTTATGGCGTTAGATGAAGTAAATAATACGGTTTATTTACAATATTAAGGCTTATTTTTTTACAATATTGTCGATTTTCAGTCGCATATTTTGATCAAGTTTACAAAACCTCTTCCAAGTTTCAAAATTTATCAAAGAAAATATACAGTTTGGTAAGAGGTTGTTCAGTTTGTTCATAAATTGGTTAATTAATTAAATTAATTAAATAACAAATTAATTAATTTGCCAATAAATTGATTATTGGTTGAATTTTCAGGAAATGTATATTTAAAAAACAATTTCGTGCACAAAAACTTCAAGACAATTTTTATTTTAAAATCCGAAAAAGTTTTTTTCCTATAAAAGACACATCAAAATCCTTAGATTTAAAATATTGCGTCCTAAAAAATTTGTTTAATATTAATTAATTTAAATATTTTAACCTACATTTGTTTAAATATTTTCAGATCCTACGATGGGGAAGTTTGTTATGAGCAGGCATAGCTTATTTATATTTTTAGGTAAATAAGATTTATTGATTTTATTGCAGATTAATTTGAAAACTTGATATTAATAACAATATGTAGCAAAATCCATAATAATTATGATTTATTCAAATTTTTATTTATCTTTCAGGTTTTTTAATTCCTTCTTTGTGCAATTCAAAGGTGAGACTACTTTGATTTGACTGAATGCTAATTTTTGATAACTAACAAACTTTACTTACTAACCAAACATGACTTCAATCTTAATCCTTCGCCATCTGTGAATGATTTATTGCCTTTGTAAAACCTCAACAAATTTATAGTTAAATACGAAAGCAGAAGAAATTTTCTTCTTCAAATTTGTTTCATTTCTGTTATTAAGATTTTCATGAAAAAATGCTTACCAGCAAAGCAAAATTTCGATTTAGCCCGGGTGGCCAAGTGGTTAAGATCGCTGACCATTACGCTAACAGTCTGAGCACTGTACCGGATGCGGGTGTTCGATTCCTGCCTTCTCCCTGGGTGTAATTAATCTTTCTGTGTCAGTAAAAATTCTGTCTCTGTCTGTCTGACTTGACGAAGGTTTATAAGCGGGTCTCTGATCAAGCGCACACAAGCCGGAAATACATGTACCAAATACCCCATACTTTCACTAAAGTTAGGATTTTAAAAATCATGTATTTGGTCTATGAATCAACACTTTCTTTAAGATCCTCTGAGGTATAAGCAGCAGTGGTAACTTGTTTTCACAGCTTGATATTTGAACTCTTAAGATTTTACTAAAAATTTTAAAATTCAGTAAAATTATAAAATTAATATTTTTTTTAATTAATGTGTATTGCTATAAAAAAAACAGCCATTCGTGTAATAGGTTTAAACATCTGTATCCCTAACTCCGTTTTTTCATCTCAGTTTCCAAACGAGCTCTTCCGAGAAGAATTCGATGTCCTCAGGGACCGTGCCATCAAGCCGAGAAGTGCCATTGACCGCCGGGATTCAGTCAGGATCCCGACAGGACAACACCTGAGCTCGAGCTGGAATCCGGCTGCAGATGCTACAACACCGCCGAGGAGAACTAGCTCAGGGTCGAAATTCAACAAGAGGATGGGTGGTGCGGAGGAATTCGGGATTGACAAGGATTTGATGCATCGAATAGGTAGGAAAAGCTTTTGTTTACTCAGCATCATAAATCTTTAGAGTTTCCTGAAAATAAATTAGTTTCGCCTAGCAGACTCAAATGGTTACCTCAATTAACGAAATTCGAAAATTAGTAAACTAACAGAACAAAAGTACCTACAACAACTTCGAATACAACTTAAGGGACTTGCCACTTGACCCACTGTTCCAAATTACGCAATATAGTATGTCACTAATTGACATGTTTCACGTTGAGTGGTAACAGTTCTTTAAAAAATTAACTAAAAAAAAACTAACAGAATTTTTTAAAAATTATTCGGTTGATATCTATTGTGATTAATACAAAATATTTTCTTATAGAAAAAAGTTTGAAGAATCGAATGACGTGCTTTTTGATATTATTAAGGCTTTTGGCGATCAGATAAAAATTCTAAAATGATGATGCCAAATAATCATTGGAACAGAAAGGTTTGAAGGATTTAGCGTAAACCACGGCTCTTCTACCACAAGACTACAAGTATTTGTTTTTGTTGGACATTACTTTTCGTTCATAGGGCAGTGTTACAGAGTACAGGGTGGTTATAAAATAACGCTCGTTATTCGGAGCTGTCTGTAGCTTGAATGAATAATCCGAATGCAACAAAAATTGAGACACTTACTAATCAAGAAGGGGGGAAAGTAATGGTATCATAAAAACATAGAATCATAAAAAATAATCATAAAAATGAATAGTCATAAAAAACAAACTCGTCACTTTACCAGGGTTCTAAATACGAGGCGTAGTCAATTATGGCCAATTTCGGCCAACACAGCTAATTACGCCTCGTAATTTAGAACACTGGTCAAGATACGAATTTCTTTATTTCGAAAAATAATGAAATCATAAAACAGAAACTCGTCCCTTGACCAGGGTTCTAAATACGAGGTGTACCCAATTATGGCCAATTACGGCCAACACAGCCAATTACGAATCGTAATTAAGAACCTTGGTCAAAAGACGAGTATATTTATTATGATTCTATTCTTTTTCTCCCTTCTTGATTAATAAGTATCTCTAAGTTCGTTGCATTTGGATTATTCATTGAAGCTACAGACTACTCCGAATAGCGAGCGTTATTTTATAACCACCCTGTATATCCGAAAAGTTGGATACAAAAATTGACTTTTCTTTAATAATTAGGTCATTAAAATGTAATTATTCTGTGTAGTTGGTACTGATTGACTTGTCAAAGTTAATTTAATCGAAAAAAACATCTTATTACCTGAATTTGTTAACGTTTTTTATGGTAATTTAACATACTTAACATTTCTCTCTTTAAAAGTTTTTTAATATTCTCCAATGTTAATTTTCCTTCATTGCAATTTTTAGATTTCAAAGGGGCGTCTGTTGAAATAAATCCATCCGACTACCTATACGAATTCGAACGAACTGGCAAAAGAAGCCCTAACAACTTTAAAAATTCTCTGAAGAAACCAAGAGCTAAGCCCAGTTATACTTTTATGAAAAGAACCGGAGAGACTGCCCCGATGTCTTCTGAAGACTTTCAAGAAAATGACAGTAGTTATTCGAACGGCAATAACCCTCTAGAGGAAATTTCGACTTTGAAATCTACAATTGACCAAAGAAATGCCAATCATAAAAAGATAAAACATGATCAAGACCGAAGAGACTTTGACAAGTTGGTCCAAAGTGGCAACTATGATAATATTCAAAGAACGAGCGAAACTAAAG
Source organism: Hylyphantes graminicola (assembly GCA_023701765.1). Lineage (NCBI taxonomy): Eukaryota > Metazoa > Arthropoda > Arachnida > Araneae > Linyphiidae > Hylyphantes > Hylyphantes graminicola. Next base: position 8,022,185 of record CM043113.1, read on the forward strand.
TAGGGGAAGCTGGCGAAATATCATTGCCGGAACAGAACAAGAAAAAACGACGAAAAGTTTTGAGAGTTCGAAACAGAAATAAAAACTCGACAACTTATGATGGGCATAAAATAAAGGATATCAAGCTTCAGAAATCTTTAGAGTTGCCTGAAAATACATCAGCGCGTCTTGCCGACTCAAATGGAAGCCCTGTTAAGCCAAAATCGAAAAGGAGGAAACTAAAACCAAGAACAAAAGAACCGACAACAATTTCAAATACAACTTCTAAAAGTGTATGGAAAGAATCTTCGGATTATCCCAAGACAATTTTTCCAAAATTTGATGAAAATTTCGAAGATAAAGATAACGCTGAAAGAGGTCTCCTCAAAAACAAACCAGCGCATTTAGTTGAAAGAAATTATAAACCTAGTGTACGGAAACAAAATAACCGAGAACAAAATGGGGAAGTTATAGATGTCCGAAAATCTTCCCCTCACAAAACCCCAGAAGTATGGAAAGAAGTAGATCGTACCAAAGATTCAACTTCATCAAAAATAAATGAAAAAGATAAACATGCAATTACTAATATGGAATCGAATTATCCAATCTCAAAAAAACAGATTCCAAGCCATGCTTTTAAACAACTAAAAGAACACTCTATTTGGTCATCAAAGTTTTCAGATGTAACTTCAACACAAGAACCTCAGCAATATAAAGATAACTCGAGCTCAGAAAAATTACAAGCCAAAACTACATCAAGTCAACACAAAAATCAGGCCTCTAACCCAAAACCTTCACAAGATGAGAACTTTAGTACGTTTTTTGAATTCAATGGCAAAAGTATTCACAAACAACACCAGGGCATAGAAAATCCAAAGCCTGAATGGAAGTCTGCAGATATAACAGCAACCCAAGAACCGTATTTATCTAAAGATACCACGAGCTCAAAAAAATTAAAAGCCAAAACTTCATCAAGTGGACAACACAAAAAACAGGCTTCCAACTCTAAACCTTTGAATGATGAAAACTTTAGAACATATTTTGAATTTAATGGGGAAAGTATTCACAAAGAAGGCCATGAGACAGAAATTCCAAAGTCAGAGTGGAATTTTTCGAATGTGACTGAGAATTTTAGCAACAACAATGGGACTTATCTTTTAAGTTTCAACTACAAAGGCGATCCAAAAGAGCGTAATCCCAGTGACATGATTAAGCTACAGGAAGAGGAGGTACCGACGAAGATTCTGAAAAAAGCACAAAAAATTCCTGATAAAAAGGGTACATCAACGAGAACTAAAAAGACGAAAATGGACCAACCAGAAAAGATCTCGACAACAGAAAAAACTACCCAAGTTGATGATTTCGAATTTTACAAACGCTTTAAATTTCTAAATAGCGAAGAAGAAAATGAAGAAAGAAATGTAGAGGACGACTTCAAATTCAGCACTGATCCACCGGTAAGCTTCAAGAAAAAAGAAAAGAAACAACCAATAGAGGCTGTCTGGAAAGCGGCAAAACCTCAAGTAAAATCGAAAAATGAAGAACTGAGATATTCAAGAAGTAAAAGTAGAAGTACTATTTGGAACAAAAATGGGGATTTCAAATCAGATTACAAAACAAGCCCGTATCCAAATCCAAAAGAATATAACTTTGATAAGTTCCCAGAAACAAAAGCACGTGAGGAAAAAGAAACTTCTGATGAAAACTATCCCATTGTCAAAGCCAAAATCTCACATTTTCAAACTTCGGAACAACAACCAATCACGTCACCAAACGAAGATGCAAAACATTTTACGACGAAGTCCCATGAAAAAGTTTCATTGTTGAAACCCAAAAAAGATTTCCACATTCCAAAACTACAAACGATGATTTCGCCAAAAGAAGATGGGAAATATTTCATGACGATGTTCAAAAGAATTGGGGATTTCAGTTTGGAAAAATTCGATTCCGATGATGATGATGTGAAACCAAAAAGTAATGGATACATGTCTTCGATCAAACTGAGTTGGGATGATGACGACACGAGAGCACGCGTCGATGCCTCAGTGGACAGCAGAAGACAGCCATTCATCTTCAACAGGCACAACAACAATGAATACTTTAGTGCTGGAAAAACTAACTTTTCTGAAAATCTCGCAACATTCCAAAGTGATAAACATAAAAAGTCCCGAATTCGTAGGCATCATCAACTAAAAGGTTCTTCCAAGCTTAGGCATCGCCACAGACGTTCTGCTAGTGAGGAGGAAAAAGAATACTTCTTCAGATCTCATTTTACTTTGGGGAAAGGCGGGCCATCGCACTTTTTGACGTCTAGAAACTCAATGGAACATGTTGGTGTTCCAAGTGAACAACAAAACATAAAATCTCCACCAGTGGTTGGAAGTAACATCAAAAGTACTTCTACTCCTCACAAAAATACCCATACGGATAAGCAGCTTCCAGCAGTTGTATCTTATTACATAAAACCTCTGAATTCGAAACCAATTAAACCATTCACAAGAAGCTTCCATTCTAAAGAAGCAGAAAATCCTTTTGCATTTTATGATAAGTTGACGCCATTAGAGAGAAATGGACCAACTAACCTAACTTATCAAACTCAAGAAAGAAGTTCAAGTCAGGTGCCGAAACCTAACATTTTTTACAACAATGAAAACGAAGGAAGATCCCCATCAGCCCCACCCGAAGCACGAAATATTCAAACTATAAAACACACAAGTTATGATTCGAGGAAACCATTCTTTTCTCACTCATACAGTAGTGTGCCTTCAGAGCCAAAGATTTCCAAGTCGTCTTTCAAAACCGAACCAAAATTTGATAGTCAGAAAATCGAAAATGTTCCAACTTACACAGACAAAATCAATGGAGCTTCACTTGAATCAAGTCAAAACAAACCCCAAGGAAGAAGCGTAAGTAAAAATACGCAATTTGCTTCTTCAAGCCAAAACTTCGCAATTTCAAATGCCGAATCGAATAAAAACAAAATGAAAACGTTACATCCGAAGAGCGATTCAGAAAGGGAAGCTGAAACTCGAGTACACCTCTCGAAAGGTTATGAAGATTACCGATATCCAAGCAATTACAATGGCGCCCACAGCAATCCAGGGATTACTACGTCCTCTTATTCTTTGGGTAAAGACACATGGGGCTATGATTACGACGAACCTGAAGTGAGAAGCAGTCCTCCAAATTATCACACCATTCCAGACACGCATTTCAAATGCAGGGGAGCTGGATACTATGCTGATCCTGAGGCAGGATGTCAGGTAAGGATTCTTTTAACATTTTCCAATGGTTTCTCAAAAATTATTGTGACTCTAGGCGTCGTTATTTAACTGAAATGGGATCAAGCTATAAATGTAAGGAACTACACTCCGTGCCAACCTAACTTGGGTTAAAACAAAGAGTAAAAAGAGAGAGGGAAAAGCGCGGTTGGTCCGTTATTTGGAAACTCATTTTTGGTAATTATTGACATACAAGATTATCTGAATACTTTTTAACCAAAATACCTTTTCATTCTGATAAAATTGTCGAATTTTCTCAACTTATATTCAAATCAGTTCGACCTTAAACGAAATTATGTTTTAAACAAGTTTTCTGGATATATTCACAAATTATTTATGACACTCTTTACATGCGCGAAAGGATCTTCCCCATAGCATATTTCTATTTACCCAACTTAGGTTGGCAAGGAGTGTAGAGTTGATAGATATCGGCTCTACAAATGGGGTCATGAAAATCCTGGCAATGTAGCAACTCGTGCTAACCATTGTCATTCTAGTGAACACAAGGACTGGATAAAAGTTGATATTACATTACTTTCGCTTAGTTTAAGAAAGTGTTTTCCAACTCCCGAAAATACTTGTTATAGTGTCTCTTCCAGAAAAAATTCGCAGTAAAAAAATTGGTGCCAGATTACACCGGGAAAATCTGGAATTTTCTAGCTACCACCACTATTTGTAGCGTTGATTTACCATTTTTGACGTGCATAGAATTATGGTTTCACCACAAAATCGGAAAATTCATACTCCAAATAGAGGTGGCATCAAGAAAGTTCCAAGATTCCGAAGTAATCTAACCCAAGCTTTTTAACAGTTTACGTATTCTGTGACTCTAACCTTTCACAAGATTATACATAAAGGGGTTCCCTGGCTATTTTGATTATTAGTACCCTTGTTGAATTTAAATGGTATCAAGCGAAATATAACTGCATTTTAAGATTTTTTTATCCCGATGCCATCAATCCCTCACTGGTTGTAAATGTATTATTACTTTGAATTCGTGGAAGTTCCTAAAGTTCTTAATTTACATCACAGTTTTTCGGTCGTTGTATTAGTTTTAGTAATCGTGCATTAAACCAGCTCTACCAAATCATTGTTTTCATATTAAGTTTAAAAATCTATGACCTACTCTATATGGAGATAGCCTTAACCATACTATAAACAGCAGTCCAGACATTTTAAATCGAACTCAATTTTCGGTATAGTTATAAGTTCTTAGGGCTGATGCTTACCGATTAAAACAACATTCAAGATGGAATTAATCAAACATATGATAGCATTAAATATTCAGAAATCGGACAACTCAAAAGAACATTTTTTAAAAAAGAAAATCGTAATAAAAAGCAAACAAATACTGGAAACTTTTGAATAATCCAGACGAACAACGCCTGAGGTTGCGAAAACGAAAACATTTATTTGAATTCGATACAATTTTCATTTTAATAAGTAGGTTAATACGGACTAAGTTGTAAAAATGTTCCAATCATTCACCATAAAAAAAAATCTACTCTTGAACCCTGCGGAGCTTGACTTTCACGCTCTATTGGAAAATCCCATACTCTTCTTTTCTATAACAGGAAAAAAAAATTCACTTCGAAGTCGTTGACGCTGTAATCCCCCGATAAAAAAAATAACAAGATGTCAATCAAAATTAAATTTGAAGTGCCTTTGTAACATTTAACTGTAACTTTTTTTAAAAAAGTTATTTATCGTTCCACTGGAGGAGTCTCTAAATTAAAGTTTGCATTTCAAATGATACTTGGCTTTAAAAAAAAAAGTAAATTCAGAAAGGAGCAAAAAAAGGTATTCAAAAAGTTCTTGACAAATTACAAGATTTGTAAACATCATTGACACCTTCCTTTCAAAATAAAGGTGTTAACACATTTTAAATTTTTAAAATTCGTTTTTCGTGTAACTGAATTTGTCCTCTATTAGTTGCTCAGTACTGGTCTTATATTTTGCTGATTTAGATAAACTTACACCAAAACCGAGATTAAGTTTGCAGCAGAGAAATGTACTTGGCGGAGGAATCTGCGTAAACAACGCTGCTGGCGCCAAAATTTCTCCTGCTCCTATTGGCTGCTCCTTCGACCCTGATATTCGTGCGCCCTGTTACGTCAAAATCGAAGGAAAAAAATAATTAAAATAACACTCTAACTGAAGCTAAACTAATAAAAATAATACATTTATGTCTTGAAATAACAAATAAATTTGTTTATTGACTGTGAAATACCTTTTTGTATTCGATTCTCGCACTCAAAAATGAGAACTATTTACCCTTTTTCTCGTAGAACATTTGTGTAGTGCAAAAGTCGGTTTTGGTGTAAGCAGAAAAATTATTTCTTGTCAATCGTCATAATGGAAACCCAAATTTAGTCATTGCATGTTGTCTAAACAGTCGCAGTGCTAGTTACATTACATAATATAAAATTCATTCGTTTCTGATTTTCAGTTCAAATATAATGAGAAAATCCTTTTGCAATACTTTCTTTACAAGACACATTACAAAAAGCTTATTTCAGCACGTTCAATACATAAGGTGTACTTTGAGGTGGAGACTTATCAAATAATTTGTAGCAGATATTTCTACTCAAAAAATTAATCATTTTTTATTGTAAATTGAGGGTAAATCTTTGGAACCATTTTGAATTGTGGCAATTTAGTGTGAGTAACTTAAGCATAAACCAAACTACTCTCTTTCTTCACTAATTACGTACAAGTCCAGACAGTGTTATCCATGGTCGACAAAAAATCGACGTGAAAACCATATTTAGTGAAGAGTTTTAACTGAACTATGCTTGATCTGAAGTTTGGCAAATTAAATTTACACATACCATTAAGTCATAAATAGAATTCAATAACTGGGACATATATAAAAAGAATGGACGATGGCAGAGGCACAAGGTGGTTTTTCAAAGGACAGTGTCAAGGAAAAAGACACAGAAAAAGATGGGTGTATGAGGTGAAGTACACTCTTAAAACATAAGAGTGAAATCCACTCCTGTAGGAGAAGTGCATTTTCGACGCTGGAAAGGAGTGAATATTAACTGGAAAGGAGTGAATATTAACTCAGACTGAGTTCAAATCACTCGTTTGGAGTTATCCTGTCGGAGGTTTAACACACAAAGGATCCACTCCTATAGGGGAAATGCATTTTCGACACTGGAGGAGTGAAAATTAACTCAGACTGTGTTAAAATCGCTCGTTTGTTTTAAAGTGTAGGATCTAAAAGCCATAAATATTTTTTAAAAAATTGGACAGCAAAAAAGGCAAGAGATACACTCTTAAAACAAAAGAGTGAAATCCACTCCTATAGGAGAAGTGCATTTTCGACACTGGAAAGGGGTGAAAATTAACTCAGACTGAGTTAAAATCGCTCGTTTGTTTTAAGAGTGTACGAATGATATTTATTAAAAGAAAATATATTTGATGCAACTTACATACACCTAACTTTGTATTTTCAAATAGCTCGAATTTTCATTGTTTTAAAGCTCTGGTGTCATCTGCGCCGCTTGTCCGCAGTTCAAATTTCAAAGCGTAGGGGACTGTGTTGGAGATCCTGTCGGAGGTTTAACTAAACAAAAGAGTGAAATCCACTCCCATAGGAGAAGTGCATTTTCGACACTGAAAAGAGTGAAAAATAACTCAGACTGAGTTAAAATCGCTCCTTTGTTTTAAGAGTGTAGACGACTATAGAGTCGTATCGCTAGGAAGACCAGGGTTCAACATGGACTGTAATGCCGGGGAGTAAGTTTAGTTATTGAGTCATACACTAAACAATTTCGTTTTATTTTCACAGGTATTTCACATGTGCCAAGAGAACGGAAACAAGCACTCCTTCCTTTGTCCCAACAACACTCTGTTCAACCAGCTGCTGCTAGTGTGCGACTGGCACAACAAAGTCAACTGCGAAAACGCCGAATCCCACTACAGTGTCAACGAGCGCATCTACAGCAAAGAGTCGAAAGACGACATCGACGAATCTCCGAAATGGAACTCACATCAAGTTTGGTCCTACAGCAGCGAGTATCCTGGGGCGGAGGATGGCAACAATAGAGACGAACCAGAATCGAGGTACATTTACAGCAACTCTTTCTCAAAACGAAAAGAATCGAAACATGCAAGTGAAAGAAAGCCAACTGAATGGAATGAACCAGAGGGTAGAAGTCCAGCAGCAGCAGCTGACAAGCCAGTGAATTCGATGAGAACAACTCAAACAGGCGGATTATCAAATACTGAAGACAAACTGAAAGTTGATAAACCCAAAACTACTTCGAAACCCGTGTATCGTGGTTCTTACAAATACAGAACTACAATAAAACCTGTATATAGTACTTCTAGTACAGTTAAGAGTGCAATAAAACCTGTGTATAGAACTTCTGGTGCAGTCAAGAGTACGATAAAACCTGCATACGGAACTTCTAGTATGGTAAAGAGTACGATAAAACCCGTACATAGAACTTCTAGTACAGTTAAGAGTACGGTAAAACCTGTATATAGAACTTTTAGTTTAACAAAGACTACCATGAAACCTGAATACTCAACTGGTACAAGTAAGACCACTGTGCAACCAAGGTATCATACCACAGTTAAGCCACAAACAATTTCGAATAATGAAAATTCCCACCTACATTATTTTGAACCAAAGGAATATGATTATTTTAAGGAAAGTGGATATTCGGTAATTCATGACGTTGGAAAACCAACCAAGCCACTAAATCAACAGGATGAAAATACACTTAAAGAGTATTCAGTAAACCATTCGAATTCAGATAAACATATAAAACCGAATTCTGGAAACCGCAAAGTTGTAAAAACAAACAGTGACCATTCTTCAGAACATGGTACTACACAAGCACCAATTGAGGATTATTCAGTTAACTATGATGCAAAAATAGAACAAAACAAAAAGCAATCGGCATCTCTTGATAGTAATCTACAAGCAAGAAAAGCACAGCCGAAACATACCAATCAGGTACCGCTGCGCAATAGAGAACATCGTAAATCATACAAAGCTCCACACAAGGACCAACCTATTGTTCCAGAAACCTCAAGTTATCCCGAAGAAAACGTCAGCTGGGAATCATCGAAACTTAAGAAGACAGCAGAATCTGAATATCGGTCATCAGTTGATTCGATTAGTACGAAAAAACCAAGACTAAAATCGACTTCTAGAACCAGGGTACTAAAGAAATCTTCCCTTCTTCCAAATTTTCCCATTCAGGACAGAGACACATCACCAGAAGCTCAAACGAATTTCTCTGAGACTAAATCTCAGACAGAAGTAACGACACCAGAAAACGACAGTGAAAAGATTCAAGAAAAGAAGAAACTGCCAACCACATTTAGAAATAAGAATTTAAAAAATACTTTGATAAAAAGTTTGAAAGGGAACTTTACAAAACCTTCACTTGTTAAACCACTGAAGGAAATCGAAAAACCTACGTCTCATATTCGTAAAGTATTTTCTGCTGCAAAGAAATCGTTAAAGTTAGAAGACAGTCCTCAAAAAGAAAGAAAATTTCAGAACTCGAAGAGTGCTGAAGTTCAAAAAGTTAGAAAGGTGTTGAACACTTCACCTCGAACTGTGCAGACTGAAACTTATGACACCGATATGTTGGAAAATTCAACGCATCAAAGTAATCTTTCAAACCTTTCTTCAAAAGCTACATTTGAGAACTACAAAGATGAAAACAATAATGACACTTCACAACCAACTTCCGTGGAAATACGCTTTCCCAATAGTACTACTTTTGGTGAAAGAATCGAGAATGATAAAAATGTGACCGTAAATGATGACCAGACATCAAAGGTAAAACAAGAAAAACCCAAACGCGATGCAGATTCTTACCAAAATACCCGTGTTGCAAAGCATATCAAACCAAGTTTTAACATAACATCGCGTATCATGGATATCATGTCAGGAATTGAAAACATTGGAAGTGATGTTAGTAAAATACTGGATGGAAAAGACCATCTTTACAAGAATATTCAAATTCACAAAATGAAGCCTAAGAATTCCAGTAATGGTAAAGTTGCTACAACCATAAAACCACCAAAATCTGTCAATGTGACGAGTACATCGAAACGGACAAAAAAGAACAATTTAAAAACAAAAATTGAAGATAAAGTTTTGCCTAAGTTAGAATCACTGAGAAAAGTTAGTCCAAAAGCTCATGTTCTTTTTGAGTTTTACCCAAAAAAACATAATAAAAATAACTCAACTCGATATACAGGCAAGCAAAGAGGAAGTGCAAATTCATACTTAAACCTAAAAAACGAAACCGATTCTAAAATAGAATCTCCCAGGAACGAAACGTCTCCTAATGAACCACAAACGAATCGAAATTATCAGACACATCACAACATGCCAAATTCTGAACTTATGAATTCCACGAAAATTGATAGACTTAATCTATTTAATTCAACGAAGTCAAAACCAACGATCACTGAGAAGACACACAAAAATATTTCTGAAAGCTTCCAATATTTCAATTTAAACCCAAAGGTTCAAGTAACAGAATCACATTCTTTGCACCATCCATTCGAAACTGAGACTCCTTCAGAAAGTAGAGAAAGTTTTAGAGAACTCAGATATGCACCCGTACCCATCTCAATTCCTGAAACTTTAAAAGTGAGAGATGAAATCAGAGACAGTTTTCGAAGATATGTGCGACCAAAATTGCATACAGACAGATATTTTGCGGTTGAAAAACAATCATCATTGGATGCAGATCATGTAATTGCTCCAAAGAACATTTTCCAAGATGTAATGGCAGAAGATAACTTACCCTTAAATCAGTTGAACACAAAAAGCCGATCTTCTACTCAAACTGAGATATCAGAGTCTGATTTAGAATTTAAAAGACCTAGTCAAGGAATGACAGAAATGCCAGATTTTGAGTACCAGAGAGTTCCTAACACTAAATCAGAAGGTTTAAATTTACCAACTCCAGCAATGCATTTATCACAAGACATAAGACAAATCAATTACAATTCGAATAAAAATAATGAACGATATTTTCCCGGTTTACGTAAGGCTCATTCATTCATCAACTTACCTGAAAGAATAGTTAAACCAGAATCGAACTTTGAAAGACAACGTTATAGAGATTCAGAATATAAGAATTCATTTTCCTCTCCAGACGAAAAAACACTAAACCCAATTTCAGAACGACCTTTGTTGAATATAAATACTGAAAACAAACCTTACCTCTTGAGGAATAACCCAACTTCTAAGCCAGTATTAAATCACCAATACACATTAAACGAAAATCGACAAGAATATTTGAAGACCAAAGACACAAATTCACAATTTGATGACTTAGAAGATTGCGTTGACTCAAAATATGGGTCTATTGGCAATAAAAATTCAAACAGAAATCTTAAATGTATCAATAAAGGTAAATCAAATGCTTCGGATAAGGAAAATATAGAGCCTAAAGATAGAGAAACTTCGGGAAGAATACCAATTACAGAAATAGTACCAAATCGAGAAACAATAATCGACAGTTTTGTGACGCTGCCGAAAACTCTTCGCCAACCCAAATTTAAAAAGGAATCGCCACATTCTAAAAGTATTTCACAGATAAGTAACATGCTTAGACAGAGAGGACAATTACCTCCTACAACAGTTCAATTGTTTGAGGGACACGAAAGTCTAAGACCTGTCATTAGTTCTGAATTTGCTCCAAAGAAAATTCAAACGGATTATGAATTTTTGCCCGAAAAAATTCGAAAGGACCGCGAATTTTCAACCAAGCATATTCCAACTAACTCGGAATTTTCTCCAATGCAAACACAAAAAGACCGTGAATTTTCTCCCAAGCAAATATCAAACGATTCAGAATTTCCATCAAAACACATTAAAATAGATTCGGAATTTCCACCAAAACATATTCGAACAGAGTCTGAATTCCCTTCCAAGATCATTCGAACACAAAAAGTCAGTGAATTTTCTCCCAAGCAAATATCAAACGATTCGGAATTTCCATCAAAGCACATTCCAATAGATTCGGAATTTCCATCAAAACATATTCGAACATATTCTGAATTTCCGTCAAAACATATTCCAATAGATTCTGAATTTCCGTCAAAACATATTCCAATAGATTCTGAATTTCCATCAAAACATATTCGAACAGAGTCTGAATATTTACCCAAGCACATTTCAACAGATTCTGAATATTTGCCCGAACACGTTTCAACAGATTCTGACTTCCCTTCTAAGCATATTCGAACGGACTCTGAATTTTCCCCAAAGAACGTTGAAACAGCCTATGGTCAACCCTTGCATTACCATAACCATGAACCAGAGTCTTCGGAAGAATCGCCAAGGAATAATTTCGGAAATTTATCCGAAGACAGCACGCAACAAGACGATGGCAAAGCCAAGGTTTACAATTACAAAGACTTGGAAAAGGCGGCAGAACTAAAGGCCGAGCAAATGGTCAAAATCTCCAAGCCGAGTTCTAGAGGAACAAGCGATTATTTAATAGAACAGTCTTCAGAAGCATCGCTAAAGACAATTAAAACTATCCCGAAGAAGATCTAAAAACGGTAAAAGTAGATGTTGCAAATAAAGAGCTAAGTGGTAGAACGTGCTAAGTGAAAAAAAAAAAGGTACGAGAAAAATGAACTTTTAAATTTTCCGTTTGCACTCGGATCTGTTGAAAACGGTGCTTGTAAAACGTAAAAAATATGCTAAACTTAAAGTTTATGTAAAAAGGGAAACTTTTTATCGTCAAAAAAGTTAGGGTACACTAACCAGTGAAGTGAATGAACGTTTAAGGCACTGCGTTTGCCAGCAGCGTGTAAAATAAGCGGTATCGCATCGCGAAACGCTACACCAAAATGAAAAATTGCGATAGCGATTTAGCTTTGTATCGCAACTAAATGCGATACAAAGTTAAATCAAAAGTCGCGGATCGCCGTAGTTTCGCGACTTTTGAATCGCCGTAGTTTCGCGACTTTCGAATCGCCGTAGTTTCGCGACTTTCGAATCGCCGTAGTTTCGCGACTTTCGAATCGCCATAGTTTCGCGACTTTCGAATCGCCGTAGTTTCGCGATTTTCGGATCGCCATAGTTTCGCGATTTTCGGATCGCCATAGTTTCGCGACTTTTGGATCCACGTAGTTTCGCAACTTTCGGATCCCCGAAGTTCTGCGTTTTTCGGATCCCCGGAATTCCGCGATATCTGAATACCTGGAGTTCTGCAACTTTCGGATCCCCGGAATTCCGCGTTATCTGAATACCCAGAGTTCTGCAACTTTCGGATCCCCGGAGTTCAGCTACTCTCGGATCTCCGTTGTTTTGCGACTTTCTGATCTCCGTAGTTTCTCGACTTTCTGATCTCCGTAGTTTCGCGACTTTCTGAGCTCCGTAGTTTCGCGACTTACGGATCCCCGAAGTTTCGCGATTTTTGGATTCCCCAAGTTTCGCGATTTTTGGATCCCCGAAATTTCTCAATTTTCGGATCCTTAAATTTTTTTCAAAAGTGCTATGCATTAATTAAAAATTGCTACACTCAAATACTTTGGTGTAGCAAAACTGCTATACACACACAAAAAAGTATTTTACACGCTGTTTGCCAGTGAATGAACACCGGATATAATGACCAGGACAATCAACCATATGTCATATAACTTCCTACTACATGGGAGGAAGTCAGTGTTGCCAATTCATCTAGTGGAATGATTTTCAATCCTTATTTTTTAATTATATTTACAAAATGTTCATTCACTGGGGCTTGTTCACTCACTGGTCAGTCTACCCTAGTAATATGTTCGTTGACACAAAATCTCAATTTATTTTCAAAAATGTTACCTAGCATGTTCTTCCACTAAGCTCTTTAATTACGAGACTTGCAAAATGCTGCAGAACTAAAGGCCGAGCAGATGGCCAAAAGCACCATGCCAAGTTCTTGAAGAATCAGTGATTGTTGTGTACAACATGTGCTAAAAGACTTTGGAAAGCATTCCAATTAACAAGAGATGTACAGATACAAACTATTATACTTTGTTATAGATTATTAATGTTAAAATAACTGTAAATAAAATATTTTATTGTATATAACTTATGCCATCACTTAATTAACAACAAATTTGATAATATTTAGTAGCTAGTGAAGTTTCACAATCAATAGACTTTTAAAAGCATAAAAAATTGAATAATAGCAAACACCCATTCTAGATTAGTTTTGAAAACATCATTAACAAAGAAGCTTATAAATTTACTCTTGTATACTATAAATAAAAAAAATCTTACATAAAAGTAATTAATTAAAAGATTTGAACATTGGTTTAGGCATTGAACAGGTAATATTTTTAAGTCTAATCATTCTTAGTTCATGCAATAAAAATAGTACTAATTTTGGGTTATTTCAAAATGCATTGTGAAACAATAACAAAAGAAAATAATAACTTTTCTCTGATTCTACACCAATAAAAGAATACAAAGGCAAGCTTTTTTTTTAATTAATTAACCAAAAGCGACGTTTTGGAGAATATAGGAAACGAAAAATCAATTTTTACAATAAGAAAGATTTTATTTTACACAATATATACAAAGCTGAAAAAAATGTTGGTTTATTGAATTATTGCATAATTTTTTCAACTTCAACTCATATTAATTCAATTTGTTCATGAAGCTCAATAAGTTTGCTTGCTACTTTTAAACAATACAACAGCAAGCAAAATTTTAAAACATATTTAACATATAATACAAATTTCGATGCCAAGTATTGCCTTGCATACTACGAATTTTAGATTAATATCCTAAAATGGGCAGTTTTTTATTAGCAATTTGGAATGTTTTCTGATAGTTATTTATACATTAAACACATTGATTAATAAATATTAATATCTTAATAAACATTTTTACATAAACTCAGATAGCTTTTAATTGAATAAGCCAATTGGAATTGTAAAAAAAAATTAAAAAGTAAAACTCTAAAAGGCTGTCGAATTAAAAACAAAAATAATTAAATCTTCAAAAATTTATACCATATTACCTTTTATTTTACCATATAAAACTGCTCTATTTTACTTTTTCCTAACTTTTAAAATATATTATGCAACATTTTAAGTGAATATAATAAATTTTCAATTATTAAACTAAATAAAAAGTAAAATCTAAGCATTAATTAAAAGTAGTAAATTTAAATATTACTAAAACTTAGATTCATATTTCAGACAATTCGGTTTTTTAAAAAAAGAATTCAGTAATATTAATTCATTAGGAATAAATATTGAATATATTTACACAGGATTAAGGGCAATATACCTATGGAAGTAGCAGAGCAAAGCTTAAACAATACACAATGATATATTTAAGAAGAAAACAGGCAAATATGAATAAATAAAACTAAATGTCCTATAATAGACTAGAAAACCAGACATATTAGCATTGACGTAACATTTAAAAAAAGCCTAATACAAAAATGCTCAAATATTATTGGTATATTAGACCGAAAATTTCATACATGATATTCAGAATATTTACCAGAAAATTTATTTATTTTTAATTAATTGTTTATCAATACTGTTTGTGTAAATACTATAAATATTGAACTTTAATGGCAAATCACAAATTATAACTATCATTTGAAAAAAAAACGCCTCATAAATATTTTTTTCATGATATAAATGCAATGAGAAAGTCAAGAATGGTATCAACAGAAACGAGTGTATAAATAACAAGAAACTTCAATTGTTAACAACAACTTAACCCATTAACCCTTTCACTATCAAAACGGCCCAGGCGGGCATACAACTAACTAAGGATTTGATAATGATATTCCTATCACATATTACGAGGAAACAAAAATCCTGCGTAGCGAAAGTGTTAATGATGGTTGGCAAGAAAATTTGCCACACCAAAATGAGTTTCTCCTAATAAACAAAATATAAGACAAATGAAGACCATAGTCCTGAACAATTTATGTTGGACAAATTAGGTTATGCAAAAAAAAAATTAAACGAACTTAACTTAATGTTTTTATTCGGAAATGAAGGTAGGTGTTAATGGCATTCACAAAATCATCGTTCATGGGCTAGTAAATAACATGATTCTAATTAAATTGTAAAACAATCCAAAGTAATTAAAATAAATTAATGCCCTAATTAGCAATATTTTAAAATATTTACCAGGAAAATTTGTAGAAGGTATATTTTGAGAATTTACTAGTAAGTTTAGTTTACCTGTAACTAGACTAAATGAAATTAGAATTACAATTGTCATTTTTAAACTTTTCAAAGGGTAGAGAACTGATTTTGTTATATATAGATTTATTTTAAAATTTTAAAATTAAGATGATCATGATTTAAATTTTTAAAAAAAAGTTACTAATTTAATGAGTTCAATATGTTTGTTGATACGGGTTGTATTGAATATTCATATTATTAAATGTATTTTTGGATGAAACTAAAACTAAGCATTTATCCTACAAATTCCAATGTCTTTAAAAAAAATTACATATTTACAAAATAAAAGTTTCTTTGTTGCTAAAAGTTAAAACAAAAACCACTAATAGAATACTAATGTTTGCAAATCTTAATAAAATCTAGATTTTAGGATGAATAGGTTGCTGATAATTATTGTGAAAACAACAAATTATTAAAATATGATAATGAAATAAATAGAAATTACAGTCTACAAAATCAAACTTCAATTGATTTCTAAAAAACAAAATCAGGCCCTAGAATTTTTAGGAATTTATCAATATATTATTTTATATATTGGAAATAAAATTTTAAAATTTTAAGTTAATTTAAATTTCTTGAGGTTTTTTTTAATAACTATTTAGAGAAATTTTTATTTTATAATAGTTAGAGTGAAAAAAAAAATATCATAATTGAAGCATGAAATATTCATTCACAGAAATCTAAACGTAATTTTAAAGATGCTTTTGATTTTTTGTAAAATGATATTCATACAATTTTCTAATCTTCACACTTTTGCTTTAAAAAAAACATTTTAAGTTTTTTTATGAGTTTGATTGTATAGAAATCAACTAATCAATAAATTCAAAAGTAACTTTAACGAATAAAAACTGAAAGAAATAAATCTAAGATATATTTAAAAAGAAATTATATTTTTGAATTATTGATAACACATTAAAAAAAAACTATTTTACAGAAAGCATTAGTAGCAGAGGATAACCAAAAAAAAAATCGTTATCTGCAAATCAAAATCTATGTTATGGAAGGGAAGTTGATAGAAAAACTATTATTGTTTTAAAAACCATCAAATGAAGGCGTATAGAAAACTATTAATAAACAGTATTTCCATATTTAAAAGATTAAATTTCAAACTCAATAAAGATAGAGAAGATGTTGCAGTAGGAAATCAATTTAATGGTTACCAGTTTACAATAATAACACTTGTCCACGACTAGTTTTGCTTCTTTGTGTCTCCCAGAATGGAAGAACACTAGTAGAACCACAGGAGATATATATATATCAATTGCTTCCAAAAAACCTCCCTCCAATAAACTTTATACATGTCACTACAGCAACGATTTATGTACAAATTTGCATAGTTGTTTGTCCTTTTTACAAAAATTCTAGGGTTTTCTGCCGTGGGTGGGTAAATTGCAGCATCCACAACAATCAATTGGTCCATTTTTGCTCTTAAATAAATTAGTCATTTTTAATAGGTGTTTAATTTAAGTTAAATTTCAAAATCAATAAAGATAGAGAAGATGTTGCAGTAGAAGTCAATTTAATGGTTACCAGTTTACAATAATAACACTCGTTAAGGAAGAATGGGAGCTCTTAACTGGGGGTCTCTAATCTCAAGTGCCTCAGTGTTAATCCAATGGCGAAAAAACTATTTTCCCTGCCACATTTCTCCGGCTGTATTGAATAATTTTTACACAAAAAAAATTTATAATAGATGTAGATAACTTACAGATCCCGGCCTTTCCACTTTTATGAAATTGCTTTGAATATTTTGTGTAAAATTTAGTGAAAATTTTTTAAAAATATTCAAACCAATTTCAAAAAGTGGGAAGGTCGGAACCTGTAAGTCAGCTACATTTGTCAGATAAAAAATTTGCTTGCAAAAATATTCAATACAGCCGGAGAAATGTGGCAGATAAAATATATTTTTCTCCATACCATCAACACTGATACACTTTGCTTTGGAGACCCCCGGTCCAGCGAGACAATTCCTCTTTAAATAATTAGTTTTTAATAGGTTTTATTTAAGATTAAAGTAATTGAGAGCTTGCAACAATGGTCTAAGTCATGTGTCTAGTTACTGCAGATTACCTGCCCATGGCAGTGTAGTTGCAGGGAGAAATATGTTCAATGTACACTTAAGCATTAGCTTGGCTGGAGAGCATAACTTTGTTTGATCCATTCAAGGTTATTCGTTTAAGGATAATAGTCCAGAACCCAGTGAAAAAGCTTTTAATAGGAAAAACTTGATGCCAAAATTATTTCCTTGAAAAGACACGAGTAGCAGAATTTATCTTCAACAAGTCATTTTTTTTTCTTTTTCTAAACCAAACATAACAATTCTGGACCTGAATGATGAAGTTTTACATCTTACGTTAAAAGAAATTAAAACTTCTCTGCTTTTTAGCTTTGATGCTTTGGGGTACTATGGACCAGCAGGCAAGTTATATTTGAAGAGATTAAGGGAAAAACGTGCTAAGTTACAAAAAGGCGAAAAGGAGAAAATAAACATTAAAGTTTTTTGTTTGCACTTACACTCCTTGCCAACTTAAGTTGGGTAAATAGAAATATGCTATGGAGAAGATCTTTCCGCGCATGTAAAGAGTTCCAAAAATCATATGTGAATCCATCCAGAAAACATGTTTAAAACAATAATTTTGTTTAAGATCTAACAGATTTGAAATATTATTTGAGAAAATGTGGCAATTTTATCAGAATGAAAAGCGTATTTTGGTTACATTGTATTCAGATCATTTTGTATGTAAATATTAACTTACAAGAGTTTCCAACCAACGGACCAATCGCGCTTTTCCCTCTGCCTTTTCACCCTTTGTTTTTACCCAAGTTAGGTTGGCAAGGACCTTCGATCCATTAAAATCTGTACTTTAAACAATAAAAATGTACTTAAATTAAATTTTATGAAAAAGGTGAACTCATTATCAGTAAAGAACGAAATATTATGTTCATCAACGCATTTTCTTTTGTTTCAAAAATGTCACTTAGCACGTTCTTCTACTAAGCCCTTCACTTGGCTTCAAATGCATCTACCTTTTAGCCAACTTTTCCTGTATAAAAATTTCACCTGAATATAACTGCGCTCATTGGTGAAATAGGGCCAACGTCAAACATAAGAAAGGTTTCGATCTACTACACTTCTCATAGAAAAAGAAACGAAACAGAGAAGCATAAAATCTTTGACCTTTTTCGACTAAGCATCACAATCTTGAAAACTATTTCTCCTAGAAATTGTTTGTCTATATCTTAACTGGGTGATTGTGGAGGTTCGCTACTAAAGTAAGGTGCTGTCTGGTGGTCCAACAGCGTATGGCACACGTTACACACTTTGAAAGGCCGTTTCTTGGGGCCGCTGTTTACAGTCCTTGAGGTGCAGTCCAGGCAGAATATTTTGCCGCAGTGGCTGCAATGGAACTGAAAGAGAGATTCTGTTTAGTAGACTGGAGTTTCAAGATCCAGAATCAATAAAAGGGACCAAGACAGAACTTAAAACAGGGTTCGTACTCTATCTATGATAGTGAAATTTATGAGTTTCTAAGGTGTTTTTTAGGAGTGCAGCGATGTAAGTTAAGGAGGTATCGTGAAATAAATTTGAATATGTTGGTTTATTATTGTACAGTAAACTCCCGATTATCCGCGAAATTGGGTGGCACGGCTTCCGCGGATAAGCGAATTCGCGGATAATCCGCAAAAATGAAGAAAATGCCCATAAACAAAATTTCTTCTTTATTTCATTAAAAAGTAAATTACAGTAATCGTATATAGCATGTACAAATTTACTTCAAAATGTCTATTACTGTCGTTTCTTCTATGCCACACTGCAAGCACATTTGAATTGTAGAAGATCACTTTTCAAACTTTTTAATGAGTTGTAGGTCGTCTTGAATTGTCAAGACAACTTTTTTTTAAATATCTCTCGCATTTCGCTAGTATCAAAATCACATAAAGCAATTCAACTAAAATAGCGGGCAGTTTATTTAACAAGTGACGCTTTTTGACAAAAACCTGTTCGTGATGTGCACCTGCCCGAACACCAGGTTTCCTACAGTCATTCTTATTATAATAAATACATTAGTTGTTCTTGTTAAATGTATTCGTCGTTCTAGAAAGGAATTCGTTGTTCTAGGAATGTTCTTCCAAAAAGCTTTGAAACAAATTAAAATTCATTTATCGCGTTTTTTAAAAAAAATTTATATTTATACTGAAAAATGGGAAAAAGTGGTTCGCGGATAATCCGCAAAGCGGATAATCCACCCTCGGATAATCGGGAGTTTACTGTATTGATTTAGTGACTTAGACCGAGAATGAAGGAAACAAGGGGTGTAAATGTTGTGGAAAATTTGAGGCTTTGGTGTAAAAGCCAAACCCCTTTTTTGGGGGAAAATTCACCTTTTTTGGCAACTTTTTTAATTTTCATGAACTTTGTTTTAATTTCATGACTTTTTCGACTGGTAGACATCCTAATACATAAAGTACAGGAGAAAACCGAATGAGAAAGGAGAAAAATGATTCCTGCAGTCAATTTTTTCAGGAGAAGGGTGAAAATATCAGGAGTTGATACACAAATTTCAGGAGTTATAATTGCCCTTAAAAAATAAAAATGAAATTCAGGAGTTTTTCAGGCATTTCAAGAGGCGTACAAACCCAGTTAAAGATATGATGGTAAGCAAACATTTAAGTACAAGTATTAAGTTTATAACATTTCTACCACTCAGAATTGAAGCAACTACTTCTATTTATTTCTTAATACTATAGAACAAACACTACACGTTTAAGAAAAAGGTATGCTGAATCATTTATTTTGACACAATATGGCAGAATAACTTGCCAATATTTAAAATAAAATATTAGAATTAAAAAAATATGCGTTAAAGGTTTAAAATATATTTCTTGCACATTTTTTGGAGAATATTATTTCATTTAAAATTTTGTAAACAATTAGAAAAGTGTTGAAACAATTTGTAATTCAGCATAAAAAAAATTAATTATTGAACTAACATTGCGTTACAGAGCAATTATTTATTGATAAATGCTTAGAAAAGCACATTTATCCATTGTGATAATTGTATAGAAAAGTAAAACTCAAAATAATAAAAATTTATAATGGTATTTTTCAAAATTTAAACATACCATAAAAAATGATACAAGCAAATGTAAAAGAATTGCTAATTCAACATTAATCATAACATGAATTATATTTTTTTAAAGAAAATTTTCAAAAATGAAGAATCATACTTTTTCTTTGCGACTTTGGAACGTTTTCTTGCAACTATTGCACTCAGGAACATCTTCGTCGTGTTGCCACCGAACTTCATAATCCGACTGACGTATTTTCTCTAATTCCATCTACGATGGATGAAATAATAATGAAAATATTGCCCATGTAAGAGTACAATGACATTTTAAATTTGAAAAGACCATAAAACAAATTAAGAGTTGAATCATGCAGAAGCAAAGGACAATGTAATGGAACAAGAAAACACAAATAGGAACAGTTCACAAAGCCATGCAAACATACAGAGGCAACATAGAACGAGAGTATTCCGAAAGCAGCTACAATAAAACCACAAAGCCAGAAAATATTTAGAAATTTTAGTCCGTTATTGAAAAAAAAACAAGTAAAAAGGATTTTAATGCACTAAACTTGAACTACACAATAAGACATTCAACAACTAAGTTATAAATGTCTAAAGAAAAGCAGTTAACTTATTGTTTAATTTAATCTTAGGAACTAACTTATAAAGTGTAAGAAAAAAAATAGTGAGTAAGGATAATTTATTAAATTTTTGAGTTTAGTATATCTTCTGGTAAAATAAAAATGCTTTTACATGTGCAATGTTAACACACATATTTAAACCAAACCCAACAACAACCAAAAAATTAACTTCAATAGTTCAATAAAAAATTTTACACATCTTCATTCAAAGTGTTCCTTGAGAACATCTCTTTTGCCACCTGCTAATATATTTTGCTTTCTATAAACTCTTCCATGTTTTAAAGTTCACACCATATATCGATTTACATTTGACAAGGTACATCAAATCTGAAATGAGGATATAGTATATGATGTGAAATAGTAAAATAGCAAATTCACTATTTGCGTAAAAAAGTTTTTAACCTACATATTTAACCTGAAACAAGCATTAAAAACTGCAATTAATCTAATCATTTTAGCATTAAAAAACTTCTAACAACATATTTTATGCTATTGATAGTAACTGAATATCGTGAGTCAGAACTTTATGAACTATTCGAAACTGTTTATTTGCCCTCTCAGGGATATGAAAATTGGCTGAAGTGTAAATTGTTTTCACTGGATGAGATTTAAATTAAAAATTTAACTGAAAATTCAGCTACTAAATTTTTTTAAAAATTGCAATTCTGTAGTTGATAGTTATAAGTTGCTCTTAAATGTTGTAAATATTTTTTAAAAGTTTAAAAATCTGTGTGTTGCTAGAAACTTGACAGTCAAGGTGACAGGTTTATATCCTCAAAGGGTTAATACATTGCACTTAATAAACTATTAGTTACTGTTGGCTTACAATTTAAGGAGGAGAAATAAATTAACAGTTTTTCTTAAATTCACCTCCCTTACAGAAAAAAAAATTACAAATGCTTCCAATATGAAAAGTTTCACATTTGTTACATCACACAATACCAACACAATAATTGGCTGTATTCTCTTCAGAAACACAATAATGAAAAGTTACTGTGAAAATCCTAATAAAGCACAATTACCCAAATTTCCGTCTCATAAATACATGCAATACCTTGCTATGAAAAGACCAATAAAAAGAGAATGAAAAAAAAAAGAAACCCAGCTGAGATAGAAACCATGCAGAAATAAGTCCATGCAAAGATCCATACAAAAATTGGCCAGGGCCAAGAATATATCTACTTGCCTGGAGAGTTTGTGAAAGTTTCACAAAGTCTCTTTGAACTGTTTCGCTGTTGTCTAAATCGGATTGCAGACCCTGAACTTTGGACCGCAATTCGTGAACTTCTTCCTCTAACTTTAACTGAGAAACAAAAATTGCTCTGCTTTTACATGGGGGAAAATTAACAAAGCATAAACCTGATATTGAAACAAATTTATACTTATTTAATTCATTAGTGTAAGGTAAGCATGTAATTATTCAGGGTGGTTACAAAATCCTAGAAAAAAAGTTCAATGATATTTCCATGATTTCCCTGATACTTTCCCAAAAAATTACCCGATTTTACAATTACCTAGAAAACATGCAATACAGTTAAATGTTGCACAGAAAATTGAATCCAGACGTCGCGAGAATTACGATTCTCCGGATAATGAGTTAGCCTACCTAACTTTTCTACATTTAAGGGGGTTCAGTATGTTGTATATCGATAATGTTAAATTGTCCAATTTCAATGTACCTTTTCACAATAACTACTGATCAGATCATCTTAAAATTTTCTCTGTGTGTTATATCAACCTTATATATTAATCTTTTCACTTTAGTTTCATTAAAATTCATAACCTCAGATTAATCTATACTATGTATTACATCATATAAAAAAAGTTTGTGAGAAAACATAGCATAGTTTTTGAGAAAAGGTACATCGAAGTTCAAAAAAACAAGTTCTGAGAAAAACACGCTTAAAGTTTTTATTGTTAACCCATTTCCTTACGAAGCCATGAAATTAAAATGGCTCTTAATGTCAAAAATAGTTTTCCAATCGTCTTGATACTTTGTGACATTATTAACAAAGGTTGTAATAGTATTTTAAGCCAATGATTTTTGTTTTGATTTTTTCACCGATTTGAGGGTATTGAACCCCCCTTAAGAAAATCTGAATAAGTTTAGAGGAATCACGTGATCAGAGATAAACATGATTCATGAGAAAGATTGATCCTTCCTCCAAGATTTGTCTGAAGATCAACCAGATTATTTTTTTTTATCAAGTGTCTGTTAGTAGTGATCACAAGAACCTAAACCCCCTGTTTAAGTAATAAAAAATGGAAAAAAATTCCCTGATATTTTGCAAAATTTGAAAAATTCCATGAGAATTCCCTGATATTTCCAGAATTAAAAAGTTTCCTGAGAATTCCCTAATTTCCAGGGTTTCTAGGTTCTGTTACCACCCTGTTATTTGATGAGTCAGTTAAATAACACATGAATAAATGTTCATGATAATCTTTGGGAACATAAACCCAATAGAAAACTTGACATTGAAACAATGTTATGCTTATTTCATTTATAAGTTTAAGCATGCAATCATTTACTGAGTTATTTAAATAATGCATAAATTGTCATAATAATCTAATCTATTATTTCACATTTATATGAATAAGAAAAAAGTCATTTTGTACCAACTGAAGTATCAAATAAAAAAGTACAAATTTACGTTTTTCTCCTGAGACACTTTAAATAAAAAAATAAATGTACTTAAGATATTTTAAAATTGATAAAAAAAATAATAAATACGATGGATGAATAAAAGCAAAATCCAAAACAATATTATTAGCAAGTATTTCTATCAATAAAATTAATCTTACCTTAGAAGCAGTTAGTTCATCTAATTGCGATTGCAATTGGGAAATCCTATCTTCCTTATTCTTTAGATCTTCTAGTAAAGATGATAGACGTTTGTCAAGCTTGGAATTATTAGCCTGTTGAGTACTCAACTCTTGTTTGACGCTTTCCAAAATTCCTGCAAGAGATACACAAATAAAAAAAAATTTAAAAAGATAGTTTATAACGTTTCTACCACTTAGAATTGCACAATCACGGACTATTTCCAAATGCTATAGAATAGACCCTCCCAAGTTTAAAGTTTGAACTAAGATCTGTTGAAAACAGTACTTGCAAATCTTAAAAAGTGCACTAATGTATATGAAAAGGGAACTATGAAGAGGGAACTATTTTATCGTTAAAGAAGTTAGTAATATGTTCGTTGATACAAACTTTTCACTTGGCCTGTTCTTCACTTTAAACTTTCAATTAACAAAGTTCAAGTATAACATTTCAACTAGACCATGCTTAACTAATCTGGTAGCAAACAACGTAATAATGTAATCTAGTTAAGAAACAAATGTGGCTCAGTGGTTGAAAGGTATTACTTGTCCGCCTCATAAACCCAAGTTCGTGGATTCGAGCACCGGCTAAGTTGTCAGATTTTCTGAATGGGATCATTAAGGGCATGAATGTCATAGAATTATTGTGGCCAGCATGTAAAATACTTTTTTGGGGATGTATAGAAGTTCTGCTACACCAAAGTATTTGTGTGCAGCAATTTTTAATTAATACATAACACTTTTGAAAAAATTTAAGGACTCTAAACTTGCAGTCAATGTTTTGGGGGGAAATGTTAATTTTTGAGAAATATCCCCCTTCCTGTTTCCCTATTTCTTGCGAAAAATATATTTACACACATTACATTATAATTATTAATTATGTAACTTATTGCATTATAATAACATATTTCAGTAATGTAGTTTGAACGTTTTCAAAAACACCATGGTTATGACAAACGGAGATACTTTGTAAGTATTGCAACTAAATGCAATACAAAGCTAAATCGCTATTGCAAGTTTTCATTTTGGTGTTGCATTTTCGCGATGCGCTACTGCTTATTTTACACGCTGATTGTGGCATGTAAAAGATCCCTTGAGTACCTGTTTGGCTTGGGTTCTCTCGGCAAAATTAAATCTCTATATACTTAAACATTCACAGAAAGCTATATCCAAGCCTCAAAATCAGTAGCGAGAGCCGCCTAGATGGTGCCACAAAATGGCGCTCTGTTCTAGAGAATATGCTGAGTCTGCACTGGTTTGACAGCCAATAAAGCAGCCCCGTTGAATATACAGTAGAGTCCTGGTTACCCGAATCCCGGTTATCCAAAATTCGGCTTAACCAAAAGGCTCCGGATTTTTTTTGTGCCAAAATATTAAGTGCACACATAAACACATAAATAAAGAACTACACTAAAAATAAATATGTGCTTACAAAATTAGATTTATTTTTCAAAATATGCAATAATCTTATTTTGTACTACTCAATTTTGGCTCGTTTTAAAGCAGACTTGACCCACCTTCTTCAGGGTGGTAACAAAATCTTCAAAAAAAAAGTTCCCTGATATTTCCATGACTTCCCTGATACTTTCACAAAAAATTCCCTGATTTTACAATTACCTAGATAACATGCAAAACACACAATTTAATGCAGTACAGAAAATTTAATTCAGACATTGCGGAAATTAAGACTTTCCGGATTAAGGGGTACCTACTTAACTTTTTTAAATTTCCGAAAATCTTAATAAGTTTAGAGGAATCATGCATGTGATCAGAAAATCATTTTTTCACAAGATTCGTGAGAGAGAATAATCCTTACTCCAAAATTGGTGCTTCAGGAAAATCAGATCAATTAGAATATATATTTTTTCTTATCAAGTGTCCTTTAGTAGTGATCACAAGAACTTAAACCTGCTGTTTAAATAGTCCAAAATGGAAAAAATTCCCTGATATGTTACAAAATTTGAAAAATTCCAGGATAATTCCCTGATATTTCCAGAATTAAAACGTTCCCTGAGAATTCCCTGATTTCCAGGTTTACTAGGTTCTGTTACCACCCTGTTCTTATAAAAAAAGAGAACGTCTGAAGACTGGCTTCATTTTGCACTTTTATGTATCTAAGGGCCTAAACTAAGATTTTTGTAATGAGGCGAACACTCTATGACGTCAAATTTTCTCTTAGCCAGTGCTTTTCTAGGAGTGGATGATTCCCGAATATCCGAAAATTCCCCATGGAATCTTGATTAACTGAAAGTTCTCCGGTCCTGTACCTTTCAGAGATAAGCTGGTCTCTACTGTATGTATGTATCTCACTGCAATCAATGAATACCTTTCCTTACATACCTAACTGCTCTCTGAGGTTGTCCATTTCTTGCGTGAAGGTATCCTCCAACCTCTCTTTGGCCGTCTGCTCCGACATGAGCTGGTTCTTCAGCATTTGGATGTCCCCTTTCAAAGCTTCCTCCATGTTCTCTTTAGCTGCCTTTATCGTGATAAGCTCTTCTTGTTTTTGCAAACAGTAAAATTGCAAGTCCTGGAGAGAAAATCATTAATTTAACCATATTTTAAAAACTAATTTTCATAAATATTTAAGGGGGATACAGATGTATTAACCCGTCACCTCGCTATCAGATTTTCACTTAATTTTTAAATTTTATTAATTTAAGGATTTTAATAAATTTTAAAATTTAAAGCATGGAGGAGCCTTTTATACCCATTTACTAAAGAAATAAACTTTTCAGTTATAAAATTTTAATTTAAATCTCATGCGGTGAAAAATAAGTTTACATTTTCAGACAATTTGATTATCCCTCAGATGGTTAATTTTAAAATGCAAACTCGTATATGAATTTGACAACCTAAGTAAATGTTATAATTTAACTTGATGCTTGAACAAATAAGGTTTATCCCTCTAAGGCAGGGGTTCCCAACCGTGGTATGTGCGAGTGATGTGAGCAACCTGATGCTATTGATAGCTTTTGTACGCATTAGCAGTGAGGTTGCATACGCTTGAAAAATAAGGTTTAACCCTCTAAGGCAGGGGTTCCCAACCGGTGGTATGCGTGAGCGATGTGAGCAACCTGATGCTATTGATAGCTTTTGTACGCATTAGCAGTGAGGTTGCATACATATTACTTATTAATTAAAGAGAAATCTTTAATTAACTTCCGAATTGTATGTTAAACCTAGAACCCTTTGATCTTCCAGCAAGCTCTGCTAGTTTTGATGCTATTTGTTACGAGTTACTTATGTGATAGATTTGATTTTCTAAACTCTTGTACATAAAAAATAAACATAAAAGTACAATAAGTGTTGAAGAGGACTTAAGAGTGAAGATAAATATCTATAACTCTCAATGTTGATATTTGAATCACAAACAAACAACAAGTTTTGCACGAAAGACGATAAAAGTATATTTTGCATGGTGATTAATTATTTGCTGAGTTTGTACTATTCTTTTATTTATGTTTTTAGACCTATGGGTAATAATAAAAACTGTAAATTAGTATTATTTTAATCTTTTTATTTCTTCTTTATTATAAGTAATAATAAGTGTCATAAATAAATATATATTCATTAAACATGAAGTTTTCTGAGGAATTTAATTCAAAAAGCCTTTGAACACTTTAGAAGGGTAAATATTATACGTTTATTACAAATATACAGATCTGTTGGTACACCAAAATTTCTCAAAAAGTCAAGTGGTACGTTGGTGAAAAAGGTTGGGAACCCCTGCTCTAAGAAGTACAGATGTATAAACAACCTGTCACATGATTGTCAGGTTTTGCAGCAGCACACATATTTTTAATTTATAAATTTTGCAATCAAAATGTCCAAAGAAATATTGAATTTCTCAAAGAGTAATTTCATATCGTACAATAACTATAGGCAAAGATAATTGTTGTGAATATTTATATCCCCACGCACTCTAAACTAAATACCAATAACAAATTACCTCAACTGAATCAGGCAAATTTATTTCTTCGTTTCTCATCTGTTGAGCTTTAGCTATATGTTTTCCAAGTAAAACATCATTTTCGTTTTGAACCTTTTCAAGCTACAAATAAAAGGCATAAAATATAGCATATTTACAACTTTAAAAATCAAAAGAAGACGGTTAGTTTTGGAATGAAATAAACCTTCAAAATATCCTTTTTTGGACCAAATATTAATACCTTGGACTACAGATTGCTATAAATATTTGATTATTTAATTCACGAATTTATTTGATGACTATAAATATTTTGGACTAAGACACATAAATATTTGGATTATAAAATATTTAAGTATAGTCCAATACACTGTGCAATATTTTGCCACATAATAAATTACTATAAGTCAAAAAATACTATAAGTCCAGAAATATTTGGGCTCGTACATAAAAAAATATACTGAAATACAAGTTATTTGATATGTTAGTATTTAAGAAAATTCATTACTTCTTTTTTCAAGTTGTCTCTTTCAACAGCTACAGTAGTCTGGAAAAGAAAACTATAACTTAAGAAATAAACAATATTTAATAGAATACAACACAAATTAGAACAAAGTTGAACAAAGAAAAAAAGACAAAAGTTATGTATTCAAAATTCAAAACTATGCTTCTCCTATTAGTAGGATAACGTAACCAAACAAGTAAAAATAAAAGACGAAGAAACTTACTTGAAATTCAGTATATTCTTTACGACAAATTTCATAATTGCTTTTAACTTGACTAAAATTTTTCTCAAACTCATCACGCATTTTGAAAAGTTCTGTAACCTATAAAATAGAATTAATACATCTTTTTGAGCAAAAGTACCACAGATAGATTTTTTTACTTATTTAACAGTAATACCTAATAAATACAGACCATCTTTAAGAAAAAAATTATAAAAATTAAAATACATAATTAAAAATTACATGTGTTTATAATTATGAAGAATATCTTATAAATCCTTATTATTCCATTTCAATCATTTGCATTTCACGATTTAATAATTCTTATGAGAACAATTGTATAAAATACTCATTTAAAAACTTACAAGGTTACATTCTAAAGCTTTTATAACTTGAACAATATTTCTTTCTACTAAATGACTAAATTTCAAAAGAGTAGCTTGACCAGTTTTGTTTTAGTAATTAAATTTTTAACTATGAAATCATCATAATAAAAAATTTAAAAATTAAAAATATTTTATTTGCATTGTCTTAGTTTTGGAAAAACTGTAACAAATGAAGCTGGTATCTTTCTGGACAATTTTAATAAATAAATAGTTGAATAACAAAATAAACTGTACTATGAAATGCAGTAGGTCTGGTCATCCCTTAAAAAAAAGTCTGCTATGCAAAAAAAAAGTCTTCACTACTCTAACATTAGGGTCTAACAAACAGGGTCTCAATCTAACATCAAACATTAGGGTAATTTCATGCAAAATTATCCTGTCTGTAGCGTAAGTCCCCATGTTTGTATAAAAGTGATTTATCACTACAACTTTTAACATGAAATGAAAAAAAAACATTGTAGAATTTGTAGAATAGCTGATCTACACTTAGTATAACTAAATAATGTAATTATTTTATTTTATTTGGTTTATTTTCTTTTAATTTAAAAAGTTTTTAATCTCCACCTAAATCGTGACTTACACTACAAGTACATGGTAATAGCCATCAATAAAACTGACTAAATACAAAACTACTAATTACCTTTTTCTCACAATCGTTCGAGACCTCATCAAACTTTTCCTTCATCTCCTGTCTGTATTCTTTTTCCCTCTGCAAGTCCTTCTTATAGTCAATGAGGGTCTGTTCAGTTTGTTCAGCTTTCGTACGTTGTTCGACTTCCTTTCTCTGAACTTGCTGCAACTGCAGTTCGTAATTACAGCACATTTCACACGACTGGCCCAACTTTTCCCTTGCATTTTTAAGCTACAAAAACAAATAATAAGTATTAGTTTAAATAAATTAAATTACTTAAAGATTAGACAATAATTCTGAGTAAATGTGTTAGGTGTAGACTTAGGTAGAGACAACTATCAGTGATTTTTTTATGTAAACACATTTCACCTTGACTAGATCAACCTTTTATCGTGAGAAACTACAATACCAAGAAATGAATTTAATTAAACAACTGATGGTTTAGATAAACAACATTAAGTATATGCCTCAGAAGTAAATTTAGATTAAACAAAACTATCAACTATTTACTTGTATTGTTTATATTCAAACATAAGAAAGTAGCTTTAATCTGCATTTGAGACCCTGGCAAAAAAAAAAAGCATAACTTATGATCAGCACAGTGTAATTGCATAGAAATATAATTACCTCTTCTTCTAACAGTTGCCATTCAGTCTCACTAACAAGTCTTTTTCCAACTAAGGAGAAACTTTCTAATTCTGCTCTAGCACAGTCCAACAGAGACTTTCTAACTTCTAATTCAGGAGTAAGATCTAATTCGAACATAAAAAAATATATATTAGTTTATAAAAGTTAAATCACATTCACCTAAAAAATTACTAAGAATTATTTAGTAACACAATGATAAGAATCCCTTAAAAGGAAACTAAAGCTTAGGTTAAGCTTATTGAATTTGAAATATATACATTTAGTTAAGGTGATTGAGGATGCCGGACCATTTGCTCCTTTGGATCCAAATTTAATTAATCAGGCAAGCACTCAAAAACTTCTTTTGGCATGTTGACAAACAAAGTAAATAAAAACTAGAAGTATGTAACACTACAACACTTTCAATTAATACTCTGTACAAATCAATACACATTTAAAGCTAGTTATGTACCCAAAACATAATTTCAAAGTTTAAAACCTAAAAAATTCTATGGTACCTGCTCTTTGCCCATGCAAGACTTCCCAAAAACATTTAGTAATGTCCGACAAGTACTAGGAACTCGCCAAATTTGAAGTATATAATGCTTTTAGTTTCTTGACTAATACACTCCTTGCCAACCTAAGTAGGGTAGATAAAAATAATTATGCTATGGAGAAGATCCTTCCGCGCATGTAGAGTTCCATAAATGATTTGTGAAATAAATTCGTAAAACATGTTTGAAACAGTAATTTCGTTAAAGGACTAACGGATTTTAATATAGTTTGAGAACATTTGGCAAATTTATCAGAATGAAAAGTGTATTTTGGTTGAATTGTATTCAGATCATTTTGTATGTAAATATTAGCTTGCAAGAGTTTCCAACTAACGGACCAACCGCGCTTTTCCCTCTGCCTTTTTACTCTTTGTTTTTACCCAAGTTAGGTTGGCACGGAGTGTAGAGTGTTTTTAGAAAGATAGACAGGACCAATGTACAAAAACCACACTTTCCAGAATTATCCTTTCCAAAACATGTGTAGAAAACACAAAATCTCCAATTTGAATTTTAACCGCATCGCACAACACTTCATTACCTTAGATTTCATATTAGGTAATTGAAGGTCAAGATTTAAATTGTAAAACCACAAATGGTAAACAGGGTGAGCAGCGAAAGTTCATTATAAAAATTAAGCACGTTTAAGCACTGTACTCATTTCACCAAAAAATAAGCACTTATGAGGCATTCAGGGTTCATACACCCTTTGAGAGAGAAAAAATCAAGGACTTTCAAGGCTCTCAAAGATAAAATTCAAGGCTAAACCAAAGCAATCGGGACTGGGACAAAAGCACTTATTATTCACTAAGTAATAAAATTTTCATAAACTTAAATATTGCAGCCAAATCACCACTTAGTTAAGAGGACTCCCTTGAAATTCCACATCTTGAAATCGTAATGTTATTCCTATGGAAAACATTCGCAAGTCAATTACCGCCACAATTTTAATAAAAGGTGACTAGTTTCTTGTATCATTGTAAAGAACGAAAGGAACTAAAACGCTATTATTAATTTGTTTTGGAGTTAGTAAAAAATGGAGTAAGCATTAAGTTCTAATTTTAAAAAATTATTAAAAATACTAAATACGTGATTTTTCCAAAACAAATTAATTTTAGCCTTTTAGTCCCTTTCGTTCTTTACAATGATACAAGAAACTAGTAACCTTTTAATAAAATTGTGGTGGTAATTGACTTGCGAATATTCTCCACAGGAATAACATTACGATTTTTAAGATGTGAAATCCCAAGGGAGTCCTCTTAAGTTCTGATACTTACCAGATAAAGCTTTGAGTTGATCCTGAGTAAGACTAGCCATTTTCTTAGAAGCAGGTTCATTTGCTGCTTGAGCTTCCTTAACAGGTGGCGAGTTAATAGGAATCAAAGAGTTGCTTTGGCTATTTTTCCTCATGCCGTTCAAAGCGGAACTGGATAACGAACGCTTCTCTGAGGAGATGTTCTCGACTTGGTTTAAATCGTTAGGTATACTTCTGGCTCTCTGAAAATATCCACAATAGAAATTAGGCAGATGTTACACAACTTAGTTAAAACATGCATTGACTCGCACTTAATATATGAAGAGTACACGGGAAGAACCACTTGATTCTTTCCGTAATTGTGTCTGCTTGGCGGACATTGGCGACCGAAAACAGTTTTTTCTTTTGGTTCTTCAATCCCGGTACAAACATGTGACTCTTTCCCCTGATCTCTGACGTGAATCAGGGTTGCCGCGAAAGATAAACAAAGCGAGTAACCGGCTTCTTTACACCAGTTTAGGCCATTTCTTGCTATCATCTCCAAAGAGGCTATTAAGGAAAGCCTTCTACAAAATCAAGCGGTTCTTCCCATGTACTCTTCACATGTGATAACAAACAGCTACCGCAGAGAAGAGCATACTTTTTCTGAAGTTAATTCTAATAAAAGGAGATAGTCTGGATGTAAAAAGTAATTTATGGTAAAGAAATCATTCAGAGTACTTAAATCGGAGTCCAGAGCCGAAGCTCCGCCCACCAAAAGAGCACACAACCTTACATGTGGGAGTCGAATTAAAAAGTAACTATTTTTAATGGTCGTGAGAAGAGTGGATCAGAAGTCAAAACAAAGTGTGCTGCGTCTGCAAATTATCTGGGAAAGTATGTATTGACGCCTATTAGTATTAAAACGTAGGAACTGTTCAATGGATAGGCAAGACATTAAGTGATAATTATTAAGAAAAACTTAATATTAGAATATTATAGAGATTTGTACGATATATCACATATATATGCACTGAAATATATGAAAACCTGATAAATGTAAACTTAATTTATATACAATTATTTTATGGTGACAATTTATTATTATAACCAATATCAGAAATGGAAAATCAGACATATGTTATGTTACACAGCATTTCAAGTTACATATATGCAAGGACAAATATCTGACAAATATAAACTTAATTAGATATAATTATTTTATGGTCATAGTTTAATTATCATATAGAATTATACCATTTAATTATTCAAAATAGACATGTTTGAAATAAAGATATTTAAGTAGACTATGTTAGGATTGTTTCAAAAGTTTGCTGCAAAATAGTATATGACACAAAATGTACATGGTTAAAAATATGTTACCTAATACTACAGTAATTTTTTTATATATATTTTTGAAAACATTAAACAACTAATGTTGATAATGAATT
The DNA here is from genome assembly GCA_023701765.1 of Hylyphantes graminicola. Taxonomy (NCBI): domain Eukaryota; kingdom Metazoa; phylum Arthropoda; class Arachnida; order Araneae; family Linyphiidae; genus Hylyphantes; species Hylyphantes graminicola. Next base: position 8,055,709 of record CM043113.1, read on the forward strand.
TAAAAAAAAAAATTGGGAGAAATTTTTTTGTATACCATTTAAAAAAACTTTTAACATTGCAAATTAAAGTAAATTAAATATTTCTTTTTAGCAAAGTATGGTTTTTAAAAAATAAATTTTATACTTACATCTTTTACAATAACCTTATATAAAAAAAATATGTATCACAAAATGTAAAAAATTAAAAATAAGCATGAATATAAGATAGAATGTAGGATGATTATAGTCCTTCTGATTGCCATGCAAACTTTGAAATCACTTTCATCCCTTACCTCTTAGTATGGTTTTGTAGGAAACAACTTCAACATAGTTGTTTAAGTGTTTTTCCCTGACCCTACTTGGGTTGAGGCTAGGTGGAAAGCAATTGCAAGTAGGGATGCACCGAATACCAAACTTTGCTGAATACCGAATATTCAGCTGAATGTGAAAATTACAATTGAGATCTATATAGCTTAGCAATTATAGTTTTTTTTTAAACCCCACTCACTGTTACTGTTCCATTAAAGAGACATGTTATTTATAATACAACTTGAGTAAAGTTTGATTTACCATTATAAATAACAAAAACTTAAGAATTTGAGTCTATCAAAAAAGAAAAGTCCTGTTTAGAAATGTTTTTATGCTTTATGAGATGATAACAAAGAAATTTTGAAAAATTTTAATTTCACTATTCGGCTGACTATTCGGCCGAACCAAATATTCGGCTAAAGTGGCCAAATAGGCCGAATACCGAATAGTAACTGAATTTTCGGTGCATCCCTAATTGCAAGTAACCTCACAGGAGAGCCTCAAGCTAGGTTCAGAACAGTAATACTCATGCAGTTTCCTTTCTGTGTAAGGGAAGAAGGCATTTTCGAAGCTTGCACTGTAATCAGAAGGACTATAGCAGGGGTTCCCAACCTTTTTGCACCTGTGTACTACTTGACTTTTTGATAAAATTTGGCGCACCACCAGACCCAAATATATTAATAAGCGTAAAATATTTTGTATTTTTATAAAAGTTTTCAAAGGCTTTTTGAATAAGTTCATGAGAAAACTTCACATTTAGCGATAAAGCAAAAAATTTGTCATCATACAAAATATACTTTTATAGTCATTAGTGCGAAACTTTTTGTTGTTTGCATTTTATTAAAATATCCTCATTTTTAATAGTTTATATAACTTATACCCACTCTTAAGTTCTCATTAATTCTGCTTCTATGTTTTTTTTATGTACAAGACTTCAGAAAATCAACTCTCACACAAGTAACTTGTAACAAATGGATTAAAAATATGTAGCAGAGCTTTCCAGAAGATCAAATGGCATTAGGCTTTGCATCCGATCCAGAAGTAAATTAACGATTTCTCTTTAAGATAATGATAATGTTTTTAATAATGAATAACATGTTTGCTCCAGATCGTGCTTACAGAAGCTATTAATATCATTATGTTGCTCACATCACTCACGCGTACCACCTGAAATATTACTGCGTACCACCAGTGGTACGCGTACCACCGGTTGGGAACCCCTGGACTATAGTATTAAAAATACTTAAACTTACGTTAGATTCATTCATAGGTAGGTGTAATGACCGTACCGGACCAGAAACATTTGCTAGAATCTTATGGTTACTCATTGGAGAAGTCTTTACAAGTTTCGCAGAGGAAGGCCTTGACAGAGGAGAGGTCTTATCTTTGTCTAAAATATAAAACAAAAATTATATTGTTATGTAACAATAAAAATTATAAACATTAAACCAATATAATTTTAAAACAGATATAAAAGTTTGGTAACATAAAATAAAGGTCTGGTTTTTGGTAGGATAGCTACACACGGAAAAGTTCCTTGCAATATTAAACTTCAATCAATTTTAAAAAACGAACAAGTGACAAAATTGATTATTGCCAAGAAATTTTACTTCTCATTGATGTGAGTGGACCTCACTATACCTTGTCTATTTACGAGGCAAGCTTCGAAAACACTTCCTTCCCCCATCCCTTTGCTTGCCTTTCTAGGAAAAAGAGGGGGGAGCGTCGATCCTAAACCACGCGTTTGAGGTTCTGTTGTGACTTTGACAGTTCAAACATAAGTACAGTGGGAAAAAACAAGCTCACGCCATTACGAAGAAAACCACATGCGGGGTGGTGGAGGAAAATGCTTTCGAAGCTTACATTCAGGATAGACCGGGCATAAACAACAACAAAGTTGGCTTACTATTGAGTATTTAAATTGATATCTCAAACCCTCACATTGATCTTACAAATAAAAATCATGGCTGAGCTTAAAACATTGGTGATTTTATAGGTATGATTGTACACATGCACCAAGTTTGCATTTCTTAGCGGAAAGATTGATAAGAAAGCCTCATTCACCTTACTTTTGTTAGTATTGTGTACCCAAATATCCACCTTATAACACAAATTCTTATACATTTGTTATTTTTAAAGTTTTACATTTTTTTTTTTTTTAGTTTTAAACAAGTGATTGAGACACGATTGTACCATTGGTTTTGAATTGCTTAGTGAAAAGGTTGGTAAGAAAATGTCATTATAACAAATTCTTATAAATTTTTGCTGCAATGAAGTTAAAATATTTTGTAGAAATATATAAGAAAATATGAGCTGCATTTAACCACTATTAAAATAAGGAATCTTATATGGCTGAGCAAAAGCTCTTCACTTGAACTTGAGGGGGTTGACCAGATATTACAGCCATTTCAAGGCTTAACATTGGCCATCTTAACCCTCTATTGCATACCGTTGTCATTTGGCAACAAGTAACATAATCTGCTTTATTATATTAAAGTAGAGCACCCTCTTGGCAAATCTGTTTGTTTGTTTTTTCATCCATTACATTCCATTTTGAAGTTTTAGTTACTAATAACCCTCATAGATGACAGTAGTAAAAGTGTATTCAAAATTAAAGAGAAGTTATTAACTGTCCTGAAATTATGTCTTTAGCAGTATTCAAAGTATAATGATATTAGTACTAAATACAAATAAATTGTTTTGAAAAAATATAGTTCAAAAGGGTTATTTTAACATTTATTTTGTAGTTTTCTAGTCATTCTTATCAAAATTGGAATTTTGTAGTTGATTTTTGCCACATGGCAAAAATCTTAAAAATTGAAATTATTTAAATTCCAATGCAGTTAATTTTGTTCAGTATTTTTCCCATAATGCATGAGTCCTAAAGATACAAATATATTTTTTCGGGATGAAAAGAATTCATGCATTACAGGGATAAATGAATGACTTTAAGCTCTGGCTGCAAAATTTTTCCAACCTAAGTGTCATCTAAGCCATTCTCTCCGGAGCATATTCTAGACTGCCTGGGTCTAGGTTTAGAAGACCTTACCTCCACTTCTCGACTTTGCTAGAATACATGGACCAGATCTAGCTGTTGCTAGGTAATGAAGGTTAAGGAACAACAAAGCTCTTCACACAACCTAAAAAAGCATTGTTAACCCTTTCAGTCCCAATGACAACTTGGCATTATCATATAAGAATTTTTATCTGATCGTCTTTGCGTCTTTAGCCATTTCTTCTTCTTCATGAGCGCAAATGCCCTTTGCAGGCCTTGGCTGACTCAACAGCACACCTTCTCCAGCTCCCCCTGTCCATGGCAACTCCTTTCCAGTGCTTGAGTTTTAGGACTTTGAGGTCATTGAGCCATCGAGTAGGGGGTCTACCTCTGGAGAGAGACCCATAAGGATTCTTGAAGGTGGCAATTTTTACGGGGTTATCTTCAGGGCCTCTCCAGCTATGGCCGAGCCATCTTAGTCGGTTGCTTCGGATGATCTGCACAATCTGAGGCTGCTTATAGAGCCCATAAAGTTAGTTGTATCGAGTTTGCCAACTTCCTCCTTCTAGTATGGCACCAAAGATAGTTCTAAGTATTTTTCTTTCGAAAGTTTCTAAAGTATTTTTCTTTTCAAAAGTTTTTTAGCCCTATTTATGATATCAAAAAGCTCATCATTTGATTTTTCAAACTTTTTTCTATTAGAAAATATTTTTTATTACTCCCAATAGATGCCAGTCAAATTATTATTTTTTTAATTATGATCAGAAACATGATGATGCCAAATAGCATCACTGGGACTGAAAGGGTTAACAATCTTTCAACCCAAAACACAAAACAAACACACAAATCACCTTCATTCGCAGTTTCCTCCCTCGCCTTATCCTCCTCCATCTTTTTCACCTGCCTCTCCAGCTCGGACTTCTGCTCGTCCTTCTTCTTGGCCTCGTCGATCTGCCGCTGCTGCTCGGAGGTCAGGACGCTCTGCATGCGCTTCATGTCTATGAGCTGGAGCCGCTGAGCCACGAGGAACTGGTCGTTGGCCATCTGCCACGTTCGCTTCAGCTGGGAGTGCTCCTTCTTCTCTTTCTCGAGGAGTTGGAAAACTGTGAACAGAGGGGAAGATGAAGTTACAGGGTGGCTACAGAAATTAATATGTAAAATTCCCTGAGATTTCCCTGATTTAAAGAATATTTTCAAAAAATTTCCCTGAGATTTCCCTGATTTCCAGAATATTTTCAAAACATTTCCCTGAGATTTCAAATTTTGTTTAAAAACTCATTTTTGAAGTAATACAGAAAAAATAACTTAAACACAAAAATAAAAAGACTAACTTTGCATTTATTTTTCCATAGCAAAAAAGGAGGTGCGATTTTCATATTTTTATACCAAAACAAAATATATGATTAACGTTTCCTACAGTGGTTCTTGACATTTTCATAAAGTAAACATTCTTCATAAACAACTCACTATCGTTTTGACCAGAACTAAAAAAAAATCCCAATTTTGGATTTTTTTTTCAACACTTTCAGCGTGTTTCTTCTTTAAAATAATACTCGAATATAATCGAAAGCTGAATTCACTAGCATATTTATAGCATGCTAAAAGTGGGTCGGTCCGGAGTGAACGGGTCCAAAAGAACGGATCCACAAAGGGAACGATTATCCGGATCCTCTACATCGCGTTCCGAGCACGCTGGTAATGGGTCGGTCCACAGTGAATGAGTTCAAATGAACGGATCCACAAACGGAGCAATTCTTTCTACGTCGAAAAAAAAATCCGTTTTTTTTTTAATTGGGGGATTAATAGGTAAATTTCCCTGAGATTTCCCTGATATTCTAAAGATTGCAACTTTCCCTGAGAATTCCCTGATTTCCCGGTTTTCCCAGTCTTGTCGCCACCCTGAGTTACTAAATCGAATTACAGTTATAGCTTTAAAAAGTTTCTTAGTAAAGGTCTTTCAAAAAACATTTTAATTGGTGACAGTGTTGTAGAAGCTAGAGTTTTATTGGGCACAAAAGTAATTTTCTAAAAGTCGGTATTGATAAAAAAATAATAGATATTAGAATTTGGTTACCGTTCATTAAATTTTTGCTATTTCTAGTGGCTGGGGAATTAAAATACTCAAGGATTTTTCAGCTACAATTGAATTTTTTTGTTTAAGTCTTCCTGCTTTGACACAAGATAATATTTAAAAAGCATCAAATCTTTTCAATCATACAAAAACTCAATTACCTACTATAAAATATTTACCGCCGGTTGAGAACCCCTGCTATAGACGATCAGAAAAAAAAATCTAAAATGCTGATGCCAAATTGTCTTTGGAACTGAAAGGGTTAAAGGTGTTGGATAGAGTGGTTTTTGAACATTGGTCCGCCTATCAGACTGTCTGAAACTACTTTACAGCTTGAACATAGAGAGTTACAGATTTAAAAATTGTTACATATATTCACAGTACTTGTAGGAATTCATTATAACGTTTTCAGGAAAATCATGCAAGCTCAAATGGTGCTGCCATGGAACTTCCTAGGTTTTAAACTTATTGAAATTGCCTTATGATATACAATTATCTTTTAAATGTATCAATTTATTGAGTGGTAATCAAAAGTTGATGATAATTTAAAGTTGCGTTCATATTGGTTGTAACCGTTTGGCTAGGTAAAATTAAATGAATTAAGAAAAAAGTGGTTGCTCTTGCATAAAAGTCTTTTGTCAGTTATTCTGAGCTTATTACTATGTTTTTAACCTGTTGTGTGTTACATCAAGTGCAATACTTGAACTATTTAATTTGTCTATATCAGTGGTTCTCAACCTTTTGTAGGTGATGACCCCCTAATGCCACACAAAATAACTTTGCGACCCCCCCCCCTGTCCTACACATGCTGTACTCTTTATTAACTATTATATTTGGGTAATTGTTTTTTATTTTACGATGGCTGCCCCATGGGAAGGTTTTGAATTTTTGTCGAAATATAACAATAATCAAAACTCGAGACAAATTTTGAAAACTTCCATTTATGTTACGAATTTAAAAGTTCCGACAAGCACAAGTTTCTCATTAGCTTGTTGCAACGTAACCGTACTAGAATTAAAATTATGTAATAATAACATAAAAAAGTGGAAATGTAAATTAACCAAGATATAAAGTAAAATAATGTGTGGTGATTTTTTTCTTCCAATCTAGTTGTAAAATTACTGAATAAAATGTTGCTTAAATATATTTTTTTTATTAAAAAAAACTTTTTGCGACCCCCTAGGACCTACCGGTTGAGAGAACCACTGGTCTATATAATTATCCATGCTATACACAAAACTGCACTTGCCTTCATGGAATTCTAGCTTCATTTTATCCATGTCTTCTTGCATGACGGCTTTCTGGGTATTCAAAACGGCAACGTACATTTCCAGATCACTTCGTGATGCTTTTTCAGCTTGAAGCCCTTGGCTTAAAGTAGTAAGCTACAAACAAAAATATTAACTCTAAATAAGTTGTAGATAAATTAAATATTCCAAATATATATAAAAAAAACACAATTGAACCAATTTGTAGCACTATGTAAGGGAATGGCGTAGTTATGAAGGCGTAGTTATGAAGTCATAAATGAGCAATAGGTACTATAAACAAGTTGAAAATTGAAGAATAGAAAGATTTTTAAAATAAGATACTTTGAATAGTTATATTTAGTATATGCAAATATAATCCTATCAAAAATAAAGAAATGAACAATTGCTTAAACATGTAAAACTACTACAGTTTTAGAAACTTGCACTACAATATTGTGAGTAAACTAACATTAAAAACAAGTAGAAACAACATTGTTTGACAAAAATTTATACTATATACCTATTCATTAAACAATTATCAATTGGTTAATATATTAAAGTGATAAATCTACAATAAACAGAGCTGTCACTTTTTCAGCCGTGACTTTAATAGGAACTCAAAAGATTCTCCTTCTAAAAGTAGTTCTTTTTAACAGAACATCACTTTTCCACAAGCAATTCAACATAAAATACTATAATAAAAGTTATCCACAATCCTTTCGCTCTAAAGGTACACATACAAAGACCTTTGTAGAATTCTGTTCACACCAACATTGTACATTTTTTCTTAATACTTACTTTTGTTATAAACTACAAGGTTCAAGCTTTTCAAAAATACTGATCCCGAAGCAGCCAATTTATTAATTCTAAGGGTTGCCACAGTCCTTGAAAACCTTCCAAGGTGCTTGAAAAAAACATTTATTTTCAAGGCCTTGAAAGCGTTTGAAAAACATTATCCACTTTAAAAAGTCCTTAATTTTTTGGACTGTTATCATTAAGTGTTGCAAATGTTAATTTTGGCTTCATTAAAAACACTTTTTCAATGTGAATTAATTCCTATAATATTTCTTTTGATTTTTTTTGTTTGCATAATCCAAGAAGGCAGAGCAAGTGATTTTAGGAAAAAATTTTAATAACTAAATGGTTATTTTATGACACATATTTAAGTTCATTTGAAAGTTAGAGAGCTCCTAGTCATTTCCTAAATGAATTTTTAAAAACTATTGTGAAAGTTAGGTATTGCATGTTATTTACAGTCCTTGAAAATAAAGAAATATATTTTTGAAAAGTAATTAAAGAGTCCTAGATTTTTTTAAACCAAAAAGTGTGGCAACCTTGAATTCTACAAAAAAAAAGTTACTTAACAAGAGGGTCAAGCAGATTTCAGAGTCTCAGGAAAGAAAGTTTTTCAGCTGCAAACTTATAAAATATTTTTCATTTAAAACAATGTTAGACGGAACTATTAATTGCAGAAGACTGTGTGATAAAGCAGGTTTTTGTATTCAAAGCAGCCAAAAAAAAAAAATTTATACTGGCTCACAAAACATCCAATTATATTTAACTGACGAGCACTTCAATAAATGTTAAACATTATTGTCATTAAAGTTACTAGCAAAATTAACTTTAAAAATATATGTAGGATTTTGATCGGGAGTGAATGGATTAAAAAAAAATCACCTTTTCATCTAAGTGCTCCACAACTTCAGTTGGTCCTTTGCCTTTGATCATCTCGGATAAGGAATCTGATCCTAAGCCCTTCACTAGATTTGAAAAAGCAGTTTCGTACAACTGCAATTGCTCGTCTGTTGACCTTAATTTATCCTTCAGGGCTTTGATTTCTTCTTCCAAGGGAACAACCAGGGATCGGAGCATTTCAGCATCTTCCTGGGCCTAGGAAAAAGGTACTCTTGAAATCGCTGTTTGAAATGTAGATGATAAATTACAGATTGGACTGTTACAAAACAAGAACTGTTACTCTTTGTATAACAGAACTTTGTATAACTAGAACTGTTACTCTTTGTAAAGTAACTGTTGGACTTTGTATAACTCTTAATGACATCAACTCAGTGGCCTAAGCTTAATTTTACAGCAGAAGTATTAAAATTAAACACCAAATCTGAGAAATAAACACCAAAAGGGTAAATGCACAACCACCTTAACTAGAATAAGGACAGGAAACTTTAAAGGGACAGAAATTCAAAAAGATGGAACTATGAAATACTCCAGCTGCAGAAACTGTCTTGACTCGGAACTGGATCCAAAACATATTTTCTATTGTCCAGCCATCCTGGCAAAATTGCAGCAAATCACCAACTTGCCCTACGAAGACCTTTATGAGGACCACTGTCTGCAGATCCCTGAAGCAGTCTATGAGACCTTTGGTCCCATATAATCTTTATCCATGGACACGACATCATCGCAACATAGACTTTTTTTAACACCATAAATGAAGTGTTAGTTTCAAAAGGTAATGTGCAGGTAAAGGTAATGTGCAAAAGGAATGTGCATTAAATTATAAAATTGAGGTCCATGATCAAGAATTAAAAGTAACTTCGATGACAGGAATTAACTCTTTGCCAAATTTACATATTGGTTGAATAATAAGAAATAATTAACATGATATGACTAAAATAGTTTTCTTCAACACAAATTTAAATAAAGACCAAATAATTGAAATAAAATACACTTTACACTTACAAATATTTAATTTTTATCAAATTATAGATAGTTATATAACTAATATTTAATAAGGCTTTTTTTTACTTAAATACCTTCCTCATACTTTCTTCTAAATTTTCTATGCTTTCCCCAGTGGATGTGGTAAATTGTAAAGGTCCTCCTAAATTTCCAACCCTTTTTAAGGATTTTGTCACCGCAGCCAAGACACCTTCTTTAGAGATATCTGTCCTGAAAGAAAAATGGAATTTTAGTTTAAAAAAAAATCCTTGAAAGAATAAGGATTCGATTAACCTTACATTCTAAATAGATCCTAAAATTTTATACAAAAACGAAATTAAATGGTAAATATATCATGTCTAAATCATAAAATGAGGAGGTTTGGAGCAGGGTTCAAAATTAACGGTTACCAGTCACTAAAATCCTACAACTTCGCAATCCGACCAAATCGCACAATTTTGCAGCTTTCAAAACAAATTAAGCTGCAGTTGTTGCAACTAGTTTTTTTTAATGTCGATAGCAGTTATTTTAGGTCATTTCTAATGATGTTACAGAAAATAATCATCATAAAATCTTAACTTGAAAACATTAAATCTTGAAACATTAAACTTGAACATTAAATCTTGAAAAGGCAAAAACTTTCATGACTTTATAAGTGGGCAAGTACTGCCAACTTATAATCAATAACATTTTTTCAATAAATATATTTCTCAAAAACCAGCGTTTGCTCCTAATTTTTAAAGTTAATAGCATAAATTGCTCATAAATTTGTCCATTCAATATCTAACACTGGTTCGGAGCGGCCCAGTATTGATCCTGCAACCTCTTGTATTCAAGCCCAATACTGAACCGTATTCAACTAAGTAATTGCTCTGCAGAGAGGGTTAAATATTGGGTATTTGTGTGAATCCCCAGAAAAGTCAAAATTATTGCATTGCGAAATTTTGAATAATTTATAAAAAGTAAAAACAACAAAACTAACTTTTGAGGGAGTTAAAAGATTATTTAAAGCCTACTTTAAAAATTGAAAAAAAGTATGGTATTTCAACAAAGTAATGTAACATTTCATATAAAGCTAAAATAACTAAACAGACATAAAATGATTATTGTTAAGTATACTTACTAAAGTATAAAAATAGCATTTTAGAAAATTCTAGTTAATTATATATAGTTTTAAAAATAACTTGTCAGGTTATTAAGAATATTGTGTTTGAAGCATACTTGTCTTTGCTTTTAACTTCTTGCAGTTCTAATTCTAACTTTTCATTCGCTTTTTGTAGTTGGGCTATATCTTGTTCATATCGACTAGATGCGTTTCTCACTGCTTCTCCAATTGCTTCTGCAATAATAGAGGACACAAAGTTAAATAAAGAAAAAGTAAACTATCAAAGATTAAGGGGGGATGAGTGTTTGAGTCAAAAATGTTGATTTTTGATTTTTCCTTTTTTTTAATTCTGCTAATAATGCTTTAATTTAAGACCAAGTTCACCAATTTATGTTTAGTGGTTTTCGTTTAAAAAGCATTTTTGAGAAACTCTTAATATCAGTTATTACCTAAACCTTACTTTACGTTTGCGTTTAAAAAATGTAAGGCTTTTCAACAATTATGAACTTTTTCCTCTGGGATTATAAAAGATATCAACATATTTTGTTTTGTAATATCTTCCTCATTAATAGCTATTTAACTTAAACTGTAGAATTTTAAATATCTCTGCTAAAAAAAATTATATAACTTAAAACCTGATTTTTTTTTCAATGCTAATTTTTTAAAAAATCTTGGTAAAAAGTATTTTTTAATATTTTGAAACATCCTCAGTTTGAATCAAAGAGCTATATGTAAGGAACCAACACACTATAAAACATTTTACAGTGATATCTCATATAGTTAACGAGAAAAATGCTCCTAAAGTTAGGTAAATTAACATGGGCGAGATAGAACCATCCGACTCCCTTTAAAAGATTTTAAAAAGCATACTGCGAAACATAATTTGAATATAAAATAGTATTAATTTAGTATATTCTATATTTGGTTTCTAAATATTTCCTAAGAAAAGGTGTGTATGATTAGTGTTTACTTTAAAGTAACAACTTAAAGTGTTTAACATAGCGTTGGGACTTTGAAGCATATTTAAAGCCCTTCCACCAAGGTATTATTCCTTGGATATTTTTGGCTGCACAGGCCATTTGTAGGTCAGCAGTTATTTTGCCAATGCTAGAGCTCGAACCTGGGACCTTTTGCATGCAAGGCGAATGCCTAACCGACTGGGCTCCTCTGCCCCAAAAGTAACTATCTACTTAATTTTCGTATTAAGTAATTGTTTCAGAGTTACTGTTTAAAAGTGTACAGAAACTAAGTAACCTGCCCAAAACCAGTCCAAACAACTATTGGGAGGTTGTAGGCATTGGCTATTTGTAGATAGATTGTCTCAGTTCCAAAATCTCCAAATGTAATCGCAATCAACTCGGTTTAGTTAGTATGAGCCAGTAATAAATATTAATCTTTGATAATACTAGTTTAGTTGTTTAAAATGAGTTGCAGTTCGAAGAAAATAAATATACACAATTAAACAACGAAATTTCGAATCACAAACCGGTTACATTGTGCATGCATACTTTTGGTTTACTGATGCATTTGGCGAATATCAACATATCATATGGAGCAATATCAAAAGCTACCTTTTTTGGTTTTGGGCAGGTATTTAATCACTCCATTAAAAGTAACATTCAAATCCTTGCACATCTGTGAGTAAATTGCACACTTTACCTTCCATGATATGCTGGATAGAAGCCACCTCCTCTTTCCGCTTCCTCTCTTCTGTTTCGACAACATTTTCTTTCTCGCACTCTGCGACGGTGACTAAAGATCGGCACTCGTCCAACTCCGACTGCAATCGACGCAATTCCTCTTGCAGATGCTTGATGTCCGCTTGGGAGGCATCAGAGAAGTCGCTCACTTGCAGAATACCTGGTGGTAAAAATAATAGTTAGAGCTTGGTTGAAATGTCATACAAGAGCTATGTGAAGGATATTGTTGCTGTTGTTGTCATCGTGTCCATGATAGATGAAACTACATAGGGCCAAAAGCATTGATGATAATAGTCGCCAGTCATGGGCCTGCAGACTATAAAGAATATCATACAAGAGCTATGGGAAGGATATTGGCAACAGGATTTGTAATTTTGAAGGTGGCGAGGCAACACGCATGAGCTGGCCTTCAATGCAATATTTTATCAGCATCGCAAGCTGTGTCAGGTTAGGTTATGTTTGAATTATCGTCAAACTAAAGCTACACGAGGGCTATTGGCGATGGACGTCGTATTTTAGAACCATAGTCAAGTGATGAAGGGACACAAGTTTAGGCACCAACGCATCCATTAAGGGCGACATCGTGCGCAGCATTAGGACTTTGAAGGATATTTAATGTGCACTGCCTTACACAGGGTATTACTCACCAGACATTTTTGGTGGCACGGGCCGTTTATAGGTTGGCAGTTATTTTGGCAATGTCCGGACCCGAACCTGGGACCTTTTGCATGCTAGGCGAGTGCCTAACCAACTGGGCTCATAAAAGGACAAATGTGTTAAAACTTTGGACTACATACATTCTGATTTCCAGGGTATCAGCGTAGTCAAGGGAAGGGACTATTTAAAACCTATTATTAACAAAGATCCATACCATAATGGAACAAAACCCTTGATCAAAAACGAAACAAATGAAACACACAGCACATTGTTTCATGAGCCTGTGGTGCACGAGCAGACAAATTTCCTTTACCTTGACCCTGGATGGCAACAGCACAGCACATTCTAGGGCAACATAACTTTGCTTCTCAATAACAAACTTGCTGATGTGTTCCATGAATGTCAAAAACTGATAAGGATTTAGTTTAAGATTATTATTTAAGTTTCCTATGCATTCTAAAAGTCTCTAAAATAACCTCTATAATTGTAAAAAGTTTTAAATATTAAAGGCTGCCCTCCCGACACTTTCCCTCCATCATTTTAGCCACCTAACATTTAGCATCTCATAATAATAACTGGTGACCCGGACATGATCTGAACACGCAACCTTCTGATGAACCACAAAGTTATGAGTCACCACAAGTTTGGCAGAGTGTGACATTTACTGACTCTTAACTTTTTGCTTGAACTTGGAAGCTGTTAGTATGTAGGCGGATATGAACCAAGTGAAAATCCTCACAATTTTGCTCAAGGTTGGGTTAGGTTTGAATTATTGTCGCACTAGAGCTACACGAGGGCTATTACCCTTTTTGTTCAAGGTTAAAGTCTCAGGAGCATCTGATGCTTTGCAACAGAGGCAGCATATTGGGCTTCTATATTAAAAATTTAGAGGATAAATATGACTAGTTCATACATTTTCTTTCGGAAATGTAATAGCTATTTCTTATTGTTTGATAAATTAATTTACATTTCAAAGAATAAATATGTAATATTCCTCCCTTTTTAATATAGATGTAAAACATTTCTTATCAACACACAATCAAATAATTTCTTTGTGAAGTATATTTGCCGTCATTTCAAATCAATTTATTTAAAATATACTTTTAAAATGTATTATTGAAAAGAAATAAAAGTTTCTTGAGTGATTATTTGCAATAGTGATTTAATTCTAAGAAAAATGGCTTCTTATGTTTACTAAATTAGCATTTTTTATGCTCAAAATTTTTCTATTTAACAACCTTTTCAGACAATTTGGCTAAATTCCCTGCGGAATCCCTTTATATCTGAAACATCTACGATGACATTTCTTCTAATCTGTGCATATGCTAACATATCCTTTCCTCGGTCTCACAACAGTAAAATGATATCACACACCAAGCATAAAAAGCACGATTTCTGTTTTCAAAATATTCGACTTAAATTCTTAAAAGTGCATTTTTTAAGAATACAATTTTTTTAAACAAAAATGTTCGTGTTTTTTTTTAACAGTACCAACTGTTTATTTATGTTATCTATTTTTATAAAATAACTAAACAAAAATTAAGTCATTATAAAGGAAAACCTGGGTGTTTTTAACCGAATATCTAATGATTAGTAGTAGGTACATCATAAATCAATTAAACTGCATTTACAAAAATATTAAACACAAAAATTTCAAAAAAAATGAAAATCCAGGAGGATTTTCCCCCGAATTCAGAACTAAAGCATTTCAGTCGGCTACGCTTGAATTTTATCTATATAACCATTCAAAAATACATAATCAGATCGTTTTAAATATTCGAGCAATTACACTATGAGCTCAAAGGAACTTAAAAATCTTTTAAGTGAAGTAAATAATCTAAGATAAAATAAAGACTCTGATTAGATACAGTTTCACTGACTATATTTTCCATTAAAAATTTAAATGTCCCTAAAATTTAAGTATTTACACGCAGTATTTCCCCAATATTTAGCATAACAAAACTCACGGTCAACATCGTCAAACGATCTAGCAACTTCCGAAGCTTCCATGACTACAAGAGGTCCTAAATTTTTGAGTCTGTATAAAAACTATTTCATTGTGAACCCAAAATTTTATAGCATAAATAGTTCCAATTAATCATTAAAAACACAAACAAGAGCAAATGTTTATTAACTTTAACAATCCATGATTTTACAGCAGTTCGAAACCGTTGCCAAACTATTTACTAAACTTCCGATAGCAGACGTATAAAAAATTTGTTGCCAGTTAAGGATTTACTAATTTTTACCCTGGTAATTGCAAGAGGTTTGGTTGACCAACCTCGCACTAGATCTACACGTAGGCTATTTGTAATAACCGATGCGTAGTTTCTTCGACAAGTGACAATTCCACCACAAGAATTTCGGTGTCTAGAGAAAAGAGACTTTTCTTTTATTTGGTAAATAAGCATTGCTTCCCGCTGTAAGTTACGCCGTCGCACTAGAGCTGCACCTATTTCGTATACCTAGGAAATTTTTGCATCTTTAAATTTTCTGAAGACTTTGTTTTTTATGGTGTGCATTCTTTTTCGCATCCATGGTAGTGCATATGTTAGCAAAAAAAAACACGCCTTGAAAATTAAATTGCTTTGCGGAAGATGCGTCACAGCTATTTTATTTTAAAATATCGGCTAATTTGTTTGTTGTTTGTGTTTGTTTGCCACTGAAAAATTGAATTTTTTGCTCATAAAAGCTAGGTATCTGTTTAAAAATGTATAGACCTTTTAGGATATTCAACATATACATAGAAATAAGTTTTATGTAAACCACACTGAAAAATATAGACATAGTTAATTTAAAGTAACAATTGTAGTTTTAACGCTTACTAAATAGCAAGAATTAAAAACAAGTTGCCCGTAGATAACTCGAAAATCGAATACGGCAGACGAAAAGACAACACATTGAAGATGAAACCGAAACAACTAAAGAAATCGAGGAAAAACAAGAAGGAAAAAATAAAAGGCTACATCAAGCCAATTGGCATAATTAAAAAACACTTTTAAAAAATATCAAAAGTAAATCTGTTACGCCACAGTACCATTAAGTCCAAGCCTATTTTCTCATTTCCTGTATTGGCTTTAATCAAATAAAAAAAATCTAATTAAATACCCAACGTCCTTCGCTGCGTTGCCTACTAAGCTTCATTAATGCAGAGGTAGGGAATACAGAAGTGTATGTAATGTCTGTCGCACACACACAAAAAATGTCTTATTTCAACTTTGAACAATTGTTTTTTGTTCTTTCAAATCTATTGTTTGCGTTATTTCGTTAGCATTTATTGAATTGGGCATAAAAATTATATATATAATTATTCCGATGTTTTGAATGGGCTTGTTAAACCACAGCGATAGTTAAACCCCGCTTTAACTTTTCCTTCATCATTTTATAAGTGTGTGTATGTAATCAATTTTATGTGCAATGATTTATAAATTAAAAATTGAGATTTTTTTTTAAAGTTTACTTTTACATTTCTGACGTGTCTTTGAAAATTTTTAAACTTTGAAAATTAAAACTTTTCAAAAGCATAAAATAAGAAATATTCTATAAGATCTATCTTGATGTTACATTAGTGGCTCTAAATAAAAAGTTTTCAAAAAACTTTTAATTTCATTTTCTTGCTAAAAGGAGCCTTCGCGGCGTATTGAAATTTTTAATTCGTACAACAGTTAGTGGAAGTAAACTTGCAATTTAAATCACTTTTTTAATATTCAAGCATAACAAGTAAACTTGAATAAAATAAATAGTGTGAATAACAAATTATTGACAAGGTAAATTCAGATGATTTATCATTTGCTCAATTTTCAATTAAAATAATTTAAAACTAAACTAAAACTCCTCGACTCATCAACCCATTAGTGGGCCAAGGCCTGCCATGCCAATTTCAGCTTTCGTGACCTAAGGCTCTGGGGTGCTAGGTATATGTCCCGATAAGGTTGTCAGCATCACGCGGAACCCCCAGTGTTTAGTTTCCAAGCATGCTTGGTTATCATTTTATCGACCCACTCAAATAATGAAAGGATGGGTCAACCTCGCCCAATCCGGGATTCGACCCCCGGACCTGTGGCGTGGCAATGCGAAGCACTACCAATGAGCCACTGGGCCTCAATTTAAATATATAGCAATTACTTAATTTTTGCGAATACTTAATGTTTACTCGAAAAAAAATTTAAATTTTTTAATAATTCGCATTTTATGTGTTTTTAAAATGATTTTTGAAAGAAAGATATATGAGACAAAGATCCACGATGGGTTTAAAAGTGGTTAAAAGTCTTACTTTTCTTCTTCAGACTGCGTCTAGGAGAATAGCTGAGAAAAGACATTTATATCATTAATTTATATCAACTTCACAAGTCCTCGAATTCAACGCACCATTGAAAAATTATAAATGCACACTGAATTTAAAATATTTATTTACCACTAATTAAATCCAATGCTCAAACCCATTTCCAGTAAGTAACACTTAGTAAAAGAATGTTCTGAAAATAGTGTAACGGCTTGTGTGTTAACAATAGGATAAGATAAATCGATTAACCTAGAAGTATAATCTATAAAATCGATTACTAATCTAGTTACTATTGTAACGGTTTAGGCAGCAAAAGTATAATTTCATTATCTTTAATACTCATTATCATCACTTTATCTCTAACTGCTAACAGTCAGACGGGAGAGTATTTCAAACAAACCTAACTACTGCAATAGAACTGAATTCAGTGACTCGACAGCTCCTGGTGGACCAAGGTCTGCTGTGCCCATTTAGCTTATAAGACTTAGGGTAATGGGGGGGGGGGGGGGGGGGGGGGGGGGGGGGGGGGCTTTGTAGCAGATGTGGTCAGTTGATCAGGCCATAGCGTACTCAATTTAAGGTAGGCGAATACCCAAAAATCCCCCAAATTCTAAAATTTTTACTATTACTTTAATCTTTTCCAAATTTGGCATGGTGATTTCAAATATAATGAATAATGCTATTTAGGCAGTTTTTTAAATTTAAATATAATTTATTTATTTTAAACGGTGTTTTTCAACTAAAAAAAGGGGTTCACGCCAACAAGCCTACCACATTGAATTTTCCTCCGATAAACATGAATTATGTGTTAAATTCTTCGTTTTGAACTGATCCGCGCAATGACCCTCTAGAGTTACAAACAAATAACAAGAATGTGTTTTATAACAAATTTTATGAATTAACTTGAAACAAACACAATGTGGCTAATCTAACGGCAGTGCCGGAAATCTGCGCAAGCGGATATCTCGACTTGAGAGCGAAACGTTTTTGTGGGCAGCCAAGTAAAATATCGCCAAGTTGTTAGTTAGGGTTGTGTGAAGGTTTAGGTTTTATTGAATATCAAGCGTTTACCCTCGCCGAAAGCGTGCGTTTATGGATTATAATAGAATTATTGAATTATGACACTGTCCAATTCTAAGCCTATTTTATTCTGGGATCAATTGATGTAAGACTTTACATAATCAGACCCGCTTATAAACCTTCGTCAAGCAAGAGAGATACAACACACGCACACTTAAATGGATCCATCTAATTTTTAGAGACAGAGGCCAACTAGAGGATCCCCAGAATTGACTTGTCACATGTATTGATTTGGTATGGTAACTTGGAGGACTTAGTGACCACGACGGATTTAACGTACACCAGTCATTTAGCATGGCTTTAGAAATTATGGTTATCAGTTAAAAAAGCAACTTCCAGATCCATAATACATTTTAAATTATGCAGGATGGTTATAAAATAACGATCGCTATTCAGAGTGGTCTGTAGCTGTAATGAATATTCCAAATGCAAAAAACTTTGAGATACTTACTAATCAAGAAGGGGGGGGGGGAGAATGGTATCATAAAAAACCAACTCGTCTCTTGACCAGGGTTCTAAATTACGAGGCGTAATTGGATGTGTTGGCCGTAATTAGCCATAATTGGCTGTACCTCGTAATTTAGAACCTTTGTCAAGAGACGAGTTTCTTATTTATGATTTCAATCTTTTTCGGAAAAAAAACCCCTCGTCCCTTGACCAGAGTTCTAAATTACGAGGCGTAATTGTTGACCGTAATTGGCCATAATAATAATGACCGTAATTGGCCGTAATTGACGATGCCTCGTAATTTAGAACCCTGGTCAAGAGACGAGTTTGTTTTTTATGAATATTTTTTAATGATTATTTTTTAATGATTATTTTTTAGGATTCTGTCTTTCCTTTTATTCCATTCTTCCTCAACGAGGATCGATTTCATCTCAATCAACATGTTAATTTTTATTCGAAAAACCTTATCAACTTGGGGCGATAATAAGCCAACGTGACAAACTATCTTTCCCTTTCAGTATCCGTCTGCGCACGCGCAGTGGCTTTCCGTAAGAGAGCTGGATTTCCGGCAGATGCTGAGCATGCGCAGATGGTGCCGTAAGTGCAATGAGTTTAAAGAACTACGTACTCGCAGCTACCAATCAACAATTTTTTTTTTCGATAAACTTACACTTTGACATTTTTTTAAACAAAAACTACTCTATTTACACCAGATGTTAGAGGTTCATGGCACAGATGTATATTAAAATAGCATCTGTAAAAAATTTCAGGTTAATTAGTGTAAAACTTTTTATGCCAGAAGTGTTAGCGTAAACCCCCTTTTTTAGTAGAAAAACACCGTTTAAAATAAATCAATTATATTTAAATAAAAAAAATTGCCAAAAAAGTGTTGTAAATTATATTTGAAATCACTATGCCAAATTTGGAAAAGATTAAAGTAATAGTAAAAATTTTAAAATTTTAGGTATTCGCCTACCTTAAAAGGCCAGGTAAGCTCTCAGAGATTTCCCGTTGTTCGTTCTGTTCGTGGAGTGGCGGCTGTTCCGAAGATGAAGAAACCTGCCCTCGAAACCTGTTGGGAACCCAAAAAGTTTAGTCGACCGTGCGCGAGCAGTTTTCTAATTTTTCTTTGGAACGACAATGGCTCCGAACAGGACGTTAAACGTTACGTCACGGAGAGCTTCGCTGGCCTCATAAGTTCGGTATAAGCAATGGGCATACTTACGTGACAACCCATTGTACCATTGTTAATTTTAAAAGCTAGCTTGGTCCTCTTTTTATCAATCCTGATGATAACACTTCACCTGACTGTCATCAAGTTTTCCAGTATTGACATAATTTTTAAAAATTTATAAAGTTTATCAAATTTTAAAACATGGAGGAGCCGCTTTTTATCATCTGATACAAAATATTTTTTTTAATGTTAAGACATTTAATTTTCAGTTAAAAATTGCTATTTAAATCTCATTCAGTAAATACAAGTTTACAATTAACACATAATTTTTAAAAAATTATAAATGTAAACATTTCATTAAATTTTAAAATTTTAGCATGAAGAAATAATTTATAACCATCTACTAAAGAAATATAGTTTTTAAAAATTAATAAATTCAAAAATTTCATTAAATTTTAAAATTTAAAGCATGGAGAAGCCATTTATAACCATTCACAAAAGAAATACATTTTTTTTTTAAATAAGAAATTAAATTTTCATTAATTTTTTTAATTTAAATGCTCATGCAGTGAAAACAAGTTTACACTTTAGCCAAATTGCATATCTTTCAGAGGGATGGAATGGGAGTATCGCAGAACGTATTCGATCTGAGGATACCTAAAATACCTGGACAACGTCTTACCAACTGGACACTCGATAAAATAATTTTAATTTACTCCAGAAATAGGGTTTACTTTTCATAAAAATGTTTTTTTTTTTAAAGTTATGTTTACGAATGATACACATGCAGATAAAACGGGTTTTTTTTATACTGATCTTGTGGGACATGTGAATTTTCCAAAGTATTAAATCATTACATAAATATAATCAGGGCCGTGTGGTGCTATGATGCAGAGAGGCGGCCGCATCAGGCGGCAATTGAATAGAGGCGGCACTATCGGGTTTGACAAATACCCCTTTTTCTTAATTTATTTTTTAAAAAAAAAATCAAATAAACTTTTCCTGGTTGTACAATAAAAAAAATAACATTACATTAATTAAAATTATTTCAAACTAATATTTCCAAGTCTTCTAAAATAAAAATAATTAAAATATAACAGGCCAGATTCTGATGAATACGCCTATATTTTCATTTGTTTCACGGTTTTGAATGAGTTGCTTTAATTTAAGCTTAAGTTACTTCTTTATTACAGAAAGGTTCTAAAAACTTTTACTATCGAGTCCAAAAATATGCTCCATCTCGATTTCGCATAATGTTCAAAGAATATGTCAAAAAGAAAAGATAAACAATAAGTACTAACTACCCTCACCTGGTTGCATAATTTAGCATTTAAGTCAAAAATTTTAATTCGATTAATTTAATTTTTGTAAAGGGCGCCGCCCTTTACAAAAATTAAAAGAAATAAAAATTAAAATTTCAAAGACTTTGCGTCACATTAAATTTTTTTACCTCACGGCCCTGAATATAATAGTTATTTATAGACATATACAAATCTAAACTTACTATAAAACGTCAGAATTTTAAAACAAATTTAACACACAAAAAAAATTAACTCATTTAAATATTTTTTTACAAGAATTCTTTTTTAACTTAACTCACCTGTGAATCGTTTAATCTTTCCAGTCAATAGCTCTAATATTAATCCCAATTTGATACAAAAACCTTCTCATATTTTTGAAGCACACATTTAATTAATTAAATTTCTTATTAATTTTCATCAGCATAGGCTCGGGTATATTTCTTAACGCAACTTTTAAGAAAACGCTTCTCAACACTGCAAAGACATTTGTTGAATGTTGAATAATACAGGCAAAGCCTCGGGGACTCAGATGACGTCACGGGGCGGTATTCTGCCAATGACCTGGTGCAGTTTCAGCACGCTTCAGAGCGTTTTCGAACGAACATTTGTTCCAAAACGCGTTTTTTTTTCTGTCATTTATTCCTTTTTAATGTCTGCTTTTCTCCGAATTTTGTGCAAAAAATAAAAACTGGAGGTCACTTTTGGTAGAGACTGCATTCGGTTTGATTTTTGGTTGAATGTCGCACAGGAGCTATACCACCAAACCCAGGATATTCAATTGGCTAAGATTTGTTCCC
Organism: Hylyphantes graminicola; assembly: GCA_023701765.1. NCBI lineage: Eukaryota > Metazoa > Arthropoda > Arachnida > Araneae > Linyphiidae > Hylyphantes > Hylyphantes graminicola. Next base: position 8,077,532 of record CM043113.1, read on the forward strand.
AAACGCTTTTTTTTTTATCGTTTTTATTCCCTTTTTAATGTCTACTTTTCTCCGAATTTTGTACAAAAAATAAAAATTGGAGGTCACTTTGGTAGAGACTGCATTCGCTTTTATTTAGGTTGAACAGGAGCTACACCAAGGATATTGCGATATTGCCGAACATTTGTTCCAAAACGCGTTTTTTCTGTAATTTATTACTTTTTAATTTGTACTTTTCTGCTAATTTTGTAAAAAAAAATTAAAACCGGAGGTCATTTTTTAGGGATTGCCTTCGCTTCGATTGTTTAAATGTCGCACAGGAGCTACACCAGGGATATTGGCGAGGGTTTGTTCCAAAACGCGTTTTTTTTTGTGTCGTTTATTCCTTTTTAATGTCTATTTTTTCTCCGAAATGTGTACCAAAAAAATGAAAACTGGAAATCACTTTTTAAGTTCCTCCCACCTCTCATTCTTGCATTTCCTTCGATCGGTGCTCGAAAAAGAATTTAATTTCATTTTGCATTTCTGTTGCCACTCAAGACCTGAAACATGCCCATTGCCATTTTTCAGCCTTTAAATTGCAGAGTGTTACTAAGCAAGTGAAATTATTGATCAGCGACATTTTAAAGGAGCAATAGGTTATAATTTCATAAAATATTTTCGAGTTTTTCATATAAGTATTTTAACATAAGTGCTTTTTAAAAAATTACATTCCAAATCTGATGAATTAATATCTTTGTTATATTGCTTGTTAATCTCTTAAGCTTTTGTATAGTGAAAGTCTGCATTATTAGGAAAATTGCTTGAATAACTTCTTAATTCAGGAATAAGTTTAAAAGATTTCTCCAATAGAATTTCATAGAGATCAGATACCAAACACCTGTCTTAGTAAGTTAGTTTACAGAAAAAAAAACTTGTGAAACAATAGAATTGCATTGTTTAATGATGTACAAGTTAAAAACCAAACACAGAATACTGATAAAAATATTTAATGATCCAAAAATATTGATGGAGCAACTATACAATAATAAATGCATATTTAATATTTATACAAAAGAAGTAGATTTCGCTAGTCAAATTAGCTAATACTGTATTTGTAAACAGATAACTGAATTCAAATAACTAAGTATATAGAGTAAAATATGCTTTAATAACCATTTACTTTAAGCAACATTTAAACTACAATTTCCTTGTTTTTAGAAAACTTTTTATATTATGTACAATTTATAAAAAAAAAATTACATATGAAAACTTATTTTAAATTATAAAACAAATTAAATATTTCATTGAAAAAAAATTTAGAAGTATTATCAACATTTACAGATTTTTTAAATAGGAGAATATTTTAAAACAATAATTTAGTATTTTATACAAATAAATAAACTAAGATTGTAAAGAAAGTCATCATTCAGAAAACCAATGAGCATTAACTTATACATCATAACACACAAGTTAAGTAGTCGGAATCAAAATGGGTTAACTAATAGACATTGACAGAGATGGCGCCACTTACTGAAAAATTAGTGATATAAATTATTTTTGATTTTCCGCATATCTGTATTATTTTTCAAAGTGGTGAAGACATCTTATTGTATTTGCTGTCGTTATAGTCCTTTTGCCAACATTAAGATTTTAATTACACTACATTTTCAATTAAGTGTATGAAAGTAGGTAAAGCCCATTTGTGATGTTTTAACTGGTAGCACCACCGGTCATATAAGGCTTTTTTTTACAATAGATATCATAGTTAAAGTATTAGATAGGCAGATCACGTGACTTCCAATGCTGACAGGATACGCATGGAGACCAGAATTTGAGGGCAATGGGGCCAGTGTTGCCAACAGTTTTAGGAGAAAAACACGACGAAAAAATATCATTTAATTCTAAAATTACAAAAACATACCATAAAAATACTAGCATAGCGTTTAAAAAAAAATTATGAGTCACACTAAAAAGATTCCAAAATGCAGCAAAAAAATTTATGGTATTGTTTCGTAATTTTGGAATTAAATGGTATTTTTTGGTAGTGTTTTTCTCCCAACACTGGCCCCATTGCCTTCAAATTCTGGTCTCCATGCGCATCTCGTCATTAGCATTGGAAGTCACGTGATCTTGCCAATATAATACCTTAACTATGTTATCTATGGTTTTTACAGGCCAAAGTCCCCCAAGCCAATTCTTTTTCGATATTAATGACTGCATTGTAAGACTAAAACTGAACATGGTGGCAAGTACAGATTAACCTCCCAGCAGAGCCTCAAACAAGCCAAGTTTAGAACAATGTGTTTCCCGGAAAGCCACACAAAGAAGGGGATGGAAGAAAGTGTTATTGTATAGTTATTTTATGAAAATAGAGGGGGTCCAGTATTTTAAATATTAAAATTTAATATTATTTTGCATGTTTTTGTTTGGCTGCATTTGTTTTGTTGACTTTTTGCACAAGTGTTTTTTTATGAATTAAAGTTTCTTAAATTGGAAAAAAAAACTATAAGGTTCTCAAATCATATTGATGTTCATAAGGACCTCAATAATCCTGTACACATATTTAAATACATTTACAAACTTACAGATTCACAAACATAAACAAAAAAAATTTTAATAGCTGTCATGAATCTGCAGGCTTAACAAACGTCAGAACAGGTCGGGTCACCGACTTTTCAGAAACCTTGGGGTGGGCAGGCCCCGATTCGACACTGCTCTGGACCTTATCCTCTCGATGCACCACCAAATGCTTCTTCAAGTTACTCAGCTGGTTGAAGCCCTTGCCGCAAACGTCACAATAAAAAGGACAGTTATTGTTATGAATCACCAGATGCTTCCGTAAGTTACTAATCTGATTGAACTTCCGCTTACAAGTGCTGCACTCAAACGGACACTCCCCGGTGTGGATTATAGAGTGTCTCTTGAGGGCCGCCTTCGTCTTGAACGTCTTATCGCACTGGTCGCAGTTGAAAGGTCTCTCGCCTGAATGCGACACCATGTGTCGCTTGAGGCTGCTCGATTGGTTGAAGTGTTTATCACAAACACTACAGTAAAGGGATTTGGATTCTTCTTCACCGGGGGTCGATTCGGGGGCGTAACTGTACCTGTAACCACAAACGAGACAGTCGTAGAAAATCTCAATGTCCTGGTAGTATTCTTTGCTGTCGAGGTTCTGGACTGCGCGGAGTTGGCTGCCACAGTTGGGACAGAGGTGTTCGGTCACTAGTGACATAGTTGAGTGGTGTTAACAATGTAATGTTGGCAAATCCTGAAAAGCGTCAACAGGATTTGCTAGTATCCCACATGGATTCCGGAAAAACCACCAGAAATACTGTAGGTCTACATGGATACCTAAAACAGCAAGATATAATAATAAGTTATCTTGAAATAAAGTTGTGTTTAGCTTAGAGGGCGTCCATCAATCACATGAAGCGATTTTGATCAAAAGTTGGGACAGAGACTGTCATAAATGACATTGCTCTTAAGGGGAGATAAATCGTCAATGGGATTAGCTAATATTACACAAGGATGGTTGGAACTGAACAGAAATACAGCAGATCTACATGGATCAATAGCAAGATATAGTAATAAATGATCCTGGAATAAAGTAGTGTTTATCTTTAGGGAAGAATGGGAGAAGTAGCCAGGTCCCCAAACCCTAAGCTTTCACTCTGTGTGAAGAGGGACTGTCAGTCCCATAGAGCTAATATGTTAGTTTTGAAATCACAACTTTTGCAAAAGAATTGCTTCCCATTTGCACCAAGTATGGGAATAATAACAACAATTTAAAACACAATTGGAAGGAAAATAAGATCCGGTTACTTAATTATTAATTTAAATTTAAAAATAGTGTCGACATCTGCTGTATATTTTTGGCATTTTAAAACTTCAAAAATATATAATCAAATAACTACACTCCTTGCCAACCTAAGTTGGGTAAACAGAAATATGCTAAGGAGAAGATCCTTCCCCACATGTGAAGAATACCATAAACTATTAGTGAATCCATCCAGAAAACATGTTTAAAACAATTTCGTTTAAGGTCTAACAGATTTGAATATTATTTGAGAAAATTTGGCAATTTTATCAGAATAAAAAGTGTATTCTGGTTAAATTGTATTCAGATCATTTTGTATATAAATATTACCTTACTAGAGTTTCCAACTAACAGACCAACCACACTTTTCCCTCTGCCTTTTTTACCCTTTGTTTTTAACAAAGTTAATTTGGCAAGGAGTGTAGATAAAATTTTCCTTTCAAATTAGTCTAATTTCAATGTTATGTTGATAGTTGATTCTCAAACCTGGGGGGAAAGGGCTAACTTGGCAAAGTAATACTTCTGCGAAACTTACGATTCCGAAACTAATGCATTAGCTCTCTTAGCCGGCAAATTTCCAAGCTTGGCAACATCTCGAAAATTATGTTTTCCGGACAGAGTCTTAGCTTGCGATTTTTTTTTTTTGGTAACCTTTACTTTGATCTTGAAAAGCTTCTGTAAGCATGCAACGTTAGTTTAACATCCCCTTCCCTCGATTAGTATACAAAGTTTCCAAATAAGTTATTTTTTGCTTCTAAAAACTCTCAAAATTTTGCAATCTGTCACCGGCCACTAGGATTTTACCAGTATACCCAAATGTTTTAGCCACATGGAAACAAATAATTTCTGGCAGTGCCAAACAGGGTACAAAAGGGTAGTACCAGGTAAAGAGGGGAGAAGAACAGGGCCGGATTTAGATTTTAAGCGCCCCTAGGCCCGTGGTTTGTGTCGCCCCCTCTTCACACCATCGTAAAGGAGGGAGAAATTTGACCTCAGAAAGATCTTTGTGAAGATAATTTGTATTTTATTCTAATTCATCGTGAAGTAAATTTAATTAAAAATAAAATAATGGGAAAATCAACTGTTTCTAAATTTTGGAAAATAAGCTGTAAATAAATAGGACAATGAGTTATTAAGATTAGTTTAGTACTCATTATAAACTTACAGATATACACTATATTTTACTAAAGTTCAACTGATATTAATATACAAGACTTAAATTTTCTCCAAACAAATCATAAATTTAAACGAAATTGGATTTTAAATAAATCATAAGTAGTAACTGTTTTTGAACTCTAAAAAGAACTTTTTTAAGTGTAACTAGATAAAAAAAGAGCGGGCAAAAAAAAATTACGGAAAGCTACTTGATAAAAACTTAAGACTTATAGTGGTATTTTTTAAAAGTGATGCGAGATAGTTTTTTCTTCAATGTCCGTTGATAAAACCTTCCTTTTTGCTTTGTTTCGAGCGAAGTGTCTATGATATCATCATAAGGCACCTCTTGGGTCAGCTTTCCCAGGATTAGCAAATGTTAATAAACTCATGTCTTTTACTTTGCACAATAAAATTTAAACAACACTGTAACACTACGCGACAACGCTCTGGTACTGCCAAGACAACTATGTAAGATATATATATTGTGGTCTATAACATTTTATGGAAATTTTCTGACAAAAAAAATGCGGAATAACTTTGCGCCCCTCATCCTGGTGCGCCCCTAGGCCCAGGCCTATAGGGCCTATTGGTAAATCCGGCCCTGGCGAAGAAGCTGTTAAGATGAATCAGTTAATAATGTAATTCTACAATATAAATTTCAACTGCAAAACTCAGTCAAGGTAAATTGCCTTTACGTGACACATTTGCATTTATATTGGAAAATGCTTCCAAATATACTGTTTTTTAGTGATGTTAAGAATTACAGGATGGTTACAAAATCCTAGATAAAAAGTTTCCCGATACTTCCATGATTTCCCTGATACTTTCATAAAAATTCCCTGAATTTACAAGTACCTAGAAAACATGCAATACACACAATTCAATGCAGCACAGAAAATTTAATCCAGACATCGCATTAACCAAGACTTTCCGGATTATGGGTTAGCCTACCTAAATTTTCTACATTTCAAGAAATCAGAATTTAGAGGAATTATGTGATCCGAGAATCATGTTATAACATTATTCGTGAGAGAGATTGATCCTTCCTCCAACATTGGTCCATCAGGCAAATCGGCTCAACCAGAATATATTTCTTTTATCAATTGTCCGTTAGTAGTGATCACAAGAACCTAAACCTGCTGTTTAAGTAATCCTAAATGGAAAAAATTCCCTGATATTTTGCAAAATTAGAAAAATTTCATGAGAATTCCCTGATATTCCCATAATTAAAAAGTTCCCTGATTTCCAGGTTCTGTTACCACCCTGAATTAAAGTATAGCTACACACACATTTTGTGGTCCCGAATTCCTGTATTTGTATCCTGTACCAGTCAAAATAATAATCTGGTTTAAAGCTAATTAAAGTTTTCTCATTCAATTTCTCAGCAGAAGAAAGTGAGAGGATAAATTATGTTCCAGTTGTATTGGACAAATGCGAAATTTGTAAAAGATTGGGACATAGTACTTAAAAAATGTGCAAATAGTATTAATTACTACAGTTTAAAAATTGATATGATACTATAATTGCGTACTTGGGGGGAAAAGTACTTCTACCAACTTGGTTGTTGCAAAACTTTAAAATAATAGTTTGTAAGAGAAATTTATGAAATTATTCAAAAACAAATTCACCTATTAAAAGCTTCCTCTTCTTAAATTTGCAATGCAAACAATTAATTTTTTAAGGACGAATGCTTGTCTTGACATTTGACAAATCACTATCGCATAACTTTTCCTAAAAAAATATCAGCATCAGCCCCATATTTTATTTTTTTTTGGAACGGACTTTGTGGTTTGATATTTTTAAAACGTTATTTAAAAATAAAAATATGCTTTAACACCAAAATTACCACTATTTTAAGAACAATATTGGTATTAGGTACATAAGAATTTTTATTAAAATAATTATTTATTAGGGTTTTTTTTTATAAAAAAAGTTTTTGCAATGACTTTTTTGGCTTGACGTTGGTTTGTCTAACATTCCTTAAAACTTTTTTTACAGAACTTTTAATGTTTTTTATTAATAAAAAACATTTAAAAACGCATTTGTAGTATCTAATTAGCCCTATATCTACCGGATCAAAGTTATTGAGTTAAAAAAAAATAAAGTTTAAAATTTAGATAGTGTTGTAAATTGTAAGACACATGAATGGCAACATCATTGAATCAAATATCAAAACAAAATAAAGCTGGCAAGCCAATCTGGCGGCATAGTGGTTAAGGCATTGGCCTCTGGAGCTGCTGGGTGCGGGCTCGAATCCCGTTCAGGCATGGATGTTTGTGTTTGTCGAGTATATGCGGAGTACGTGCTCGTAAAATCTTTTGGGTCCGAAAGTCCTGTGGGCGGTCATTGCGCAGTTTCCCATGGGTACAGGTCCCTGGAGAAAATTTCCTCAAGGACATGTCTAAATTGCGGAGGTGGCGACAGATGACAACATCTGTCATATGTGTTTATGTGTGTCTTGTGTTTTCCTACTTGACGATGGTTTATAAGCGGGTCCTTGGTCCTTGCGACCAAGCACACAAGCCTGAAAATATATATCTACCAACCAACCAACCTACAGCTGGCAACTGGCAAATCGTAACTTTCAGAGTTATATCATTTGTTTTGTTATCTCTTTTTTTTAGATAATAACTCCTGTTGTCAGTGTATAATAATTTGGAAGATCATATGCGAGACCTATAAAAAACGATTAGTTTCGTACGACACCCCTAGAAATTCGATTTTTTTATTGAACCACGTTCAGCGGCTTTCCTGTCATCCAAAATGGAAACCAAAACTGGCCTCATTTATGACGATCGCATGGCCGAGCACAGCAACTGGTGGGATCCTGGTCACATCGAACGTCCAGAGCGGTATCTTTTATCTCTTGAAAAAATCCAGAACTATAATTTAGCGGAGAGGTGCCGAGTCCTACCTCCAAGATTCGCAACCGAAGAAGAGCTGCGGTTGGTCCATACGGAGGACTACATCAACGAGGTTAAAATTTCTCAAGTTCTGGATGACATCAATGACATGGAGAAACTGTCATCGAGGTACGATTCCGTTTATTTCAACCCTAAGACTTACGAGTGCGCCTTGCTGGCTGCTGGTTGCACCATTGAGTTGGTTTCTTCTGTTTTGAATGGGTCTATTAGTAATGGTTTGGCGCTTGTAAGACCCCCTGGTCACCATGCCATGGTGAAGGAAGCATGTGGTTTCTGTTTCTTCAATAACGTCGCCATTGCTGCTAAGCATGCCTTGGAGAACTGTGACGTAAAGAGAATCCTGATCGTCGATTGGGATGTGCATCACGGACAGGGGACCCAGCAGATATTCTACGACGACCCAAGAGTTCTATATTTCTCCATCCACCGATACGAGAGCGGCGATTTCTGGCCAAACCTGCGCGAATCCCACTTTGATTTCGTCGGTGGCAAGTCTGCCCAGGGTTTCAATATCAATGTGCCTCTGAACGGAACTGCCCAGGGAAATGCTGAGTACCTGGCCATATTCAACAACGTATTGCTGCCCGTTGCATACGAGTTCTGCCCTGAACTGGTTTTGATATCTGCTGGCTACGACGCTGCCCTTGGCTGTGTCGAAGGTGAAATGAAGGTCACTCCCCAGGCCTATCCCCACCTGCTGAATTCCTTGTCGTGCCTTGCCGATGGAAAAGTATGTGTTGTCTTGGAAGGTGGTTACTGCCTTTCATCCCTCTCTGAAAGCGTTGCCCTTACTTTACGGGGGTTACTCGGCGACCCTTGCCCCGTTATAGCTCCTTGCACCAACCTAAGTAACATCTCTGTTGACAGCATTCTCAATGTTGTATCCGTACAGCGTCCTTTCTGGGAATCGTTGAGGTTGCAAAATGTGTACGATGCTGAGTTTGACGACGATGGCTGCAGCAAACACGTCGTTAGGATGAAATATTCCGGCAACCCTAGGGAAGGTTGGACGGTTTTCAAAACTCGAGGGGACTACCCAGTTCAGCCGCAAGGTGTGGCCAAAGTACTTGAGGCTGAGATCAACGAGACCATTTCTAACTCAGATTTATCAGTTCCAGAACATCACACTTGCTTTCTTTTTGATTTGAGTGTTCCTGAACTTGATTGTGCCTTTGCAAACCATGCAGAAGTAGTTAAAAGTGTGAAGGACTTTTATAAAAAGCTACAAGCCAGTGGATTACTTTCCAAGTGTGTTTCTATTCAGTCTACCATTACTAATGACGAAGAAATTGATCTAACCAAAGAAACCAAGTACCGCAATGAAATTTGTGCTAGCCTTATTTTAACTGATGAGGTACGCAAAAACCTTGAACAAGAGCTACGAGCAAAGAAATTATGTCATCCAACGTATACTATACCTGGAGGAAGATGCGATAAACTGCTGGAGCTCATTGATGCCGTTGCTCTTCGTAAATGTGTGAACGCATTCGCCTTGGTCAGTCCCCCAGGTCATTATCCTGACACTGAGAATGCATCAGGGTTCTCTGTTTTGAGTTCCGTTGTTGTTGCTGCCAAATATTTAGTAGCCCAGCACAAAATGGAGAGGGTTCTCATCATCGATTGGAACATCCAAAGAAGCAACAGTACCCAAAACTTCTTTTACGACGATGACAAAGTTCTCTACCTATCAATGCATTACCACGAGGGGGATTACTTTCTGGCGTCGCCCGAGGCCAAAGAAAAACAAGATGGCCGGGGTAACGGCAAAGGCTACAACGTTAACATACCCTTCCACCATGCAATTACGGATGGAGACTACCTTGGGTCCTTCTTCAACATTGTCCTGCCAATCGCGTACGAGTTCTGCCCCCAATTTGTCCTGGTTTCTCTGGGATACGAAGATCGTGGAGTTCGCTCGCGCCTGTCCCCATCCTGTTTCAGTGTCATGACCAGGCTTTTAGGAGGCTTTGCCAATGGCAAGATGGTCGTCGTGTCCGAAGAGAATCTTTCAAGCGAAAATGCACCAGACACTGCTGCCCATTGCCTGTCTGCACTGCTGGGCGAGAATTGCGTGCCCCTGAGACCCTCAAAGCCCAGCGCAGAGGGAATTGAAACGATAAGGAATGTTTCTCGAGTACACAAAAACAACTGGAAATGCTTAGCCTTTGACGTGGAGGTTCCCGATCGCCTGAAACCTTTCGAACTCGATGTTTCCGATCAATCAACAAGACTTAGCGACTTACGTCGTCAATCAAGCGATCCTGTAGCCATCCCCAAATTCCAAAATGAGGCTGCCAAATTGATTATCGATTACGAAGTCGAAATGGGTGGTGATGCCGTTTTCTGCGTAACACCGTTAGAATACTGCCCTCACCTTGAGTTACTCCAGCCCTTACCGAGTGAAGGACTTAATGTGAAAGCTGCTTGCCAAGCGTGCAGGAGCCAGAATGAAAACTGGGTGTGCCTGCATTGCTATCAAGTTTACTGTGGAAGGTTCATCAACCAGCATATGCTTCAACATGGTACTGATATGAAACACTATCTTACGTTGAGCTTCTCCGATTTGTCCGTCTGGTGCTATGCTTGCGAATCCTACATTCACAATGATGCCTTGGCTCCTATCAAGGATCATGCTCATGACAAAAAGTTTAATTTGATATAAAAAGACATTCAACTGTACATTAGAGCTGGAGAAGATTGTTTTCTATATATGAAGAATGAGTTGCTAAATTCTGTGTAACACAAGCTTTCCTTAAGAAATTTAAATCTATATATTCATTCTATTCTTTGTTATGTATTGATAACAAATAAAAAAGTGTATTTCCCTTATATGATTTTAGGTGTTGATTTAGGTAATCGTGATGATTTTAATCCATGGTGAGATATGTGGCATTAAATAGGAGATTTAACAGGTTTTTAATTTTGAAAAATTCTCATTTTCCCCCATTATTACAAGAAATTTTGTTAGTGATGAAATTACATATTTGATAAATACATCAAACAACATCTACCCTAACACTCTTAAATTTTAAATAACTTTTTAAAGAATGCTTTATGTTAAAAAAAAATACAATGTAAATACAATAAAAAAAAATAGCTATAATGAGGTTTTGGCTAATATTTATCACTAGTTACTTATTGCTGTAATATTTTCTCAAATTCTATAAACCTACTAACATAGAGGATTAACTTAATCAGGCATAAAAGTATTTTTAAAAAAATGAAACTACTAAAAATGTAATGTAGGATAACTTTAAAAAATGAAAGTCTTAATTTTTAATAAGCATGAATATGAATAAACTATTGCTTTGCAAATTTTAATTTTGCAAAATTTAAGTATTTTTTTTTTAACATTTAGTCAAATATTGTGAATTCAATTTGGACCCAGGAAAAATACGTGTAAAAGTATAAGAACTTTAAAATGTACCTACCAAAGAAATTATTGATATGTCTACACTTAAAAGTAACAGATTTTTTACCAAAACTTTTTTTTTATAATTTTATTCAAAGCACTGAGGAAAAACAGTAATGTATGTATATAGTACACTGCAAGATCAAACTTTCATGAAAGATTTTTTAAAAAGAAAAACTTGCAATACATTGTTGGTTGCTATACATTGTGGTAAATGACAAGAAAAAAACTAAACTTCTTAGTTAGTCTTAGATATAAACGGTCTTCATTAACACAAAACTAAAACAAAAAGTATCACAATAACAGGCTTTTTCCTACAAATTTTTTGTCACATTCTAATATTTTTACAAAGGTCCCTGTATATACAAGTTGGGTGATTTGCGAGGCATGCTTTCATATTAATTTTTAAGTCTGATATTATTGATTGCAAAAACAACATATATGTACGTTGAATGAATATTTTCATGCGGTCTAGAAGCATCTTTTTACACTGAAACTAGCATTGCATTTAGAATACCAAAGAATATTATAAATAATTCAGTTCTAAGTCTTAAATACACATTCACATAGTACCATCCCCAGTAGCATCGAATATTGGCCCAATATTGGTATGACGCTGGCCAATATTGGTTACCTTGGGCAAATATAGCAAGTTTTACAACATTCAGCCAATATTGGCCCAATATACGAAACCAATATTTTGAAAGTTAAAATTTGCCAAGATAGGACCAATATTGAGGATATATTGGTTGGCATATACCTAGGGGGCGCTAGCGTTTGTCATATTTTTCCTTGATGAGATTAAGAAGAAGAAGAACTGTCAAACGGCCCCTGCTCGGTGGCCGAGAGGTGTAAGCGACGAGCCTCACACCGAGAAGGTTCTTGGTTCTGCCCTTGTCCTAGCCATACTATAGACATATTCGTGTTGGTAGAAAAATTCCTCTAATAAAATTCAGCGGGTTGCCCGAGTACACTGCGATATACGTGCTCGTTAAATCTGTGGAGTCGAAAGTCCCGACGGCGTTAGCGTACGATGTCGCTCGAAGCATAGAATTCGAATTTGTAAAGTAGGAGGTTCCTTTTTAAAATGGACCCCTAACTCCCAGGGATCACACACCAAAAATAATAGGATACATGTTCGCCGATTTTTCCATCTACCCAACCGTTTCGAAAAAAGTCCCCGGATAATATTGGTCCTATAATGGCAGTCAATATTGGTTATATGTTGTTGGATAATATTGGTCCTATAACGGCAGCCAATATTGGCCAATATTGGCAAACTGTTTCCCCCCAATGCTGGGCCAATAAGGGTTTGCATATTGGCCCTACATTGTAACCAATATTGGGCCCATATTCAATGCTACTGGGGATCAAAACTTCTTCTGATACAGTTTTTTAAAGGAAAGATAATGCTTCCTTTATTTAATTATCAAAGTTGTTCTCTGAATATACACGCTTCCATATCTATTTTCTTTTCCTTTTAGCTCTCTTTTGTCTGCATTATTTGGCCTCTGTCATAATTTATTTCTTATGATATTTTGCGATTGTTATTAACGGCAATTCCTTTTCCTACATACAGTACAACCTCGATTATTTATCTCTTGTTTATCCAAAACTCTGTTAACATAAAAAAAATCTAAAACAATCATGCTTGGTTGTTTACAAAAATAAACCAGTCTCAGAATTCTAAGATGAAGAATCTCCAGCAATAGTGAAAAAAATCAAGAAACTGTGGGAATCTTATTAAATCGTGATGAGACTCTAAACGATATCTACCCTAAAAGCAAAATAAGCAATTTTCTCAGAACTCTGCTAAGATATTTTGAAAATTAAGAATACAAATTTAAAATAATTTTTAAGCACTTTCTGTTTGCCAGGAAGTCTCAATATCAGAGATAACTTAGCACTAAATTCGAATTTTTACACCTGTGAAACCAGAGTCGATTTAGGGTCCGCAGACTTTCAGTGGTCCTCCGTATAAGACATTTTGCTATTGATTAAAAAATATTCTTCATTATCCTGAATTTTCGATTATCCGACCTATCTCCAGTCCCAATGGGACTGGATAATCGGGGTTCTACTGTATATTCTTTCAGTTTCTTAGTGTTTGTTTGCCTTATCATCTTCAGAAATCTTTGTTCTGTCCATCTCAGCTTTCTTTGGCCTATGAGGCTCTTATTTTTATCCCCCTACACTCCTTGCCAACCTAAATAGGGTAAAAACAAACAGTAAAAAGGCAGCGAGAAAAGCGTGATTGGTCCATTAGTTGGAAACTCTTGTAAGGTAATATTTACATACAAAATAGTCTGAATACAATGTAACCAAAATACACTTTTCATTCCTATAAAATGGCCAAATTTTCTCAAATATTTTTCAATTTTCTCAGACTTTAAACGAAATTAATGTTTTAAACATGTTTTCTGGATGGATTCACATATTATATATAGAACTCTTTCCATACACGGAAGGATCTTCTCCATAGCATATTTCTATTTGCCCAACTTAGTTTGGCAAGGAGTGAATTCTTCTTTACTTTCACATGCTTCACTGTTATATGTATCTTCAGAAATCTTGGCTCAACTTGCCTTAGCTTTCTTTAACCTGCTTTGCAGTTTTTTATTCCTTTTCTCATCACTTCCACTTATTACATTATTGTAATCTGTCACCTCAGAAGAGTTAGAGCAAGAAATCTTGGCTCCTTTTGATTCAACTTCCTTAAGCCTTTCACATTTTTTTTATTCCCGTTTCTTATTATTAACTTTCACTTGCTTCACCATCATTATCTGTATCTTCAAGTCAAAATCTTGGCTCTTTTTGCAGCAGCTCTCTTTCTTTTTAGGCCTAGCACACTTTTTTTTTTATCTTTTTTATTCTTTACTTTCACTCACTCCAAAATCACTCTCAGTATCCTCAAAGAAGTAGAAAATATTGTTTCTCTTTGTCACAGATCTCTTTGGCCTGGAATGCTTCTTTTTCTTTTGTACTTCAACTTGCTTCAACATCATTGTCTGTATCCTCAGAAGAGTCATGAATCTTGGCTCTGTTTTCCACAGCTTTCACCTGCCTGACTCGTATATTTTTATTTTCTACTTCACTTTCACTTGGTTCACTATCATTATCTGTCTCTTCAGAATAATTAAAAATTTGTATTGCAATTCTCTGTGGCTTGGGATGCTTTTGCATTGGTCTGGCTCTCTTTTTACTGCCTTTATCTTTACCTCTACTTCCTTCAATGTCATAATCTGTATCCTCCGAAGAGGAGTCCGAAAACTTGGCTCTTTTTGCCACAACTTTCTCTGGACTGGTAGATGTCTTTTTACCATTACTTCCTTCAACGTCATAATCTGTATCCTCAGAAGAAGAGTCAGAAAACTTGGCTATTTTTGCCACAGCTTTCTCTGGCGTGGTAAATGTTTTTTAAATCTCTTTGTCTTTACCGCTACTTCCTTCAACACCATAATCTGTATCCTCAGAAGAAGAAAACTTGGCTCTTTTTGCCACAGCTTTCTCTGGTCTGGTAAATGTCTTTTTATTATCTTTATTCTTACCTCTACTTTCTTCAACATCATAATCTGTATCCCCATCAGAAGAAGAGTCAGAAAAATTTGCTCTTTTTGCTACAGCTTTCTCTGGCCTGGCAAGTGTCTTTTTAATGTCTTTACCTCTACTTATTCCAACGCCATAATCTGTATCTTCAGAAGAGGAGTCAGAAAACTTGGCTCATTTTGCCACAGCTTTCTCTGGCCTGGCAAGTGTCTTTTTAATGTCTTTACCTCTACCTCCTTCAACATCATGATCTGTATCCCCATCAGAAGAAGTCTTCTTCACTATCACTAGATTCACTATCATTTTCTGTCTCCTCTGAATAGTTAAAAATTATAGTTTCTTTTGCTGTAATTCTCTGTGGCCTAGGACGCTTTCTCTGTGGCCTGGCATGCTTCTTTTTATACCTTCTTTCTATACTTCCACTTGCTTCACTATCGCAGCATGTATCCTCAGATGAGTCAAAACTATCCTCAGAAGAAGAGTAAAAAACATTTTTTCTTTTCGCCACAGGTTTCTTTGGCCTGGCACTCTTCTTTTTCTTCTCTTTACTTTCACATGCTTCACTATTGTTGTATGTATTATCAGAAGTGTCAGAAACCTCGTCTGTTTTAGCTTTCTCCGACCTGCCAAGCGTATTTTTAATCTCTTTTACTACTTCGCTCTCACTCGAATCACTATTCTTATCTGTCTGCTCAGAATAGTCAAAAACCGAAGCTCGCTTTGCTGCAATTCTCTGTGGCCTGTTATGCTTCTTTTTATCCTCTTTGATTGTAAGTACTTCATTATCAGTATCGTCAGAAGAGTAAGAAATCTTTGCTTTTTTTCTCTTAACTTTCTTTGGCCTATAAATATTTTTATTAATTTTTCCCAATTTCATGATATCTTTGGGATTAATTTTTGTTAAATAAACTCGACATTCTCTCATTGAATAGCTACATAATTTTTTATGAATAAAATCTTTATTTTCATTTCTTGAACTTTTAACTTCAAATACTTTTTTATTTAATGCGTCTTGTTTTATTAATTTCATGATATCATTTGGATCAATTTTTGTTAAATAAATTCTGCATTCTCTCACTGAAGCAGTTAATAGTTTTTCATCAATAAAATCTTGGTTTTCCTGTTCCTGAGTTTCCTCTGAAGTTCCTGAACTTTCCACTTCAGATACTTCGTTATTTTTATTTTGTTTTACCAATTTCATGATGTCATTTGGATCAATTTTTGTCAAATAAATTCTGCACTCTCTCACTGAATCATTGCATAATTTTTTTACTACTGCCATCCTATTTTAGCGAACGGGCGATGATTACTGAAATAATGGAACTTCTATTTCAGAGTTCAATATTTTTTTGATTATTGTTTATTTGAAGGTGAAGAAAACCAGGTTTCAACAAAAAAGCAAAAGATTCTGTAAAAAAAAAGGAAAATATAATTATTAAGATTTTAATCAAATATTTTAAAGTACATAAGAAATTATCTCTATAATGTGAATAAGCATTCAAAGGTGTAGTTATAAATCATGAAATTATCGATTGCATTAGGCCTTGGTAGCACTAAACCGATTAAAAACATTACAAAATGTTGAATTCATTGTATTTCTTTACTGTAAACTTTGAACTTCGGCAAAATTATAACCTTTTTGCAAAGTTGCCTTTTTGTTTCATTAAATCCTAACATTTTTTTAAAATATAAAATGTCTTAAAAGTTTGCTTCTAAAAAAAGCTCCTGAGTGACAAAAGTCAAAGACGCGGATGAAAATCGAGTTTGCCATCTTTTGACAAACAATCGGATGGAACCATCTCCCCTTCTTGCCGCCCCGCTGGCACACTCGTTAGGATTCTAGCCTTTGGAGCTGCTGGGGTCAGGTTCGAATCCCGGTTAGGCATGGATGTTTATGACTGTCAATAAATGTTGTTATTTGTCTATGTGTTTGTGTCGTCTCTTTCTTTGTGTGTCTCTTGTGCTTGTGTCATTTCTGGGGCTTAGTACAATAGACTTAAAGTCGCAGTGCTTGGCGATCTTGCCCCCCACCAAGAAAGTCATAAATCAAAGTCATCTCTCCTTCTTCGAGGAGAGAGACTTTGTTTTGTTGCTAAACAAAAAGGGGTTTGCACAGGTCGAAACTTGCCAAACGACAATTTGTTTCAGAACCATTCTTTTCGGCAGATGCTTATTAGTGGAATTTCAAAATAAGCATCAGACAGCCTTCGGAAAGTTAAGGAAAAGTAACGAAATTTTTCATTACCGGTAAAAGTAACTTAGTTACAGTTACTGTTACTTTTTGAAAAATGTAAGGGCTTTACCTAAAAGAAGTAACGCCTTGCTGCAATCCCTGAAGTTTTGCAACGTTTCACAACTTTGGTAGCAAATTAGTAATCGTAATGAAACGCCTATTTGAATTTTGTTTGTTTTGTGATAAAGTTTTTGCAATGAAACAACATTTCATTTTAGTTTTACAAATGAAAGCATGTTACAGTGGTATTTGAGTGTGAAAAACACTTGTATTTCTTAAATTTTGTGTAGAATAATACAATGTATAATATGCAGTTGAGAAAGTTAATTTATTTAATTAACAAGGAACAACCAATCCTAAATTAACACAACAATTAACTCATTCGAATTTTCTATAAAAATAAAGAGTACCAAGTCTTTCTCTTTGGGTCCAATTTTTTGTAGCTCCTTTATAATGAAGTCACAACCGTTCAGAGGATGGTAAGCTTTCCCCCTGGAATAGTCAAAATATTATGCTGAAGTAAAAATATTTGTAAAAGGTATTCTACCACAAATTTTATATATATCCTTGTTTCACATATTACTTAATTGTACATTAGATACTATTGCATCAGATGATATGTAGCTAGGGAATGGCTATCAGATAATGGGCAGTCTGGACTTGCCCATTTGAGTTACCTTGCCAAGAAAGGAAAATACACAAATTTAGGAACCCTATGTGTCACCATCAGTCATCATATAATATCTGTACCATAACTAAGAATCTTCAAAAACTTTATCTAAAAAAACTAAGCTACATTGGATCCAAGAAGATCCCACACCCTTAGAGCGAATTATTTTGGTCGGCGATAATTGTGAAATCTTGGTAACCTCTTCTCTTATACAAATCCTTCTTATTCACTTAGCGGCATTGTGGTTTGAGTTTGACGCCAACTCGCTCTGGCTTGGAACTTTTTTTTTTGGGGGGGGGGGGGGTCTCTTAGGATTTACCACTTTAAGCTTTTACCTAATTAAGTTTCTTTTGAATAATTTCTTTAAAAAGCATTGAAAAATAACGTGGAACACTGTTCTAAGTCAAATCCTAGATATATATGTATATTTTACGATTTATATTTGTTGGTTGTAGATTGATTTTCCCTGTGGCATATATGATTTTTGACTACATTTAAAATTGTACGCGAAATTATAGATATTATTGCCCATTGAGCTTGAATGGAAATCTTTTTCTCCTTCCTTTCTAGCTCAATGTTATTGCCTGAATGAAACTGAAAGTATTTTTAAATACGAGTATTGTTAGCATAAAATTATTTGTTACCAACACACTTGGAAATGTAAAGAATGTTGTTAGGATAAACTTTTGAAAACCACTAAGTAAAATGTTTTTTTTAATTAAAGTTTAAGAAATTGAAAATAATGTGATCGTTTCCGGAAGATTAAAACAAGAACTATGTTCTGTCTGTTTATGGTTGGTTGGTTTGACATATATTTTCAGGCTTGTGTGCTTGGTCGCAAGGACCCGCTTATAAACCATCGTCAAGTAGGATAACACAAGACACACACAAACACATATGACAGATGTTGCCATCTGTCGCCACCTCCACAATTTAGACATGTCCCTGAAGGGGAGGGAAATTTTCTCCAGGAACTTGTACCCATGGTGAACTGCGCAATGACCGACCACAGGACTTTCGGACCCAACAGATTTTACGAGCACGTACTCCGCATATACTCGGTAAGTCTTCAGTGGCACCGGGTCTCGAACTCTCAACCTTCCGATCTTAAGTCCGGACCACTAGGCTCCTTACAGCTCTTTTGTCTGTTTACGCTTAAAATTTTATGACACGAGTTGAGTTGCAGGTTTTTCTAGCGTTTAAAAATATAATGAATTTGGTTTGGTTGAAAAGTTAGGGTTGAAGGTGGCGGTTTTCGTAAATTTAAACTGCAGATTACGAGATGTCAAGATATTTTACTTGAATTTAACTGTATTTCCTATTTAACTGTATTTCCTTTTTAATTTAATAATATTGCAATAATTTTAAATTTCATACTTGACATATTTAACATTATATCTCTACATTAAATAACATCTTTATTTATGAACTCAGACTAGTTGAATGCAAGAAATATGTTGTACAAATTGAAAAAATATTACAAGTCAAATAAGGCTTGTTTTATTGATAAAAACATTGACAATTTATAATACAAAATTATTTTAGAATTTTTACAAAAATTAGCTCGAAATAATATGCTTCATGTTTCAAAAGAATAGTGTGAAACACTAAAAAAAAAGAACTAAAAACTAAGACACACATAGTTAGTTTTTGTGTTTAAAAATTTAAATGAACAAAAAATATATAAATATATATAGTTTTATCTTTTAAAGACAGGAGGAAATTATATAGTTTCCCTTATCTTGGGAGCTATCATACAAGATTCTCCTAAGGGATTATCTTTCACATTTCACTCGTTTCATTTTTTTAAAAATTTCACTTACTATTTTTTAAATGCATATGCTATGAACTTAATTAACATAACTAAAAGTTTAAAGATAAAAAATGCAGCGTATATCACTTTTCAGAGTGTAACAAGAAAAAAATATATAATTTGTTTTAGGAGCAAAATTATTATAAAACTTTCTAATTAAAGAAATATACAAATATTTTTACACTATCCACAAAAAAAATCATAGAATGTATAAAGAACTTGGAAGTATTTTTACTTAATTTTTAATTTAAAAAATAGTATCCATTAAGTATCTATTATAGGGAGGGATCTGTTATACCTGTTATTATATCTGTTAAGTATTAAATTTTTTAGAAGTCTGAAATAAATTTCAGAAGATGTCCAGGGGGTTGAGAAAATACGATCAATTTCAAAGTGAAGGAACCATTTTATGAATATTCATCAAAAGAAACAGATCAGTTTAAATTACACAGGGTGAATTAAATGTACCATAGTAATCGATTCAGTTAAGTAAACATGAGTACAAACTTTGGTAAATCCCGTCGTGGAACAAAAATTATACAGAAAATTGTCAATGCAGAACATTATTCTGCTAACAAGAAAACAGTGTTTGCTGTACATTGTTTACGTAGAATACTAACTATTTTCTTTATGTATGAAATTTTCGTTCAAAGTTTTTGTTATATAGATACACTTATTGCAGTACATTGTACTAACACTGAAACAGGATATTACATAAATTGAAATGTATTGTAACTGTTCAGAAGGAAAGTTCTTCTTTTGAATTTATTTCAAAAACAAACAATATCCCTAGAGCTTAGAGCAATTATTGGCTTAGAAAGTCAACACAAATGCTTTGATAAATGCATTTCAGTTTCAATGGCAATGTTCTCTTTAATCAATAAAGATTTAAAACATTTATACATTTTCTTTGTAATGTATTTAAGATAATTCACTAATTTCACAAAAGTAGAGCTGCCTCTTATTTTACAAAAAAGAAACACCAAGATTAAAAACGTGTTAAACAACAAACAACTTTCCATCATATTAAAATAAACTTCCTCAACATCTGTTTGTATCATTTTGCATGTTCTGAATTTCCTCTCTTACAAAAACAACACAATACTTCAACTTCTCACAGAGTATGTGGAAAAGTGACCCATCTGCAAAAAAGCTAGTTTTTCAAAAGAAATCGTCTGAAATTTTTTTTACTGCTTTTCACTATACATAGAGAATATTTTTGTTCTCCAATGAGACTAAAATATTGGCGGTCAAGAATTTGCAGACTCGGCATATTCCCCAGAACTGAGAGCCATTTTTTGCTAGATCCATCTGGACGGGTCTCGCTGCCAATTTTGACGCACAGATCACAATTAGTCTGAGCCCTCTGTTAATGTTAAAGTATGCCGAAATTTTAATTTTGCCGAGAGAACCCAAGCCAAATGGGCCCTCCTAGGTATATAGAGAAAAATAAGGATCTGCTAGTTGTACTTTTAAAAATTCCTCTAAAGTTCTTCGATTTCGGATTTACTCTAATCACTAGATATTTCAATTTTTAATATTTTAGCATTTATAATTTGAAAAGTTTTGTCTGATAGGTCACTTTTCTGAGCACGGTGCAATGTGTGGAGCACAAACTTTCCACATATCAAAAATGAACTTCTTGGACATGCAAACGCATCATTTTTTGTCTCCTGAATCTTCGCTTACAAAAGCGACACATGTATTTAAAATGCACATTTTCATGGTCTGCGAGCTGTTTTTTCCGGCTGAAACTAGCATTGCATTTAGGGAATAGGCATGGGTACAGCTCCACTTCAGGATGCATTTCATTCATATGGTTGACGAAATGGGTTCTAGTCTTAAATTTATCGCCACACAGGACACAGGGAAACTTAACAGGTTCATGCACCTTTTGATGACGCTGAAGAGCTGCATACAACTTAAATTTTTCGTCACACTTTTTGCATTTCAGAAGTCTTGGTATGAAACTAGGTTGGTTATTTGTGTGAATGCTTTCGCTTCCTGATGAGTCAACCTCACTTTCTTCATATGACTCATCCCCCTTGGGTACTTTGTGGTTCCGTTTTCTTCTTTCCTCTTCACTCTCTGAATTTGAACTTGCTTCAGAATCTTCATTTTTTATTCTCTTAGTCCTCCTCATTTTTCTTTCCCTTAGTTTCCCTTTTTCATCACTTTCTTCACTTTCACTAGAAAATTCAGAAATCTTCCTCTTTTTCACCTCAACTCGCTTCGGTATTGTTTTATTCTCCTTTCCTTCTTCACTTTCACTTCCTGCAGAATCCTTATCTGCATTTTCAGAAGCCCTGTTCTTTTTTTCAATAACTGTCTTAGGCCTACCCCGGTGCTTTTTATTAAATATTTCTTCATTTTCACTTGCTTCAGAATCGTCATCTGCATTTTCAGAAGGCTTTTTCTTTTTTTCAATAACTGTCTTCGGCCTACCACGGTGCTTTTTATTAGATATTTCTTCACTCTCACTTGCTTCAGAATCGTTATCTGCATTTTCAGAAGCCTTGTTCTTATTTGCAGTAACTGTCTTAGGCCTACCCCGGTGCTTTTTATTAGATATTTCTTCATTTTCACTTGCTTCAGAATCGTCATCTGCATTTTCAGAAGGCTTTTTCTTTTTTTCAATAACTGTCTTCGGCCTACCACGGTGCTTTTTATTAGATATTTCTTCACTCTCACTTGCTTCAGAATCGTTATCTGCATTTTCAGAAGCCTTGTTCTTATTTGCAGTAACTGTCTTAGGCCTACCCCGGTGCTTTTTATTAAATATTTCTTCATTTTCACTTGCTTCAGAATCGTCATCTGCATTTTCAGAAGGCTTTTTCTTTTTTTCAATAACTGTCTTCGGCCTACCACGGTGCTTTTTATTAGATATTTCTTCACTCTCACTTGCTTCAGAATCATTATCTGCATTTTCAGAATCCTTGTTCTTATTTTCAGTAACTGTCTTAGGCCTACCACGGTGCTTTTTATTAGATATTTCTTCACTCTCACTTGCTTCAGAATCGTTATCTGCATTTTCAGAAACCTTGTTCCTTTTTTTATTAACTGTCTTGGGCCTACCATGTTCCTCATTATCAGTTTTTTCTTCATTTTCATTTGCTTCACTGTCTTTTTCGGTTTCTTTTGAATTTACCTTTCTTTTCAAAGACATTTTCCTTTTCATGACACATTCCAATTTTTCTGGTTCTAATTCTTTTCTAATTCTTGTTAATTTAACTTGACATTCTCTCACTAAATAACCATATAGATACTTTTCTCCTGCCATCATTTTTAAGAAAATAGTTGATTCTTATAAATATGAGGAAATTTCAAAGTCAGATATGGATATTTTCCTGCAGAATGTTTTTTGTGCAATAAAAAATAAGGTTTCCACAAAACAGCAAAGGATTCTGTAAAAAAAAAAAAATGCATAATCAATCATTTAAACAGATTAATAAGGGTTTGAAGTATAAATAAGATACCACAAAAGTGGACATTGAAGCATTCAAAAGTATATTTATCCAGGGTAGTTACAAAACAAAATCCTTGAAAAAAAAAAGTTCCCTGATATTTCCATGATTGCCCTGATATTTAATAAAAAAATACCCTGATTTTACTTTTACCTAGAAAATATACAATACACACAATTCAATTCAGTATACAGAAAATTTAATCTAGACATTGCAGGACTTAAGACTTTCTGGATTGTAGGTTAGCCAGCCTACCTAACTTTTCCAGATTTCTGAAAATCGGAATAAGTTTAGAAGAACCACTTGATCAGAGAATCCTGTTACAACATGGTTCATATACTCCTTGAAAAGTCTTGATTGGAAAAGCTAATTTTCAAGCCCTTAAAGCCTTAATGCTTGAAAATTGATCCAAATCCAGGGGGAAAAAGTCCGTAGTATTTATTGCAAAATCCTATTAAAAAAATTCTCAACGCTAAACACGTAATATGATATTTTTAAATCCCATGTTTCTAAACAGTTGCTAGTAGCTACAGTAGAACTCCAGTTATCCAAATGTCAGAAAAAATTCCAGAAGGCCTACCTATTAGTGTTCATCTTCGTTGGATGTCATATACCTAGTAATTTTTTTGTACCGACCAAAAAATTACGAGGTCTGACATCCAACAGAGACAAATAGGCCAAGTAAAAAAATTATTAGTCGCACTTAAATTTTTGTGAAACCAAGTTTGTACATAAAGTTGAATAGAAAAAAAATATCACGAAAATCTATAACTCGAACTGCTAAAGACATCCTACAAAATTGGATTTGGTTGGGTTGATTTGACTAAAATAAACTTTTTTCTAAATTCCTGCAATAATTAAGAATAATTGGAGTTCGGCTGTACTGCATAATCCTTTTTCTTCATTCTCCCCCTCCCGGTCCGTATCAATGAAAACTTAAATTTCAATAAACAACAAGTTTAAATGATGATTTTTTTTAACAATTAAGATAAACAATTTAATTAAAATTTGAAAATGAGTAAAAATTATATTTCAGTAAGATGTCTTCAAATATCGTAAACCACACACACACACAGCCAGTGCAATTCCCCATTAGAAGAGAATCGCCTTCACCTGGCCAAAAATATGCAATCCAATAATGCTTCCTGATTTACTTATTTTGCTGCCTAGTAATTTTCATGACATACACTGATGGGGTTGGATTGTCTCAAAATGATTAGCAGTTTTCTGCCTCTGAGTGATAGGTTAGGTTTTGAATTATCATCGCACTAGAGCTGCACGAGGGCTATTGGCGACCTCTGAGTGATAGAAAGAGTTGTGTTTAGTTTTGTAGCTCTGGTTCAGGCCAATCGGACCAACCAGAATATTTTGTTGTGATCAAGGGTCCGTTAGTAGTGAATCTTTACCAGCTGTTAAAGTAATCCAGAATGGAGGGCTGATGGAAAAATTCCCTGATATTTTACAAAATTAAAAAATTTCCTTGAGAATTCCTTTATATTTCCAGAATTAAAAAGTTACCAAGAATTCCCTGATTTCCATGTGCTGTTCCCTGTTATCATTCACGAAATAACTGATTATATTCGTATTTATGAAAAAAATATTTGCATTTCATACATTTTTAAAAAATAATAATGGTCTGCATGTGATTTTTCCCATAAATGCATAATTTCAGCCTATGATTCAATGAAAAGGACATTTGTTAGATTCTATTTTGACATATATCCTTGCATGGAGTTCCTAACTACAGAATTTCGTGGATATTGACATGAATATAAGCAGAGATCTTCACTTTTGAACTGTTGTAGGATGTTTTGTACAAATATCATTCATTACACGACTTACCAATTGAACAGGTTGATAAAGAGCTATTATGTTAATTTCAATATCTAATTCTATTTCACTTCATAAAGAGTCAAATATTTTCAGTTTTATAAAAATAAAATAAACCAGTCGGTAAATAAATGTATTTCTTGAAGAATACAAATTATGGAGTACAAGTTATTCAATACTACACTGGTATTTTCAAATTAACAACATCAATTCTTACAGGAACAAATTTACTGTTCACAAGATTCAATGAAGGATTTTTTTTATCTGCGAATAAATAAAAAAATAAGGCTATTCACCTCCCTAATTTCATGAATATCACATGAATCTGAGGAAAACGAAAAGAGGCCTTTATTTTTGAAATGACGTGTTATGTTTTATGCACAAAATATTGATATTTGAGGAAATTTACAACAAAAATAATAATAAGATACTAGATTATAAGGGTTTTACTTTTTACTAAAATACTTCGGTTAATCATGCCCCTCAAAAACTTACATTTTCAAATAATATCATGTAGCATTTTTAAGCGAAAATCATAAATTTTAACAACAAAACAAATAATTTACCAATGGCTGCCACATGAACGTCTAGAGGCATAACCTAGCTGCATTCTCCCATTGGTCAGATTAAAAGTTACCATCAAACAATTTGCCAGCCAATGCGTTTTTGTGTTAGTTTCGTTTTCAGAACAATTGCTACCTTACCTATAACCTACATTTCATTATTTTGATATTTCAAAGTAAAAATAATACTACATAATTTCTTTTTGATATAGCGATGCTTTCGCGAATTTCGAAAACTCGAACATTAAGTTGCATTTTACAACAAATCGCAGAATCAGAACCGAATCATTTTTACTCATTAACTGGCCATAACAGAAATATCAAGCCAAATCTGGAAGTAATATTAAAGTGTGGCGATCGCGTATTATATTCCACTAATAGAAGAATACAACTGGTGTTGTCTTTAGACGATCATTAATTGTTTGGGAATGAATGAAAAGTCTGTTTCTAGTTCCAGCCACTTAACTATGAGGCTTTAACACAGCTAATTATTTAATTCAAATTTATAAGATTGGGCATTTGACCCTTCTCTCCCCCCCTAAAAAAAAAAGGCTAGGTCGACAACGGGTTCTGGGTTAGGTTTTGAACTAACGCCACACTAAAGCTACACGAGGGCTATTGAAGTCATGAGGGCTAGAACCACAGTCAAGTGACTACCCGACACTTCAATTGGCAGTTATTTTGGCGATGCCCGCCTGGGACCTTTCGAGTGTTAAGCGAGTACTTACCCGACTGGGCTCACCCCGGCCCCCCCCGGGGGGGGGGGGTAGAGAAGAAAAGGAGTAAAATAAGAACTGTGTGAAAAGTTATTTGTTGCTTCTTTAATGCACATATAAAAAAATATTTTCTTTTTTTTACGACGAACTTTCAATCAAAGAGCCACTCTCAGAAAACATTATATGCTCATACTGGGGAAAGGCCTCATTTGCGAGACACGCAAAAAAAATTTTAGTCCACAAATATTCTAACTTTTATACATATATTTAATAAGATGCCCATGTTGTAAGGTTTGTAAAATAACATTTAGAGAAAAATCTGACCTTACAAATTATCAGTCTACGCATATTGAAGAAAAATAATCAATACCACCTGATTGAAATAGGCTTCTAATACAGTCAAACCAAAATGTCTTGACTTCCTAAGTCGAATAATCCACTAACTCGAACTTTTGAACAGGTCCCGAATCATTTCTATACTTTTCATTAAAAAACTGTCTCGATAACTCAAAGATAACATCTTCAAGCTGAAGTTTTGGTGATAGATTTCAGAAAAAACGCATTTCAGTTAAAAATTAAATTTCAGCTCAGATTAATCAGCATTTCGTATCCATAATGTCTGTTCAATAACCTTAAAAAATACAAACAAGAAATAACTTTTTTTTAAAATGGTTTACATGGTATGTATCAGATATGTAATGAGGCCAAATTTTGTGAGTTTTAATGAATCTTTTTATCCCATTTTGTTTACATGGGTTATTAAAAAATTGAAACGCACATAACTATAGTATTACGGCACACCTCAGACCATTTAAACCAGGTTTACACTTCTTAAGAGACAGTAAAGAAAAATGGAATTAAACTTCGATTACTTGAACTTCGGATAAGTCTAATATTTTAATGGGTCCCCTGGGACTTCCAAATTATCGAGAATTGACTGTAGTTAAGAGCACAGTATCAAAAGTCCTATATCATTGTAAACTTTGCAATAAAGGGTTTAACTTCAAGATTTCTCTTGTGAAACAGTCATAATACATAACAAAGTAAAAATAGCCACTTGTCAAGTCTGTACAAAGGAATTCAATGATCCTTCATACCTCAGTTATATCCATGGCCTTGAATTGAAACCGATTTTGGACTCATTGAAAAATATTAGTATTTTTAAATGCATTGTGTTCATAGTGTAAAAAAATCCACAAGTTTGAAAAAATATAATTTAATAACTTAAATAGCCATACACAATTTTCGAAAATATAAAAAAAAATGTCATGCAAAAACACTATAGAGTATAAACTGATGTTGTAAATAAGTATTTGTTTGGCATAACTGTATTACAGCTTGCTCTGTCTAACATTTAGTCACTTGCTCAGTTTGGCCTTCAAATTATCCGCCAACTTGTCCAAAAATTCGAAAGTGTTCAAATAATCAGCTCTAGTAACCCTGAAAAATAAGTTATTATTAGTAAAAAGGCAACAGTATTTTATTATAAATATACTTGACAGTTTAGACATGACCTTTAATTTACTTAATAGTAAAAAATTTTTGAGACACCAGATTCTGTTAGCAGCATTACAGGGACTTGTCCAACTTAGTTGAACACAGTAAGATACTCTAAAATCTTTTTAGGTTTTATAGTTATATTCATAGTTTCCTTGCACAGAAGCCTCGGCAATGGGCGGAGCTATAAAACGTGAGGAACAATCAGATGAAGTCAAAATAAAACGGCTGAAATTTTCTCTTCAACTAATTGCTTCGAGTGTTTTATAGCTCAGCCCATGGTCGAGGCTTCGGTGCAAGGAAACTATAAGTCTAACTATACTAACTATAGCTTTGTTTCAGAATTAGGAATATTAATAAAATCCATGCTCTGCTGTAGTTTGAAACATAATATATCAAGACTAGACCCTAGTAGCAATTTTTCATTGACCGATAATGGAATACTCATCGTTCGCCGGTGAGAATTCGAACATCGGATTTTAATTGAAAATTGCCCGTTTCCTCGATAACTGCTCGGTTATGTCCGCTCGATAGAGGATCGATAGATGAGTTTTCCGATGAGTTTTCGATCAAATGTCAATATGAAATCGATAAGATCCGATGAGCAGTAATCGAAATCTCATCGTCCGATGGAATTTCGAACACTTTCCGATAAAACTCCGATCAGTTTACGACATGTTAGTACAAAATTTCTAAACTAGAGGGTGACACTATTTTTTGTGTTGGTTTTATTTGAAATTTCGGGTTTCAGCTGATTCGAACCGCCGATCTCTTGCCCCACGTTGTCACATTGCATCGTTGAACAGTGCGCTAACCCACCCTGCCATTGACGCTTGCAGTGGGTTAGCGTGTAAATAAAGAGGTGAAAAGGATGTTTCTTAATAAAGTTGTATGTTATTGATTAAGAAATTTTAATTTTGATTTTTCTTTTGCAAGTTGCAAATTCCTTTTAAATATTACTTTATTTAAGTCAACAACACTAACAGAAATATGTTAAATTTAAAAATAACTTATGGTAACTCACGTATTTAAGTTTTTTTGGTTCATAATATCTATTCCAAAATCTATTTTTATTTAAGTTGAGTTTATCGAAAATTAATCATGACAAAAAAAAAAAAGTAAAAAATTAATTTCGAAGTAAATAAAAGAAATAAGTTATCACACAGTAAAAATATTTATCTATTTGCACGCAATTAAAAATGGTGTGTGTAAGTAAATGAAAAATAACTATTACCAGTTGGAACATGATATTTTTCGGATATGAAGTTTTCGAAATAATTTAATGCAATTTGTATGTAATAAAATAAAAAGAGTCAATTTTTTCGGATTCTTATCATTGCGATATCGATTCGAAATAATATTCAAAATAATCTTCCGATGAAACGTACATAGATTGAATTTTCAACTTTGACCGATATCGAATCAATGACTTAAAACGATAGGATTTCGATCACCGATTGCCGATCTTGTCTCGAGCACATTCCGATAAAGGATGCGATCACCGGTGAGTTTTCGCTAAACCGATGATCGATCGATGACCGATCGAGCAAATTTCGAGAAGCAATGCTACTAGGGGACCCTACATTACAACTTAATTTTAGGCAACATCAGTTTTGCAGTTAAAGCTTAGTTTTGTAGTATGTATTTTTTATGGCATTAAGAAAACACTTTATTAAATGTTTTTATTCTATGGCAAGGAATTAAGTTTTTAAAAAAGTGTTACTCATAATTGAATTAATGTCTATTAAGTCCGATATTTTAAGAAAAGAATTTTCTCTTGGAATTCAATGGAATTGATAATAATGAAAAACTTACCCTTTCATTCCTTTGATGCAAATGGCAAGATCTTTAGTCATAAACCCTGATTCAATTGTCTCAATGCAAACTTCTTCCAGATTTTTTGAAAATTCTTCTAACTTTTCATTCTTGTCGAGTTTAGCACGATGAGCGAGGCCTCTAGTCCATGCAAAAATGGATGCTGAAAGAAAATTTTGTGTGAAATTGTATTTATTGAATAGATAAATTTTTTTATTAATGTAGTTTACAACACGTTCTATACCAAAACCGAGCTTAAGTTTGCAGCAGAGAAATGTACCAGGCGGAGGAATCTGCGTAAACAAGGCTGCTGGTGCCGAAATTTTGCCTGCTCCTTCGACCCTGATATTCGTGCGCCCTGTTACGTCAAAATCGAAATAAAAAAATAATTAAAATAACACTCTAACTTAAGCTAAACTAATAAAAATAATAAATTTATGTCTTGAAATAACAAATAAATTTGTTTATTGAATGTGAAATACCTTTTTGTATTCGATTCTCACACTCAAAAATGAGAACTATTTACCCTTTTTCTCGTAGAACATTTGTATACTGCAAACTTAAGGTCGGTTTTGGTGTAGGTCTTGGTATTTAAAGTGTTCATTTTATTAGTAAATAAAAGGTTTTTCAATAAATAGTCAATGTTAAGATTGATTAAAGTTTTTTTTTTCTATTTTTAAAACTAAAGCATAATTTTGGGTATCAAACAAGTTTTATGTTGAAATACAAAACTTATTTTAATAAAAAAAGCATAGGGACACACTAATTAGATGAGGTTTTCAATAAAGTTGCATAAATGCAATAATTACTATTAATAGCAGCATTGTCCACTAATGTATCAGAAAAATTAATTTTTTTTAAAAAGTCTGCTCAGGGTTTTTCCGTATTTGTCTATTCTCATGTTTGATCTGACTATAGTCCCCCCCATCCCTTGGCTTGGTCTTTTAGGAACCTGGGGGAGCATCGCTTTTCTTAACCTAACGCGTTTAAGGTTCTGTTTAGAGGTCAAAAATCCAAACAGTTCAAACCCAAGTAGAGTTAGGAAAAAACACTCGCGCCGTTTTGAAGAAAAACACATACGGGGATGGAGGATGAAAATGCTCTCGAGGCTTGCATACTAGATAGACCTACTATAAACAGAGTCAGTCAAGTTAACCCTTTCAGTCCCAAAGACAATTTGGCATCATCATTTAAAGGGTCATGGGAGTCTTAAAAATGTGCAAAGAAGGTACTACAAAGCATAGTTTAATCTTTCATGTAATTTTCTAACTACTAAATATATAAGTATAATTTTTTATATGTAATTCTACAAGATTTATTTAATATAAAACTAATTAAAAAATTTATGAAACTTTAGCCAAAGCTAAAATAAATGATATTAAACATAAAGCTATTTGAACACATTGGGATTAGGCATGCGCGGCAAATTTTGAGGTCAAAATTGAAGACATGACCAAGAAAATGACTTTATATTGTACAAATATGTACAATCAAAGACTTGTACCTAAATTCCCCGCTCAATTTTAATTAAAAAATTATTATTAAAAAAATTTCAAATTTTTTATTAATTTTTTTAGAAAAAAGTTCTTAAAATAATTTCTAATTAAAATTGAGCTGAGAATTTAGGTATAAGTCTTTGTTTGTACATATTTGTACAATATAAAGTCATTTTCTTGGTCGTTTTTTCAATTTTGACCACAAAATTTGCCTAATCCCAATGTGTTCAAATAGCTTTATGTTTAATATCATTTATTTTAGTTTTGGCTAAAGTTTCATAAATTTTAAAATTTGCTTTATATTAAATAAATTTTGTAGAATTACATATAAAAAATTATACTTGTATATTGAGTAGTTAAAAAATTACATGAAAGATCAAACTATACTTTGTAGTACCTTCTTTGCACATTTTTAAGACTCCTATGACCCCTTTAAAAAAAATCTGCTCGTCTATAACCATTTATGACATCTAAAAGCATATAATTCTACTACTTTTTCTATTAGAAAATATTTTTTATTGATCCCAATGGACGTCAACCCTATTATTTTTTAAAATCATAATCAGAACCATGATGCCAAATGGCATCACTGGGACTGAAAAGGTTAAGAGTTAGTCTACTGTATGGAGATAAAAAAGCACTTACCGATTGGGTTAGTAGATGTCTCCTGTCCTTTTTGGTGCATTCTGTAATGTCTTGTAACGGTTCCGTGAGCTGCTTCGGCCTCGACAGTCTTACCATCTGGGCAAATCAGCACACTAGTCATGAGACCAAGAGATCCATACCCTGAAAATGAAATACTCCAACTCTTATTACAGTAATATTTGGTACAATGACAATATAGTTATCCTCTTGCGCCCTGGCGTTCCCATTTGGGGACATTTTTTAAAACCTCCCCACTAACAATTAACACGTTAATTAGTTCCGAATTTGACCTGGTCTGATGGAAGATCCAAATATCAGTTATCAGCATTGATTACAGGTATCATCAGTCATTTATTTCTTTTAAAAACATGAAGTTGAAGGAGGGTCAATACGATAGAGTTCTTCAGAAATTTAAAAAAAATTTTTTTTCCAAACTTTTCAAAAAGTTATTTTAGTAGTTCATTTTAAGGGCATTTTGCATTAAAAACAATGTTAAAATAATCTGTTAACTACAAATAAGTGAAACAGCCTTTTTTTGTTGCATCTATAGCACACAAAATGTGTATTTTTAGATTTTAAGGCATGTCCCTAAGTAACTATGAACATAATTTTTAAAAAAAATTTCAACACATACTTTTTATCTTATGTATTTGTATGAAAAGTATGTTTAGATTAAGATTATAAATGTAGGATTTTGCTTAGGTCTTAAGAGATAAAGGCTGACACTAATTGTTTTGCTATTGATTTCGACAGAACAGAATTGATGATTAAACTGGACATCTCTACAGAATTGGTGCAATGGAAAACTCTTGCATGTCTCTTGTGTTCAAGTGGAGAGAATATGACTTTTACGCACCTTGTGCTTTGTTAGCAAAGCAGTTTTTTACATTTTAATTCAAGCTTGCTTTTCATCGAAGTAGGCTAATTTATATTAGGCTGTACAAATAAAATTGGTTTCTCAGACTGACTTCTTGATGTAATTACAGTGGTGGCCAAAAGTGTGGACACTTTTTGAAAGTTCCATGTGTTTCAACTGTTACCTGTGCTCTTGCATCTATTAAATTTCGCTTAAATACAAACATTTAAATATTAAATAGAAGGTAATTTAATGTAGAATTTCATTAAAAAAACAGAATTGAAGTATCTGTATTACAAATAAAGTTATGCACATTTTAGTTGAACAAACAAGCACAATCAATGGATTCTCTTATGCTGAAATTGCAATACAAGTTGGTGGTTCAATGACTTGCAAAACTAAGACAGATCATACTATTAGTTGCATAACTTATTCGTAATACAAATATTGTAATACCGTATTTATTTTTAGTTCTACATGAAATTACTTTGATGATGATGTTGTGTCCATAGATTATATGGGACCAAAGGTCTCATAGACGGCTTCAGAGATCTGCACACAGTGGCCCTCATAAAGATTAAATTACTTTTAATTTGATATACAATTGTTTAATTTGATATACAATTAACATATTCTGTAATCACACAAAGTTGAAAAATATGAGACTTTCAAAAAGTGACCACACTTTTGGCCACCACTGTATATAAAAAAAATGTTTCAAGCTTTTCTATTGTATTTCATTAAGAACAAAAAATAACCTGTTAAGAGAACTATATATACCAACCGTTTCAATGATCAATAAGATTTCCTGTCATTGATGGAACTTAATATCTAGAAGTGTGTTTAAAAAAATAAACATTCTGAGAGTTCAGTTACCTTGAGCAACAGAATCCGACTGCACGTCTCCATCATAATTTTTGCAAGCCCATACGAAACCACCCTCCGACTTGAGGGCTTGAGCTACCATGTCATCGATGAGCCTATGCTCGTACCAAATGTTCTTGGCTTCAAACTTAGATTTATATTCCCTAAAATTGGAAAGACAAAAATTTAACCATCTTTGAGAAATGGACTTGTTAGTGTGTCACCAAACCGAAGTGTCTGTTCATCCAAAGAGAGAAAAAAAGCAATTTTCTAAACCATATACTCCAGTTGCATAGAATATTTTCTAACATTTTTTTTTAATTTAGCTGACTTGCAGGGCTCTTTAATACCACATTTTAAAATTGGTTCAAATATTTTATTAATTTTCGGTTAGCAATTTTACAACTAAATATTCAAACCAATTTCAAAAAGAACTTTATAGAGCCCTGCTACATTTATCATATGTAAAACCTGTCTGTTAAAATATTCAGCTGGGGTAATGTGGTTTAGAACATTAATATTTTTCATTAGATTAATACAGGGAGAAGACTTGGTTTGTTGGCCCAGTATCTTAATTATAGATATCATCAAAAAGTTGCAGTACAAGTAAAAAGTCATTACCCAAAAATAAAACAATGCCCAGAAGAAGTTATTTTGATAATTAATAAAATATAATTGAGTAAATTACCTGTCATAAATATCTTGAAATATGTCTTTGAAGCGGCCATCGTACTTCTTCAAGATTGTATTTTTGGTGCTAAAATATAAGTTAATAGATTTTATTAACATTTCAAAAAAGATAAAAATATCATAAAAATACAATACCTAATCAGGCCAAAAATTACTTTCCAAGTAAAAGATTTATTTATGCACCTTTCTTTATAAGTAATCATATAACATTTTATTATTTATACTTTACATTTCCAAGACACTGTTTTGAAATCTTATTACTTATGAATATTATGAAAAAGTTATTAACTTGACAAACTAGTGATTCACACTAATCTTTTCATTTCAATAAGTTATTTTACAGATCTGTAGAATTTTAGAAAATATATTTTAAATTCATAATAAGTGATACATATAAAATGATTCTATTGATGTTTATATTTTCCCTTAATGTATCTGAACTATAAAAGTACTATTTACCTTAAATACAATGGATAGTTGGCTTGCAATGCATATTGGAATGAACTGTGAGCAAAGTCTGTAATTGACTAAATAGAATAAAATCATTAATAAATGAATTTTAAAATTTCTTAAACTATCCTAATATATATTCCAGAAATTATCATGTAGTATTGTATGCATAAAATAAACAGTTATACAAAAAGTTTTCAACTATATTTAACAATGTTTGATAATAAAAAAAATGTGTCAAATCATATAATTACATTGTAAATAGCTACTTTAATGAATTAATAAATTTTTTATATCATATTTCTTATTATTATGATGCTATTAAGATTTCATTTGGTTATATTTTATCATTTTAATAAACTATAAACTCAATGAAGATGCAACTCCAAATAGAGATTTAAATAACATATCAAATGGCTTTTGATAGTTACACATTTCATTACATTTATTTTAAGTAATAATTTGTCAAGCAATTGCTGCCTCTCTTTTTAACCTTGGCGCACCACCACAGGATATTCTTTATAGTCTGCAGGCATAAGACCTGACGACTCTCATCATCAATGCTTTTGGCCCTTTATAGTTTCGTCTATCATGGACACGATAACAACAATGTAATAATTAAATATAGTTGAGAAAATTAGAAATCACCTTATCTGTGTTGTACATTGATAAGGAAACTCCACCGCCATCTTTGAATTCGAATACCGTGTATTCGATGGGCGCAGATCCGTCAGCAGGGGTGTACTTGATTTCTAGTTTTCCATTGCCAGGCACAACAAAGTCAGTTGCCTTGTACTACACATGAAGAAAATTCAAATTATTATTGAAACTTCTAACAGATTTTAAAAGTTATTTTATATACAGAGAGAAACCAAATGTAGAAAGAAACTGTCATTTCATAGATTAAACAAGGCATAGGTGCTGACTCCTTTGGCCTTCAACATACATGCTTATTTTATTGTTTCGTAATGTATATATATATGAAGTTTACAGGGGAAAAGGAGCTTGATTTAATAGGAATGTGTATGTGTCAGGATTCTTTGGCAACAAGAGCGAGTCCTCGCCTAAACTGGTGTAAAGAAACCGGTTACTCATTGTTTTTCTCATGCGGCAACCATGATTCATGCCAGAGATTAGTGGACACAAGTCATACATTTGTGCCGCGAAAGAAGTACTGAAAGAAAAACCGGTTTCCTGTTGCCAATGTCCGCCAAGCACAAAAGAATACAGAAAGCTTCTTATGAAATCAAGTGCTTTTTTCCCTGTACTCTTCATTTGTCCCCTGGTTAAAGTCAAACGTCGACACCAATGAAATAGAGTCAAATAAAAATAAATTTACAGTCCTAAAAATTAAGTAATTTTTTATCGGCTATTGTGAGACCTGCTCTTTAAAAATCATTCAATATAATTAGGACATAAATATACATAATTGTGCATTAAGTTTTTATGCTTAAGATTTAGCTAAGACCCATTTATAATATTAAGTTATTTCCGTAATATAGTTAAGTTATTTCTTGCTGATTCGTGTTAGGTGTAAAGACGTACTTTAAGCAATAGGTAGGAAAATACTTTTAACTTCCTGCTCTACTTTTCTCACTACGATTGAAAATAGCGATGCTTTTAAAATGGAATTTGTCATGTAAAGGTCTGCTTTTTAGTGTTTTATCCACCTGCTTCATGGCTGGCTAAAGAAATTTTATTTTATATTTTAATAATTTAAAATGACATAATCAAAATAATTTGGATATCCAACGAAAAAGTCTAATCCTCCTTTATTTGATTTGATTATATTAAAAAATAAAAAAGGTTTTTCCATGAAATGTATAAATTTTCACATATTAAAAGGTAATGAAAAATATCATGGAATATATAATAGGAAATTACCTGTATACTCATTTGAAATAATTTATAATAAATGTTTGTAAGATGGAAAGATGATTAACTCAAATTAAATTGTTCAGATAACTTTTATAATGAATGAATTTAGTACCAAAATAGTAATATTTCAGACTTCAATCAAACACA
Organism: Hylyphantes graminicola; assembly: GCA_023701765.1. Taxonomy (NCBI): domain Eukaryota; kingdom Metazoa; phylum Arthropoda; class Arachnida; order Araneae; family Linyphiidae; genus Hylyphantes; species Hylyphantes graminicola. The sequence continues at coordinate 8,113,974 of CM043113.1, forward strand.
ACATTAATTTGTTTGATAAAACTAAGCTGAACACTTAAATTTTTTTAAAAAAATTTAAGTGTTAAAGTAATTAAATCGATTTAGCTATTAAATCAAAACCAATTACATGCAAGAGTTTAAATTTGTATCTGCCACGCTGAAAAACAAAGTACAGAAATTTAAGTTTTTACAAATAAAAAAGTATTTTAACACATAGTTTATTAAAACCTTAAACTTAAAAATAATTACTTGATCTCCATAAGCATGACGTCCGATGATAATTGGCTTGGTCCAGCAAGTCACTAGTCGTGGAATATTCTTGCAGATAATCGCTTCCCGGAAAACTGTGCCTCCAAGAATGTTACGGATAGTCCCGTTCGGGGATTTCCACATTTGTTTCAAATTGAACTCTAAACAGCAAAGTATGTTAGGTCAGAAAATAATGTTTATTATTTCAGTCAATTTAACATACTTTTTTTTATTGTTACATTGCAATACAAATATAAATTATATTCTTTTAAATTAATAAGTAAAATTTTAGGAAAAAAATTATTTAAAAAAACCTAAGAAATAAAATTTTTTAAAAAACTACAAGCATCATTATTTTTAATTATGTTTTTAGCATCTTTCGAAAACATCTAACAATGCATTGCATTAACTAGTTCTATGACCTTGCAACAATTCAACAACACAAAGGATTGCAAAATAATATGAATGAGTCAGATTGTTATATTGATTATGATGACTTATTCTATTCTTGACCTAGATAGCAAGTTTTCCTTAGCTTCAAATTACAAATAATGTATGAATCAATGATCAAAATAAATGCTATATTATTTTGTACTGCTTATTTTGGTAAAAGATAGAACTATATTTTAAACCTAGGTTTTCCCAAACTATAGAAATATTGGCAAAATATATTTTTTATTTTAGTCTTTTCCCCCTTCCCCCCTTTTATTAGTTAAGCTCAACCTGTATGCTTTATCACCCAAAATAGCAGTAGTAGCATGTAGCAAGTTGCATCCTTGTACATGAATTCTATGTGTTGAAGTGTCAATTACCCAGCATGCTAAATATATTAAAAATACATATTACCAGTTACACGGTTTTCATCAGGGGTAATAGTGGCACACTTCACCCCAACATTATACTTCTTGATTGCATTTGCACAATCAATTGTAACTGAAAATAAATACAAATTCAAAAAAGAGCATTCAGTCATGTTTTTTAAGAATATTTTTCAGTTTAAAACTTAAGTTATTAATTTTAGATGAAACACAGCTTTTATACCACATGCATATACAAAAACTTTTAGTAAGAATAGAACTTTTGTTCGTTTCTCTAATATATTTCTAACTATAATTAAAGCGGCTCAGTGGCTGAGAGGTTAAACGTGTCTACCTCGTAAGCCCAAGATCACAGGTTCGAGCCCCGGCTTAGTCGTTGGATTTTCTGGATGAGAAAATCATGGGCACGCATGTCATATGATTACGTGGCACATAAAAAGATCACCGGAGGACGCATTTGGCTTGGGTTTGCTCGGAAAATTAAATATCAGCATACTTTAACATTCACAAAGAGCTCAGATTCATTGCAATCTGGGCGTCAAAATTGGTAGCGAGAGTCGCCTATATGGTGCCACAAAAATTCGCTCTTAGTTCTGGGGAATATGCCGAGTTTGCAAAAGCTTAAGCGCCAATGTTGCAGCACCATTACAGAAAAAATATAATTAAAGCAAACTAAAAAGAAAGCTATGATATAGGGACTGTTAATATAAGCAGGACTGTTAATATAAGCAGGACTGTTAATATAAGCATTGTAGGCCACTCTTGGCAATAGTAAAACTTAAAAAGTAGAATAGTTGGCACGCATGCCTATTATATTTTATACATAAATGAATAATCAAAATTTACCTTGATCATTAGTTGCATCTCTGTTTTCGATTCCCAGATCGTATGTATGAAGCTCAATATCCAAAAATGGAAAGATAAGTTTGTCTTTGATCAAATCCCAAATGATCCTAAAATAACAAGAAACATTTATTCAAAAATTGGCTACACAGCCAATTTTTGAAAAAAAATTGAAATTCCTGCATATACAGGAATTTCAAGTTTATAGAATAATAATCGCTTAGTTTTTATACCTTGTCATCTCATCTCCAAGAACATCAACAACAGGTCCACCTAAAAAATAACAAAAAAATCAGCAATTACATTAGGGGGACCTGAATTTCTGAAACAGTTTTCTCCAATTTTAAACCATGGAGAAATTAATTGTATAGATTTTTTAAAAAAAAATTTTTCTATTGCTTCTTAACTTGATGGCGTGCTTAGGTATTGAAAAGCTACATGTTTATGCTTCTTAAAATTATCCCTAAATTATTTAGGACAATTTTTACAAGCTGACAAACAAAACAATACTTGACAATGGAATAAAATACTTTTCAAAAACAAGGATCTCACCACACACAAACGATAATACCAACAAATTCAGAACCAATGGGTAATAAACAGTGGGAGTTTTGTTTTTTGAAATTCATGTCCCCTTAACAACTGCGAGTGGAAATTACAGAATGACAATAATTTTAGTGCCATGAGTAGCTTAGTTGATGAGGCATCTCAAAGAAAGATGTTTACTTTTCAATTTTTGCTGGCTCCAAGCTTGACAATCAAAGAATTTGATTGATTCTTCTAATGCTAGAGGTTTATACTAACTTTACAAAGGATTTAAATTTATTTTTGATGTTTTGAAAACCTAAGCAATAAACATTATAGTCCTCTCAACCCTTCCGTCATTCATTCGAGCACCCAGGGTATGCTGCTGTTCTTTATCGTGCTATTTGAGCAGCTGAATGAGGCAAGCCGGTATTTTGCAATTAGGTTTTTTCCCATACGAGATACTTTTTTGGCATCGGCCGATAGTGCAGTAGCGGCCCACTGTAAAAATATTGGTGCAGCCAAGGCAATATGAACAATCTGTTGATGTAATTGATGTGTTGAAGATTAAATATTTAAAGGATTTTCAATCTCCTGAATAAAAAAAAATTTAGCTCATTTTTGTGTTTGAATTTTCCATTTAATGTTTGAATAGACTCATTGTTGGTATTTTAGTACTTTCTATCAATTTTCCTTCTAAATTAAAATATTTTAATTGCACTTAAGATGTAAAAATATTTCAAACTAGGAATTTTTGAATTAAAATTCTTTTTAAAAAAACTTCATTTATTAATGGTGTTAACTACGATCAACTAATAAAAATTAAAGTTAAGCCCAGAAAAAATACTTACATTGAATTTTCGACATGTTTAGTACTTGTTTTCTTTTACAACAATGACACTTTAAATATTTAGTCAGCAAAAAACTCTACAGTAATTATACTTTACACGTCACTATTTCAAAGTATTTCCTGAAGCAATAGAGGTACCGAATATATTTTAAGGGGGACTCGGAAAGGAAACCGGTTACTTAAAGAGAAACAAGGAAAATAGCAGACGACCGGAAGGTGGTGTGATAGAGCCCCGCCTCCTAATAGACAAAATCGTCAAAATCAATTGTGAAAAAAACTTGGAGATAACAAAACAAAAGTTATCTTTACTCCAAATCTGTCTGCTGTCATGACGTCAAATGTCAAAAAAAAATGGCAGTTACAGAGAAAAAATAAAGAACTGTAAAAAAAATTGATTTGTTCAATTTTTTCTTAATATTTTTTTAATGATGAAACGAGGATAATTTTTTTGATTAATTGATTGTCTTTTTTAAATAATTTATTTGCTTAAAACGATAAAAAGAAGATTTTTTTTTTCAAAAAGCTTGCTACGTCATTGCTGTTTTTTGGTCTTCAAATGGCAACGCCTAAAACTTGTTATTGTTTTGATTTCTCATTTTCTTTTAGAATTTTCGAAATTTTATATTATATTTAGATTCTATTTAGAACATGGTTGAATTTAAATCCTATAAATATATGAAATAAACTTTCCTTTTTTTATCGTTACTTTTTTACGAACTATTGACTGAAAAGATGGCTAATATAGCCACTGTGGACTTATCTACAAGCAGTTCCACAACTAGAAGAAAAGTGTTATTTGCAACTGTAAGTTCCGCTTGTTATGAAGCTGGATTTACAAGTGCTGAAAAATCATGTTTAGAAACTTTAACAGAAATGCTGCAAAGTTGTAAGTTTTTATTCCTTTTATTTTCTCTACTAATGATATCACATAAATTCGTCAGTCGAATGTCGACGTTTGCTCGTAAAATTCCTGTTTTTTCATCATAATTGTTATCATTTAGATTGTAATAATACTTCTTAACTTCAACACGATTAATTTTAGTACATTTTTTCGACCTTTTGATTGGTGGGTTTGATTGGGTTAAAAATAAGTGTATGAGATAGGAAAAGCTTTTTGTATGACATATAATTTATTTAAAATACAAATTTGATGACTCAAAACAGCTATAATATTATAATTGGTCTGCTATAACGTAATGGCCAACCCGATAATTGCCAAACGTGGAGAAAAAAAACATCCCACTACTACATATTTCAGACAGCTTGATAGGTATAGTCTTCAAAATGATCAGGGCAATACCTGATATTTTCTTGTACCTTAAAGATGCACAATGCAAAGCTGCTACGATTACAGTCACCCCAATGAGTATAGAATAGTTAAAATAATTCTACGAAAAGGGCTGACGAGAACCGCCATCTTATAATTTCTAACTAGGGTAGACTGACCAGTGAGTGAACAGGCCCCAGTAAATGAACATTTAGTAAATATAATTAAAAAATAAGGATTGAAAATCATTCCACTAGATGGATTGGCAACACTGACTTTCTCCGATCTCGTAAGAAGCTATCTGACATATGGTTGGTTGTCCTGGTCATTATCACTTGGTGTTCATTCACTGGCGAACGCAGCGCCTTAAACAGTCATTCACTGGTTAGTCTACCCTACTGCAGCCAATGCAGCAACCAGCCAGCAAGGTAATTCCTAGTCACTGGCACCGGTGATAAATTACAAGTTGTGATGAGTTTGTAAAGAGCAATAAATAATTTTCTTGCAACCATTTACACTAATCA